>CM053604.1:47753644-47774946 GCA_028646535.1 Procyon lotor
GTCAGGCTTACACAGTGCACAGCACCCACCCTCCCCAATGTCCATAACCCAGCCACCCTATCCCTACCCCCCGCCTCCCAGCCACCCTTAGTTCATTTTGTGAATTTATGAACCAACTTTTCTTATCTTAAATAGTAGCGATGTTAAAAACACAATGTTCAGATTTGTGTTTGTAGTAGATGTTTTAAGTGACCCACTCATTCCGTCAGCCTTCCTCTGATTTCAACAGCAGCTGCAGTGGACAGTTGCTGCACAATACCAGCTTTCTATTTCAGAAGTTTCTCCACTCTAGATTCTCTGCTTTAGGGCTTCCCTGCAGGTGGTAGTTCTTTCAGCCTGGGATGCCGGACACTCAACTGTCCTGTCAGGCAACACTCGAGTAATGAGTCTGCAATCTGACTCTTCTGCTTTCAACACATTTACTCAGAGTCCTCCTTTGTCCACAGTGGTAACCTGCTCGAGAACTCATCTTTATCGGTTTTTCTTTCTTTACTTCCTTGCTCACCCTGCTCATTCATTCTTAATTCCTGGACTTTCCTCCTAAATAAACTATCTACACCCAAGTCCCTGTCTTAGTCTCTGCTCTAAGTGGAACCCCAAAACAACATTCACTTTTTTTTTTTCAAGATCTATCAATTGAGAACATTGTGCACTGTGTTAAAAAGTCATTAAGACATGTCATATAATAATAATGGCAAGTATTCTAAGAATATAATTAGAAATCTATGGGACAAAAAAGAAACACCAACAATGATAACACTCTTTTCCACATTCTGTAGCCAAGTCGGTTTTTTCCCTTAGTTACTACAACTGACAGACATGAGCTGGCTTTCAGCTAATTGTAGAATTATTATTTGTCCAAGATTTATTTTTTATGTCATTGTTATGTCAAACTTCTATGAAACTAAAAAATCTTCAACTATGAAAGAGGAGAAAAGAAAATGTATTAGGACAAAGGATTTACAATTGGATTTTGCTTTTTTGTATATTGCATCTCAAGATTCAAGATTGGTGGTGGTATTGGTGGTGGTACTCTTCCCAGCATTTTTTTGTTTTGTTCTTACTCTTTCCCTTCCCTTATATGCTTTAATCTATTTATTTCTTCTGTTCATGTAGATATATGCCATGTTGAGATTAGCATAGCATAAAACACGTCTTTTAATTTTAGAGTTGTTGTTTCTGCCTAATTGTCTTGGCAAATGGTGAACTATTACATTTTTCCATTTTTTATACTTATTACAATATACTTATTAAGGAGAGCAACTGAATTATGACAGTTTCAGTGAATTAGATCTATAAGACAATTTATACATAAAGTGTTAATCACTATCTAATTAAAAACAAAAGCTTCTGAACCCTCCTACACTGACTACCATTTCACCCCACTCTTTAACACATGATTTCTTAGCAGAGAAAATAAAATTTTGAGATGAAATTAATGGGTAAAAATCAAATGACCTTTTGGTAATTTCTAAGACTATCAGTTTAGATGTACATGCATATTGCCATAGCCAGCCAAAATCTAAGAGAAAAAAGTGTAGAGTAGAAAGTGTCTCTCCTCATCTTAGAAGCTGCAAGAGAGCAGGGGCGGTGTCTGGCTTACGTGATACTAAGATGCTTGGTAACATCTGCTGGTTCTCAATGTGACCTCACAAGGACATTGAGATCATTCTTTATAGAAAGCATATAAGATTATTGAGTACCAAGTATATATGTAAGTGCAAAATAAATGTCTTTTTTTTTTTGTATCCCCTATTTCTTGTTTGGTGATCAAAATAATCAATCACTGCTCTCTGTTGAAGGTTAAAAATAATTTTAGTCCATGAACTAGTTTAGATAGGATTCAAAGATTGAGACACCTTTTGTCGTGCAATGAGAGAAAGTTTTTAGCTTTTGAAGCCTTCAAAGTCTTCTAAGTAAGTAGTACTTTAATGGTCCAGAACATGGATGTCATTAACAACTGTGTTTCTGTGTGCCTGTAAGCAGGCTACGTAATTTGAACTTGTAATGTTCTATTTACACAATTTAGCATATAAAGGCCATTAGCATGTCATTGATAAACTGACAATTAAAAATTAGTCTTAATTTTAAGTAAGGGTATTCTGGAAATTCAGGTACTGAGAAGTAATTACATATTTTTAGGATTTTCTTACTGATTATAAGGAGATAACCTTATGTCTATTTACTTGAATATTTTAAACTGTATCTCAGAGAAAAAGTTTAAAATTGATTTGTTACATTAATTTTGTTTAGTATTCAGAATACTTTAAAATCCCATTATTGCTATTGTATGCCATTCTTCCAAAAATGGATTCTCTTAAAGTTATTTTGGAAGAGTATTAACAGCTTATTGCTAAAACAGTATAAATGGCAAAATGATTGTTGGTAGAGACTGAGTTGAACAAAAACAGTATAAGATGACATGGTGCTTAAGAAAGAGGTATGAGTCCTTTGGGAACACAAAAATAGGTCTTTTAGATAACCTGTTAATAAACTTTGATATGAATATTTAATGACCAAAAAATTAATATTTTATAGGTCTCTGATTTCCTTATAAACATTGTTAGAAAAATTGGGATAAAAATTTTTTTTGAATTTTATTTAGCATTAGAAGAGTGTTAGACTCCATCAGAAATGTCAACTGAAGTTTGGGTGGTTATTTCATGCTAACATTACTTTGGTGACATGCATGATTATTTTGACATATGGTTTGTGTCCTGAAGTTACTTGACAGCTTGTAGGATTTCAATTTTTAACACTCACCTCTGATTACTGAAAAATCTGAGTTTTGGTCCACAATGCAGCTTGCTGGAAATATGTCTAAGACCCACTAGAGATTCTGTGAATTGTTTTTACTAAAATCTGTTTGCTGCTGTCCCTAATGCACTGGGAAGAAAATCAAAACAAATAACATACATGAGGAAAAAATTTCCCTGACCTCTGGTGTTTTCCCTGGAAAGATAGATAATACGATTTTTTTATTGCCTTCTACTTTCAGAGATTGTTGCAAGAGCAGAAAAACTAGGCTGAAAATATAATCTAGAAAGAGTTATATTAAAACTTGAAATTTTGCTGGTTTGTTTGGTTGCTAAGTATTAGTAAATGATCAAGCATTAGTAAATGATTCTCTTGTTTATGTAAATTTTCTTCAGTTATGAGTGAAGACCCCTTTAAAGGATCTAGAAGATTCAGACAAATAAGCTAACTTTCTGAATAATAAGATAACAAGAATTTGAGAACTTTCCTTAGGCTGAGGATGAAAGGGGATTTGTTTGCTTTCTGGAAGCAGGTGGCTAGGATTGATGGAAGAGAAAATTAAAGGGACCAAATGCAGAGAGTAAGAGCAGTTCCCACTGGATGTTGCTATGGGAAAGGAATCTCCTCTGAGGGAAACACCACTTTGTGGTAAACATGGCTGAGAGACTTAATATTTTTAAATAAAATGTATTCAGTTTAAGGGGTGCCTGGATGGTTGAACTTCTGACTCTTGATTTCAGCTCAGGTCATGATCTCAGGCTTGTGAGATAGAACCCTGCATCAGGCTCTGTGCTTGGCTCAGAGGCTGCTTGAGATTCTCTCTCTCCCTCTGCCCCTCCCCTGCACCCCCCCGCTCACAAGTGTGGTGCACGAGCTCTCTAAAATAAATAAATAAAATCTTTTAAAAAATGTATTCAATTAGGGGCGCCTGGGTGACTCAGAGTGTTAAAGCCTCTGCCTTCGGCTCACGTCATGATCTCAGGGTCCTGGGATCAAGCCCCACATCGGGCTTTTTGCTCAGCAAGGAGCTTGCTTCCCTCTCTTTCTGCCTGCCTCTCTGCCTACTTGTGTTCTCTCTCTCTCTCTCTCATTGTAAAATAAATAAAACCTTAAAAAAAAGTATTCAATTAAAAAGTACTCTTAATTTTAGAAGGAAAAAAATGGATGTGAAACTAAAGGAATTGCTACACTTTACTGAGATTTTCTGATCTGATTGGTGAGAAAAATCACTCTTCCAGATCTCATGTAAGCCCCGAGAACCTCTTATATATCTTTTTGGGAGGGGAAGGAAAGAGTTCCTCTTTAGTATTCCATCTTGAGAGCTCTAATCACCTTAGTCTCTATGAGTTTCCAACTCCATCTTCCTAATTAGGAAGTCCATAGGATTCTGCCTGTGCATCAGTCCAACTCTCTCAAAGCCATAATCTGGGGCAGGCATTACAGAGCTAATCCCATTTTCCCCATCTCTCCATGATGACTGTCCTTCCTGCCTGATGTCCACTATATTTTAAACCATTATTTCAATATATTTAGTCCATTAGTTGCTTGTTTTAGGTGGGAGAGTAAATCCTCCCCATTATTTTATCTTGGCTAGAAGCAGGGGCTCCAACTTGATATTTATGCACATAAAAGATTGTTTTTCAAATTGTACTGTTGCTGTGGATGGTTTAGCATTGTTTTTATTAACTGTTTCAGTAATTTTCTACCTTTTAAAAGACTATTTGAAGCATTAAATATTACATGATGAAGGGCCACCAGTGGGGCATTCCTTGAACATTGCCCATTTGCTTGGTGTCCACAATATCACCTTTCTTGTAGGTTTGCATATATGTAGACAAAGGAACAGCTCCATGTTTTCTTAAAAAAGGCCGAGAAAACATACAGCAGGTGCCTCTCCTCCTTCCCTTTGTGTTGGTCATTCTGGCAAATTACTGGAAGATGGTGGTTCGGCCAAAAGGCCTTCAATTTTTTTCTTACCACTATACTGCAAAATGTTTTCTTCATATGACCATTAAATTACAAATATGAAAAGTTCAGTCCAAGCAAGGAAGCATAACAATCACATACATGCATCTTAGCTCTGTTTAGCTCTTATTCCAACTACTTTCTGATAAATTGCTATTTGTAAATATTGTATCAATGTCTGTTGAACCCATATGATGCATCTCTATAAAAAATGATTTAAGTGAGATACATAGGATGAAGTTTATCTTTCCTTTATTTTACCTTTTAGGAAATACCAATAGAACCATTCCTTTTTTTAAAAAAAAATTCAACATTTTATTACTTTAGTAAGGGTTATTGGAATAAGTCTTTATGCTACTATTCCTAGAGAATAGACATGTGTTCTGTGAATATATGAGATCCATACAGAAACATACAAATGGCACACATAAAGGTAGCAATCTCAAAATGAAAATACTAATTTTAAAGGATATTTGCACCCCATGTTTGCTGCAGCATATGGAAGCAACCTAAGTGTCCATTAATAAACAAATGGATAAGGAAGTATATATGCAATGGGATATGAGGTAGCCATAAAAAAAGGATGAGATTGTGCCATTTGAGACCATGTGAATGGACCTAGAAGCTATTATGCTAAGTGAAATAAGTCATATTGAGAAAGACAAATACCATATGATTTCAGTCATATGGAATCTACAAAGTAAATGAAAAAATTTCATTTACAGACCCATAAATGCAGAGAACAAACTGATGGTTGCCAGAGGTAAGGAGTCTAAGGATTTTGGCAAAATGGGTGAAGTGGAATAGGAGATACAGGTTTCCAGTTACGCAGTGAATAAGTCATTGGAATAAAAGGTACAGCATGAGGGATATAGTCAACGATATTGTAATAGTGCTGTGTGGAGACAGATGGCAGCTACTCTTGTGGTGAGCACAGTATAACATATAGAGAAGTTGAATCACTATGTTGTACACCTGAAACTAGCGCAACATGTGTGTCAACTATACTCAAATATTTTTAATTATACATTTTTAATATTTTAATTTTCATTAAAAGGACATGAAACATGGAAAATGAATAACAAAATTAAGACTATTGCAAAATATATAATATTTAAATTTTTTTAAGTTAGCAATTTTAGCACAGACCTACTGTCAGATTTGTACCTTCAAAATTATTGAAATATTTTGATCCCTAAAAATAAGTTGAGGTCATTTGTACTTAAATTCTGATTTCATATTTTATATAGAAATTTGATACCTAACTTAATATGATCATTCTGCTCAGATAATGTATTTTCCACATTCCACATTCTGTGCTTTAGAAAGTAAATTTTGGGGGCACCAGGGTGGCTCAGTCAGTTAAGTGATGGACTCTTGATTTTGGCTCAGGTCATGATCTTGTGGTTGTGGGATGGAGCCCTACGTCGGGCTCGGTGCTCAGTGCAGAGTCATCTTCAGATTCTCTCTCTCTCAAGTAAATAAAATCTTAAAAAAAAAAGTAAATTTTCATTCCAAATATAACTAAGAAGTATAAGGAAAACATTACAGAATAAAAGCATGCAGGATTTGGTTTCCATAATACACAAATGAAGAAACTGCTTACTACTGGCTAAAATGAGTCCGTAAGTCAAGAATTGAGTTGATAACTTAAAAATTGTGAATAGGGTGCCTGGGGGCAGTTAGCAGGTTGAGCATCTGACTCTTAATTTCTGTTCAAGTCATGATCTCAGGGTTGTGAGATTGAGCTCCTCACTGGGGGTGGAGCCTGCTTGAGATTCTCCTTCTCTCTCTGCCCCCAACCCCTACCCTACAGGCATGCTCTCTCTCTGGCTCTCAAAAAAAACCAAAAAACAAACAAACAAAAAACTTGTAAGGAAAACTGTACAAATTCTAGATTCAGACACACTTGAATTCAAATTTTGGTTCTTTTGCTAAATTCCCGTGTGATGGTGTGTAAGTTAGTTAATCTTCCTAACTCAGTCTTTTCATTTATAAAATAGGGATAATAATACATGAATTTTAGAGTTGCTGTAATGTCTAATGAAATAATAACTGTAGGGGTGCCTGGGTGGCTCAGTCGTTAAGTGTCTGCGTGTCTGCCTTCGGCTCAGGTCATGATCCCAGATTCCTGGGATCGAGCCCCACATCGGGCTCTCTGCTCCGCAGGAAGCCTGCTTCTCCCGCTACCATTCCCTCTGCTTGTGTTCCCTCTCTCGCTGTGTTTCTCTCTGTCAAATGAATAAAATCTTTAAAAAAAAAATAATAACTGTAAAGCAGCTAATACAAGGCTCAACAGAATTTTAGTTATTACCAATAAATTCCTGTCTCTGATAGTAATAACATTTTTTTCCAATTTGCAGATCATCTTCAAACTAAGATAGTATAGGAAAATTTTCTTGGTTTTGTTTTCCTTTGTATACCCTTATTGGATTGAATTTTGGCAAGGAGGTTTCCTATTAATATAATTTCTTGAAATTGTTTAACACATAAAATATGTTATCCAAACACAGAATTATATTGTAATTGAACATCATAAAGAGCAGAGATTTGAAAGTGATGTAGACTTCAGAAATTTCCTGTGTTAGAAAACTGCCAGCAGGAAGATGGTTTATTTTAGGGCTGCTATCATTTTCAATCATCTAGGCAGAACTCAAAAGTCTGAGAAGTATCTTTTCATGCATTTTCCACTCTCAGAGTTTTATATTGAGAGAAATAGTTCTATTTTCTTGTCAGTGATAATATCCAGTTGCTAAAATATAATTACTTGAGGGGCGCCTGGGTGGCTCAGTGGGTTAAAGCCTCTGCCTTCAGCTCAGGTCATGATCTCAGGGTCCTGGGATCGAGCCCCGCATTGGGCTCTCTGCTTGGCGGGAAGCCTGCTTCTCCCCCTCTCTCTGCCTGCCTCTCTGCCTACTTGTGACCTCTCTCTCTCTCTCTATCAAATAAAATAAATAAATAAAAATCTTTAAAATATAATTACTTGAAAATAGTCTTTAAGAGCTAGTTTTCACTTCACAGGAAAAAGAAATATTGATGCTATGTCCCCTTACTTACCTATTAAATAGTAAAGTTTCATTAAGAAAAATAAAAAATGCTTGGTCACAAATAGTCTTTGTTCTGCACATTACTTCATTTTAACAAATTTATTGAGAAAATTCACATACATGCAATTCACTGATTTCTGCTTATTACTTCTTGAACAAGATATACCTAAGTCTATGCAACCTAAGCTTCCAAATATAAAAGCTAAAAAAATATATATTGAATACTAAATCCATTTTTAAAAAAGTCTAGAACAGAGTAGGTGCATAGGACAAGACAGATATTTACAACTTTTTTTCCCTCAAGGCATTAACATTTAGAGGAAATAGACATATGTACACAAGTATTTAAAATACTGAAACATGTTCTATGTAACAAGAGTGATCATAAGATAGTCAACAATTAATATCCAATACATAACATAAAATTGAGTTAGGAATTTGAGGGAAGAATACATATTTCACACTAGGTTAGTCAGCATTTCCTAGATGAGATAAGATTTATTTTGGAGATTTAAAGAAGATAAAGGGGAAGGGAAATGTTCCTGGGTAAAGATGAAAGAAGGCGTAAAATCATGAACAGAAACAAGGAAGTGGGAAATAGATGCCCTCAAGGAATAATGGGAGAAAAAAATCAGTTGGAATAAAGTGGTCTTCTTGAGGAGAACTACAATATATTCTCCAACTAGGATAATCTTGAGTAAGGTTGTTAGCACTTTCACAAAGCCACAGGATATGTAGCATAGTTTCCTGAAATACTGCACTTTTATAAGAGTTAATGAATTGAAAATAAGACTTTTGTTTTTAGAAACTCAGATATACAGATACATTAAATGTAATTCTTTAAGTCATTTGTAAGTATCCCGTGGCTCCCACAAAATCTACAGTTATGGGCTCATTCTCCTTAACCATTTGAGTCATTTTGTGGACAAACCTGAGTATGGAGACTTGAAGGAGACATGGCTGATGGGCTCCATCGGGTTCAGCATGTGGAGGAACTTGAATGCCAGATAGACTAGTGGACTTAACTCCATAGGAGTGAGAAGCCTTTGGGGCGCCTGGGTGGCTCAGTGGATTAAAGCCTCAGCCTTCGGCTCGGGTCATGATCTCGGGGTCCTGGGATTGAGCCCCACATCGGGCTCTCTGCTCAGCGGGGAGCCAGCTTCCCCCTCTCTCTCTGCCTGCCTCTCTGCCTACTTGTGATCTCTCTGTCAAATAAATAAATAAAACCTTTAAAAAAAAAAGGTGAGAAGCCTTTGAAAAAAGCTAAGGCAACTTAAAATACAGAATGGATGAATAAGGAGCTATAACAAGGAGTCTATAATAAGGAGAGATTATAGACCGAGACCAGCTTAGAAGATGCAAACACCAGTGATTTATTGAGAGTTGCCCTGTTGTGAGAGCCAGTTCTGTGATCTGATTCCTAAAAAAATGTTTAGGACCTTTTCTTACTAATTTAAAATCTAAGAACTGTTTGTAGTCAAAGAGAAATACTACAAGGGCAGTCGCCTTGCCTTTAGGGAAACACAGTGACACTAAATGAGTGATTGTGCTATGTTATTTCTAAACTGGACTAAGAGAAAATATTAGCCACTGATAATCTGTGTTGAATTCTTCATCAGAAAAAAAGCACCTTCCAAATAAATGTTTTCAGAAGTCATTCAAGACATACATCTTAGTTTATATGAGAAATTAGACTCAAACTATTCTAAGTTACAAACGTTCATCTGAACATCTTTTTTTTTTTTTTCATCTTTTTCAGTTTTTATTAACATATAATGTAGTATTTGCTTCAGGGGTCTAGGTCTGTGAATCATCAGTTGTACATAATTCACAGCACTCACCATAGCATATACCTCCCCAATGTCTACAACCCAACCAGTCTATACCCCCCACCTTCAGCAACCCTCAGTATGTTTCCTGAGATTGAGTCTCTTATGGTTTGTTTCCCTCCCTGGACCAATCCTGTTTCATTTTTTCCCTCCCTGCCTCTCAAATTCCTCCTATCAGAGAGATCACATGATAATTGTCTTTCTCTAATTGATTTATTTCACTTAGTATAATACCCTGTAGTTCCATCTACATCATTGCAATGGCAAGATTTTGTTTTTTGATGGCTGCATAGTATTCCATTATATATTTATACCACATCTTCTTTATCCATTCATCTGTTGACGGACATCTAGATTCTTTCCATAGTTTGACTATTGTGGACTGCTTTATTGTGGCTGCTATAAACATACAGGTGCATGTGTCCCTTCGGATCACTACATTTGTATCTTTAGGATAAATACCCAGTACTGCAATTGCTGGGTCATAGGGTAGCTCTATTTTCAACTTTTTGAGGAACCTCCATACTGTTTTCGAGAGTGGCTGCAGCAGCTTGCATTCCCACCAACAGTGTAGGAGGGTTCCCCTTTCTCTGCATCCTTGCCAACATCTGTTGTTTCCTGATTTGTTAATTTTAGCCATTCTGACTGGTGTGAGGTGGTATCTTATTGTGCTTTTGATTTGTATTCCCTGATGCCAAGTGATGTTGAGCACTTTTTCATGTGTCTGTTGGCTATTTGGATGTCTTCTTTGCAGAAATGTCTGTTCATATCTTCTGCCCATTTCTTAATTGGATTACTTGTTCTTTGGGTGGTGAGTTTGATAAGTTCTTTATAGATTTTGGATACTAGCACTTTATTCAATATTTCATTTGCAAATTCTGTCAGTTTTCTTTTGGTTTTGTTGACTATTTCCTTTGTGATGTAAAAGCTTTTGATCTTGATGGAGTACCAATGTTTCATTTTTGCCCTTACTTCTCTTACCTTTGGCAATGTTTCTAGGAAGAAGTTGCTGTGGCTGAGGTCAAAGAGGTTGCTGCCTGTGTTCTCCTCAAAGATTTTGATGGATTCCTGTCTCACACTGAGGTCTTCCATCTATTTTGAGTCTATTTTTGTGTGTGGTGTAAGGAAATGGTTTCATTCTTCTGCATATGGCTGTCCAATTTTCCCAACAGCATTTGTTGAAGAGAATGTCTTTTTTCCATTGGACATTCTTTCCTGCTTTGTCAAAGATTAGTTGACCATAGAGTTCAGGGTCCATTTCTGGGTTCTCTATTTTGTTCCATTGATCTATATGTCTGTTTTTGTGCCAGTACCATACTGTCTTGATGATTACAGCTTTGTAATAGAGCTTGAAGTCTGGAATTGTAATGCCACCAACTTTGGTTTTCTTTTTCAACATTCCTCTGGCTATTTGGGGTGATTGTCTATCTTTTGAGAAAAATATCAATGTCCTAAAATCATTCCCCCCAAATTAGGGATTACCTCAAAAGGTGGTCATGTTTTTGAGGACTAGCATTCTTGGTAGAATATTTTTAATGAGCAGTTTAGTTGTGGGGTTCCTTCGCATAATGAAGAAAAACCAGAAATGTGCTATTAATGTCAAAGGGATTTTCAAGTTAAAAAAGGTTTTATATAAAAAAAAAAAAAAAGGTTTTATATGCAAAGTATATATGTTGATCGGGCATTGTTAGATGCCCCAAGAAGTCGGGAAATTTGTTATCTTTCTTCAGTCCAAATATTTAAGGATCAACTATAGAAATATATATAAGAAAGAATTATAAACAACTGTAGTACAATGGCAATTTTTGGTCAGATTTTAAAAGTCTTGACAATTAAGTGGTATGATTTATATTTAATATTTCCAAGGGATATATAATTGATATATCTGAAAAACTTCTCCTTGATTTTCAACATAACATACATACTTTGACAAGTAAATTTAGGTGTTCAGAAAGAAAACAAAGAGCCTCCAAATTTCTGCAGGATTCATAGGAGCATATGTATTTGAGTAATGCTAACTCATAACCTGAAGGAAATTTAGTTAAGATTCAAACTTAAGATCTTTCCATTTTAAAGGTCTTTTCAAATGAATAACATAGAATGATACATAATTGAAATAAATAATAAAATATAAAACATATTTTAAATACTATAAAATACTTTAGTATTGTATAAAATACAAAGAAATAATAAATTTTACTACATAAACATATAAATATTTTAACCTAAAAACACTGTAAAATTTAAGTGACAAATTGCTAGATGGAAATGGCATATGAAGTATATGTAACAAAGAGTAAAATGTCTAATAAAGCTCTTATGAAACACTAATAACCAAAAAATGAAGATTTCAATATGAGAAAAGACAAAAGAAATGAACAGTTCACTTAAAAAAATACGAATTCCAAAAATCTGGACCTAAAGTTCAACTTTATTACAATTTTTTAATGTACATTTAAATAAGTTAATCATTTTTTAAAAATAGTAAAGTGGCAAAATTTAAAAAGGGAGGGTTAGTGTTTACAATTAGCAAGAGAGAAGGAACATTTTTTAAAAGATTTATTTATTTTAGAGAGCGTGAGCAAGAGGGAGGGGCAGAGGGAGAGAGAATCAACAGACTCCCCACTGAGCAAAGAGCCCTCTATAGGGCTCAGTATCAGAATCCTGAGATCATAACCTGAGCCAAAATCAAGAGTCAGACATTTAACCAATTGAGCCACTCAGGCATCCCACCAGAAGGAACATTTTTTAAGTACCACTGGAATAAATATGAATTAAGATCAACATTCTAACAGGCAATAAGTAGTATCTGTCAAGAGCAGAAAAATCATGATTTTTATCTATTCCCATCCTAAGAATATTCTAAAAAATTCTAATAAGTGATAAAATGCCAAAATATTACTTTAATATGAGAAAAGTTGGAAATTTTTAAATTGCCCAATACCAGGTGAAAGGTCGAATAAACTGTACATCTTGTAACATTATCAATTTACCAATGACAGATTATTCTTGGAAACAGTGTTTTTTGATATGAACAAAAACTTCTAGTATATCTTTAAGTGACAAAAATAATATAAACTTTTTTTTTAGTACAATTTCGATTTCAAACATGAGTGCTGTTTGCTAGGATATTCCCAGATCCTCATGCCTTTTGGGTTTATCCTTCTGGTAATTATATAACAGAATATTAAAATTAAAGTATTCTAGGAGCACCGGACTGGCTTAGTCATAGAGCATGCAACTCTTGGTCTCATGGTTGTGAGCCCCATGCTGGGTGTAGAGATTACTTAAAAATAAATCTTGAAAAGAAAAGAAAAGAAAAGAAATCTGTAAAGGAAGGTACCAAGGAACATTTATCCTCAGGTTGAAGGCAAATTAGAAGAGGATTTAGAATTACAAATTACAATTACAAATTAGAAGAGGATTGAGAGAGGTTTGCTGCGGTATGAATCACCCACTTCCAAGATGGAGAAATAGGGGTGCTTGCTCCCAACTCATGCTTAGAAAAGGGATTGACAGAGACATGCAGAGGGTTAACCATATGAATCTAGTATGTCAGAGGACACAGTGCATCTGTCTCTGCTTCACATGTAAGACATTCAAAGTGCCAGGATCTGGCTGGCTGGCTTGTCTCTCTGACAGCAGCTGGTGGCATTGCCCAGCCTACACTCTTAAGAGTCTTTCTGGACAAAAGACGTATGTCTTACTGTGAGCCAGGGTGATTGGCCCACCTGCATGAGGTCTAACAGGATGCTTTATGGCAGGGTTAACAACTGGATTTCTCGAGGCTGAGGGAAGACCCAGCAGCCAGAGATGAATTTCCTCACCTGAGGAGAACTGTTGGTGAGAGACCCCCAGCAATAGTTTAGTGTTTCTAAAGAGCCCAGGAAAGTGCCTACAAAAGTGAGGGTCAGCTTTAAAATTCTTTCTAGTCCGAGAACACTTCAAACAACCCTGGAAATAAGAGTAGGACTTTTCTTGCCCCTTTCCACCACCCTATCGTTGTCCACCCACAACTCTGGCAAGGACGGGAACCAAGAATGACAAGATGGGGTGGAGATACTGCAGAACGAGTTAGCAAAGAAAAGACAAGCAGGCATCCTTGGTGGAATTTTAAGGTTTTGTTTATTATACTAGACTAGACATATCAATTACTGTACTGTTTTATTATCAGAAAATAATTAAAAAATAAGACTTCTTTCAGATTTCACTTAGACTCAAGGAAGAAATCGGCCTTAAATAATAAAACTAAACGATCAACAGAATAGGAATAGAGTTGCTTTTATATTGCTAGAGCATGTTGCTTCCCTTCATATTCCTAGGAGACCCTCTTTATAGGCTTCCTGACTCTTGCAGTTATTAGTTGTGGAAGCCGTATCAGGTTACTTAACATCCCCTGTCTTACCCTCTTTATGTACTAAATTGGGGTGCTTTCAGTAGCTACTTCATACTGGAAGATTAAACGGGTCAACACATATAAAGAAATTCATAGAGTGCTCAGCATAGAATAGATATCAAAATACTCAAAGATAATAAAGTCCAAGCAAATATCATGACCCTACCTTGAGCTACAGTTATTATGTCCACGAGAACATTAGTCTGAATCATCAGTCCTTCTTTCTTTCCCTGAAGGCGATCTCCTGAGGGACTGGATTACCGGCTGCCTGCTTTAACATCTTCCGCCGATTCTTTCTGACCTATTTCTTTGCCACCCATTTCTCATTGTTATTAGGGGTCTGTCTTCATTTTCTTTAATATTTTCAATAGGGACTAGTGTTTCTAATGCCATGATGCCAAGTCTAAAACCGTGACTTGATTTGAAGGCCCCGTGAGGAGTAATAAAGCATGCTCATAGTGACTGTATCTCTATCTTGATTGTTTTGCCTTCTCAATTACTATTTATCTTCAGTTGTGCAAGTTATTTGAAACTTTTTGTATGATTTGATGGAGACATTTAATTGAATGTGCCATGTTTCTAAAGTCCAATTCTCTTCCTCCCCTGGATAACCAATTTTAATATGCTTTCTATCAGTCAGGTTCAGCTCAGCTTTCTAATGTATTACCTTATCCTGGGGAACATCATTTGCATGAGTCTGGTTTGCATTAAATTTTACCAATGAAATTACAGACCCTCTAATACACGATTTAGTTGTGGCAGAAATTTATGCAACATTTGGCACACCATGAATTAGTAAAACTTCGTGTCATTCAGGGGCATGTGTTGCTTTTTTTTTTTTCCAGATTACAGATTGATGGGAACCCAGTATTTTTTTTTTCTCTAGTGAAAAGAAGTCCACTGATTTTTCTCCCAATATTGGCTATTAATCAGGACCAGATCTGAGAGAGTGGCACTGACAAAGTTCCTCCTCCCCTCTCCAATGCTTTGAGACTTGTTTCTCGTTTTTCTTTGTTTTGCTCCAAGACAGTGCTGGAATCTCTCCTCAGGAGACCTGGACTTCTACAGGACTCATTCATTCTCCCAATTCAGCCCAATTCGGGCTTTATCCCAGGGCAGTGGAAGGGCCTGGGGCCAGCTCACGGGCTCCTGCTGATTCCATGCTCATATGAGGTCGGCCTGACTCCTCCTCAGTGCACAGGCAGGTGAGACTCCTCCTCTGCAGCTTTGGCCTCTGGTGCTGGATCCCACGGCTCCCATAAAAGCACTTCTGTTCACAGTCAGATGTTGAATTTTAGTTGTTAAAAGGGCATGCAAAAGGAGGGACGTCTTTTGCTTCCATGATGCTGATGTCCTCCAGTGATACATTTGAAAGTGCTTTGAAGATTTAAGTATTAGGCATTATTACTATCTCATAATGATTGCCAATGATTCACCCTCAGTTTGAGCATGTGCATTTATAATGTTTTGTCCTTCCCCCTTTCCCTATCTCTCCTTTTCAATTATTTTAGCAATGTAAGTTGTCATAAATTAGTTACTTAATAACTGTAGTACCTTTTAGTGATGCTCATCAGAGTGTAGTTTAGATTATCCAACACAGATGGAAATAAATACTGTGACTTAAGCTGTCCTTGAATCCTTATACCTAGGGGGAAGAAAAGGAAAAAATGACGAACACAGTAAAATTAATAATAAATGCCATAGTGATAGAGGCAACAGGGCAAAGCCCAAGGAGAGCTAGATGATCGAAATGGGCAGTGCTGACCACAGCTCACTTGCGTGTGTCTGGCAGTCTGAGTAGCCCGTGGCTGGTGACAAGTCATTGCAGATTTGGTTATTTTAATGAGTATTTATTTGATACAGGATTGAAGAATATAGACTCTTCTTTTAGGCGGCCAATTTTTTAGATGATATGTTTGAAACAGTGCATTTAAACTTCATAGTTTAGAATATTTATGGATTCTTTCTTAATTGAAATTGGGAGATATATTTACTGTAGGTAAAATAATTCCTTTGCTAGCCAGTGTATGACTTACTACGATTGTGAATTTATAAGAATTTAAGCTATGTCATCTGGTTTTATTCTGTATAATTGAATTCAGATAATTATATGATAATACATTTTTTTCCAGAGTATAAGAAAACATCTAGAGACAAGAAAGGTATTTAATTGAAGGGAGATTTTTAAAGCTTTTTAATCAACTGTATGGAACTTTTAAGTGCCCCGTGAAAAAGATGCCAGATATAAGAATACCAAAGAGCAGTTTTCCTTGGTGTATTAAACTTGGTGTATTAAAGATAAGGGGATCTTCCCAGGATCAGTCAGAACCTGGCTTTTCTCTGCCTCGCTACCATAATATTACGGGTGATAATATCCCATATTATCCCATAGGTTAATCTAATAGCTGAAGCTCTGACCTCACGTACAAAATTTTTACAATTATGTGTCAGGAGGAAAGAACACTTAAATATTACACATCCTTCCTCTACTCCTCTGTATTGCATGTTGCTTGTCGTCTTGCCACAGAGTAATCAAGCCAATGACAGGAATAGTGAAATCTTGCCTACTCAAATTCCATTCTTTTTCTCTCTCCAAGCCCTCATGCTATCCCACACTCACTTTCCTTTCATTTTTATTTGGGCCTAGGCACATTAAATTTTGAAAAGCAGAGATGAGTTTTAAAAATTAAAGAGAAGGGAAGAAAAATGGCAAAATATTAGGGAAAAATGATCTCTTTTTATTGGCTTGTTTTATATTTATATACTTGTTTTATAGTAGCTAATTTACTCTTTCCTGTACCTAAAATAGAGAAAACTATCCAAAGGTAAGTACCTGAAATGAATACTACATATGAATACTACAAATGAATACTACATATCTTAATCTTTATGCAATATTCTTAAGAATATTGATACAAGTATGATACAAGTATGTACTTGAATATGATACTGAAATGATACAAGCGTGTACTTGAAAGACTGGAAAATTTGTGATAATGAAGTATGCAGAGAAGATTTAACAAACAGGCCTGAGCCTGCCATCTTTAGAAATGACTGCTTACGAGGTCTGCCCTTGGTAAGAGTCTAGGAACTTAAGTCAAATATGGTTCCTTATATCGATATAAAGTGTCCATAAGTGACAAGAGTGCTAAGTATACTTAATCTGTACAAACAACATCATTCATGCTGCACACCTACTTTCCATCAGGGAGTCTGAAATTTTGATACCTCTAGGAGGAATGTACTATGTGACTATTCTCCAATAAAAAACCTAGGGCACTGAGTTTCTAATGAGCTTCCCTGGTAGACAACACCTCACATATATTGTCAAACTCATTGCTGGAGGAATTAACTCACTGCGTGACACCACTGAGAGAGACTCTTAGAAGCTGGTTTCCTGCAGATTTTACCTTATGTGTCTTATTATATGCTGATTTTGCTTTGTATCCTTTTGCTGTAATAAATATTCGCTGTATGCCAAACCCGGGCATGCTCTTGAGGACCTCTGACACACAAGGTTAACAGAAATGTCTACATGAAGATTTATGGATTCTAAATAAAAATATTGAATACATACTATGTGAATGGAATTATGTTAAGTGAAACCAAGGCAAGTATGGACTTATTTCAAAAAATTCACAGTATAGTGGCTATCCATGAATATATAAAAAAGAATATTCAATTAACTGAGTCAAAGCAGAATAAAGAATCTGCAAGAAGCTTATTTCAAAGGCAGTTTTGAAGATGGAGATAGCTCATTTTGTTTAAATTGCCAGGAAAGCTAAAAATATGTAAATTAGCCTTAAAGGAACAAGTAGGTTTTGACAGGTTATGTTATCTGGAGATAGGAGAAAGGGAATTTTAAAAGGTTTCACTTACAGAGTTTCCCTTGAAACTTTGTAAATGGATAGGAGGTGTAATAAAGTGAAATACAGAGAGTATTCACATTAAAAAAATACTAATTGTTACTTATGAAACAAAGTGAAAATTTCAAGATCTCCCAGTTAAAATCCTAATAATTTGAATGCTTTATTTATAACTCTGTTCCATACAGAATTAATGGATTATTATAGAAGGATCATCAAAATCCCCTAGCATTTTTTTTAAGATTTTTTATTTTTATTTTTATTTATTTGACAGAGAGAAATCACAAGTAGGCAGAGAGGCAGGCAGAGAGAGGGAGAAGCAGGCTTCCTGCTGAGCAGAGAGCCCGATGTGGGGCTCGATCCCAGGACCCTGAGACCATGACCTGAGTTGAAGGCAGAGGCTTTAACCCACTGAGCCACCCAGGTGCCCCAAAATCCCCTAGCATTTTAAAAGTGTTCCTTTAAACTCATATACAGAACTTATGTTCTACTGGCTTCTAATTATGCTTTTTCTTTTCCACCTCTCCTTTATTCAGGTCCATCATGAGTGAGAGATGGGACTCAAACTCTTCAGAAAATTGGCACGACATTTGGAATGTCAGTGACACAAAGTATCACCTATACTCAGATATTAATATCACCTATGTGAACTACTATCTTCACCAGCCTCAAGTGGCAGCAATCTTCATTATTTCCTACTTTCTGATCTTCTTCCTGTGCATGGTGGGAAATACAGTGGTTTGCTTTACTGTGATGAAGAACAAACACATGCACACCGTCACTAATCTCTTTATTCTGAACCTGGCAATAAGTGATTTACTGGTTGGCATATTTTGTATGCCTATCACACTGCTGGACAACATTATAGCAGGTATGTTGACTTGTGTACAGTACAAGGAAGATAGGAAATTTCTGTCACCCACGGCAGGGCCATCCATTCATTTGTAAATATTTATGGAGTTCCAAGAACTGCTCCAGGTACCTGCCCTCATAGAGTCTACATTCTAAAGGAGGAGAAAGACAATAAACAAATAGATATAGTATAAGTAGTCAGATATTGATAAGAATTAGGGATAAAAATAAAGCAGGTGCCAGAGATAAAGAGTAGAAACTCATTTTTAGAGTATTCACTGAAGGTCATCAGAGAATGAGATCTAACATCTTTCACTAATGACTGAATTTGTTTGATATAGTCAGGGCACATATAATGCGGTAGAAATATTATTGGTAATCGCATGCACTGGAAAGTTCAAGGAAGTAATAAATCTGGTTTCAACTGATCCAGTGTCTTCAATCTAACAGCAGATACTGAGGCCCTCTTGTGGTTAGCTAGGGAGATTTCCAATAGTTTTTGAGGGATGATAGAGCAGCAATCCAAATGATTTCTCAAAAAGTGGTAGTTCATCAGTGATAATGGACACATGCAACGCAAATTACTTCACAGTATAGCGGTTAGAGTACTACCCTATCGTCCCCTTGGCCTATATGACTACTTCTCTAGGACTACATTATATACGCGGGAAGTGCAGTGTATCTCCAGCTCCCAGAACCATTTTGGTGCATACTACCTGCTTAATAAGTATTTGTTGTATTAATTAATGGACAATATTCAAGATATTCGTATTCGAATCTGTAGAAGAAAGAAAATGATGGGAGGTAGGTGGGGGGAGGATGAGGTAACTGGGTGATGGGCATTCAGGGGGGCACCTGAAGTAAGGAGAACTGGATGTTATATGCAACTGATGAAATTCTACCTCTGAAGCTAATAATACGGTATGTGTTAATTAAATTGAATTTAAATTTTAAAAATTTAAAATGATACCATAGTTGCATATCAAAAATATTTAGAGCAGCATGTATCATAGTTCTTAGCCTTTCATAGCATTATCAGTTTACTCAAGAATAAGAGGTTTCTCTTTGGAGTTCTGTTTCCTTCCTTTCTCTGGTGTGAGAGCCTGTGAGAGTTTAAGAGTGCCTCTTTTAGCATCTGTACTCATCGATTCTGCACTTTTGTGAATATTTTGTAAAAAAAATATTAAAAAATATTTATCAAGAATGTATATTTTTAAAACAAGGTACATTATTAAGAGACTGTGCCAGGCAAAAGAGTGAAAGAATTGATTAATTGTTATTGTTCTCAAGAAATTTATTTTGCCAGTAAGAAATGCTCTCGTTATCTCCCTCCTATAAGTATTTATAACGAAATTATCAGCCCAACTTCTCCATATACTTTCAGTACCCTTCCTTACCCCTGATTCCCATTCACGGGAGGCAGCCACATTCAGCACCTCGCCTTTATTTTTTGGTAGTTACTCTATTTCTAAGCAACCTGTTTCCATTATAATGTATTCTCTTCACACTGCAGGAGACCCCCTGGCCTACCACAAGAGGTAGTTTCCCTCACCAGACTCCACCGAAATGACATAGAACAAAAGAACATAAATCCATAGAAACGGTCAGATACTGCTGAATGTGAAGTTGGGAGAGCAGGATTGGCTGGAATCATGTACAAATGCAATCAGATGCATTTATATAGACTTACACATACACATTCACACTCTTTGCCTCCTCTCATTTACACTGCCTGCCTCTCAATGTAATTATAATTTTTTGTTAAGTCAGTACGCAGAAAATACATTCCTATTGTTACATGTATCTTAGTCCTGTGGAGGCATGTTGAGTATTAGGATATCAATTTCTTATATTTTCTTGGATTTCATAAGAGCATCATATTTTGATTTGCTTCATTTGGGATATGTACCTATAAGTAATATATCCTCAGATTCTCTTCCAGGAGTGTTAATTGCATCTTTTTTCTGAAGATCCATGCCCTCGCGCTCTCTGCCCTTTTGTTCCTATTCAGGTATCTTGCTCTTCAGGCATGGGGCTCTACATTTACTGCTCTGGGATGTCCCTTCACTGAGACCCTAATGATTCTCTTCACCTCTCTTCATGCTCAAGCCCCAGTTTTCTGGAGTCATGTCTTCTTTCTTGGTTTATTTCTCTATTACTTTTCTGAGAAAATGTGCATTAAGATTTAAAAAAAGAATTGAGATCTGGTTTGTCTGTAATTATCCTTATTCTGCCCTCATATTTGATTATAGTTAGCTGTATAAAGTATTCAAGGCTGGACATATTAACAGAGATGTCTTTATTGTTATTATTGAGAAGTCTGATATTACTGCTAAAAAAATCTAATGACATTACACTCTTGCTTCTTTTATCCTGATTTGCCTTTTGTTTTTTCTCCTAGGACATCTCTTTATCTTTAGTGTTCTGAATTTCAGGCAATTATGCCTTGGAAAAATCTTATTTTTCATTTATTGTATTGGACACAAACCAGGTCCTTTCAATCAAAAATAGAATGCCTCTTAATCCTGAGAATTTTCTTGTGTAATCTTTTTCCATTTTACTTTTTTCAATTCCTATTAGATATTGGAGG
>CM053604.1:47775446-47806428 GCA_028646535.1 Procyon lotor
ATCCCCCTTTGCTCATTTATAACTTCTTTCTCTGACAACGGGAAACCTGCCTCTATTTTAGGTAAATTCAACAACAGTACATGTGGAAAGTAATCTCAAAATTGCTCAAACCACCATGAGAAAAAAATTTACCAACTGTTTGTATATAGTTCCTCCTGGCTGTGGCCCTACGGTATCTAGCAGAACATTGCTTTACCGAATGCCAAGTCGGCTCCTCTCCTTCCCACCGCAGGTGACTTTCTCAGCCTCTCGGCCGCCACTTCCTAGTCAGCATCTCTGCCTCTGTGTTTGGGTCACTAAGGATCACTAAGGACTCCGTAAACGCCTATAGCAGAGAAGCAGTTCCAAGCAATTAGGCTCTCTTCTCTCCGTTTCGTTCTCGGGTATTTACACCTCGTTTTTGGGTTGCCTTGTCTGTTTTGAACTTTTTCTGCTCAAAGTGTCGGAAGATTGCTAAAACCTTTCTTTAGCTTAACTTTTTAACAACCATTTTCTGCTTGACTCATAAGCATCTCTAACCATGCAGCTTACAAACCAACAGATGCTTCCCAAGAAAGGTGGAAAAGAATGTCAAGCTCATCTCAGCAAATTCCATTTTTCTCTAGAATTTTAACTTCTTAAGTGTCGGCTGCCTTAGTTACATTCCAAAGCTTTCAGACAGACGGAGTATTGTTTTGTTCTCCTTCTGCTTTTCAGTTAGTAGGAACATCGGTCAGCAACAAGCTAGTCCTGCAGGACTAGAAGCGGAAATCTCCCAAGCCTGTAACTATTTCCCTGAACAGTATTCCTAGTGTTTAGTTTTAGTTTGTGTTCCTCAGTTAACCCAAAGTGAACAGCCTGCAACTGTCTTCTGTCCCTATTTCTTATGGGGGATTATCTTTGGTTTTAAATGGTATTGCACTTCTTCACCATTTTAGAACTTCTAATGGTAACTTCAAAGAGAACTTATGAGTCCTTCTTGGCAAGCAGGTTATCATATTGGCCTGAACATCTCCACAGGTTTGGAATCAAGTTTGTTTCTGTCTTACTCAAAGAGTAGAACACTTTAAGATAAAAAAGTTTCGTGATTAATCTGGGTAATTCCAGAATTATTTTCATGAACTCATTTGCCTTGAATATCTTCAATTAGAGATGTATGACCAAAAGCTGTTTAGGGGCTTTAGGAAAAAAATTAGAGTGAATTAATAAGTGAAAATGTTAACAAATCAGGTAAACACATAAACTGATTAGCTTTTATCTTTTCAAATCTGTTATTAAATAATCATTTATTCAATTGTATATCTCAAAAAAATGTGGTGGAAATTATTTTCTATATGGACAAATGTAATGAGTATTCTGAAAATGATCCTGTGTGGCTCACATAGGCACATACTCCTTTGTGTAATCCTCAGTTTCCCACTGAGTATCCAGGTGGGTTATTTTTTTTACTCAGGGAGGCAGCAGAGAGAGTTAAATAAATGATCATCAGCTCCTAACAAACAAAGGTCCAGAACCAGATGGCATCACAGGCAAATTCTACGGAATATTTAAAGAAGAGTTAATACCTATTCTTTTTAAACTATTCCAAAAAATAGAAAAGGAAAACTTCTAAATTCATTTTATGAGGCCAGCATTACCCTGATACCAAAACCAGAAAAAGACACCACTGAGAAAACTACAGCACAATACCCCTAATGAACATAGATGCAGAAATTCTGCCTGAAATACTAGCAAATTGAATTCAATGCTACATTAAAAATCATTCACCATGATCAAGTGGGATTTATTCCTGGGTTGCAAGGGTGGCTCGATATTTACAAATCAAAGTGATACATCACATCAACAAGAGAAAGGACAAGAACCATATGATCACTTCAATAGATACAGAAAAAGCATTTGACAAAGTACAACATACATTCATGATAAAGACCCTCAATAAAATAGGCTTAAAGCGAACACACCTCAACATAATGAAGGTCATATATGAAAAGCCCACAGCTAATTTCATCTTTAATGGGGAAAAACTGAAAGCTTTTTCCCTCAGGTCAGGAATAAGACAGGAGGTCCACTCTTACCATTTATTCAGCACAGTACTGGAAGTGCTAGCCACAGCAGTCAGACAACTAAAAAAATTTAAAGGAATCCAAATTGGTAAGGAAGAATTAAAACTTTCACTATTAGCAGATGACATAATACTATATATAGCAAACCTGAAAGACTGCCCAAAAACTGCTAGAACTGATATAAAATCAATGTACAAAAATCTGTTGCATTTCTATACAGCAACAATGAAGCAGGAGAAAGAGAAATTAAGAAAACTACAATTACACCAAAAGTAATAAGACACCTAGGAATAAACCTAACCAAAGTGGTGAAAGACCTGTGCTCTGAAAACAAACACTGAATTCAAGATGACATGAAGAAATGGAAAGAGATTTCATGCTCATGGATTAGAAGAACAAATATTGTTAAAATCTCTATACTACCATAGCAGTCCACACATTTAATGCAATTCCTATCAAAATACCAACAGCATGTTTCATGGAGCTAGAACAATCCTAAAATCTGTATGGAACCACAAAAGATCCCAAAGAGCCAAAGCAAACTTGAAAAAGAAAAGCAAAGCTGGAGGCATCACAATTCTGGACTTCAAGTTATATTACAAAGCTGCAGTCGTCAAGACAGTGTGGTCCTGGCACAAAAAGACAGAATGGAATAGAAAATCCAGAAATAAAGCCATACTATATGGTCAATGAGTCTTCAACAAAGCAAGAAAGAATATGCAATGGGGAAAAGACCATCTGTCCAACACATGGTGTTGGGAAAACTGGACAGCAACATCCAAAATAATGAAATTGGACCAGATTTCTAACACCATACACAAAAATAAACTCGAAATGAATTTGAAACCTAAATGTGAAACATGAAACCACTAAAAAACCCTAGAAGAAAACACAGGCTCCAACTTCTGATATCACCCATAACAGCTTCTTTCTAGATATGTCTCCTGAGGCAAGGGAAACAAAAACAAAAATAAATTATTGGCACTACATTAAAATAAAATCTTCTGCCCAGCAAAGGAAATAATCAGCAAAATTAAAAGGCATCTTTTGGGAGATGATGGAAAAAGATATTTGCAAATGACATATCTGATAAAGGGTTAGTATCCAAAATAAATAAAGAACCTATAAAACTCAACACTTGGGTCGTTCACTCCGTTAAACATCTGCCTTCGGCTTAGGTCATGATCTCAAGGTCCAGGGTTAGAGCCCCACATGGAGCTCCCCGCTCAGCCGGGAGCCTGTTTCTCCTCTCTCGCTCTGCCCCTCTCCCTGCTCATGCAAGCAGGCACATGCTCTCTTTCTCACTCTCTCAAATAAATATATACAAATTCTAAAACAAACAAACAAAAAACTCAACACCAAAGAACCAGACGTGAACAGAAATTTTTCCAAGAAAGACATGCAGATAGCCTATAGATACATGAAAATATGCTATCACTTATCATCAGGAAAATGCAAATCAAAACCACAATGAGGTATCACCTCACACCTGTCAGAATAGCTAAAATCAACAACACAAACAACAGGTGTTGGTGAGGATGCGGAAAAAGGAGAACCCTCCTGCTTTGCTGGTGGGTATGCAAACTGGGGCAGCCACTGTAGAAAACAGTATGAAGGTTCTACAAAAAGTTAAAAATAGAACTGCCTTATGATCCAGCAACACCACTACTGGGTATCTACCAAAGAATACAAAAATACTAATTCAAAGTGATACATGTACCCTATGTTTATAGCAGCATTATTTATAATAACCAAGATATGGAAGCAACCCAAGTGTTCACTGACTGATGAATAAAGATGTGAGGTGTGCCTGTGTGTATACACACACAATGAAATATTATCTAGCCATAAAAAAGAATGAAATCTTGCCATTTACAATAACATGGATAGAGTTAGAGAGTGTAATGCTAAGTGAAATAAGACAGAGAAAGACAAATACCATATGATTTCACTCATATGTGGGATTTAAGAAATAAAACAAGCAAAGGGGAAAAGAAAACCCACAAAGGAGGGAGGTTGGGGGGATAAGTTAAATAAGTGATGGGGATGAAGGTGTGTACTTGCGATGAGGACAGTGACGTATGGAAGTGTTGAATTATTATATTGTACACTTAATATAACACTGTACGTTAACTAGTTACAATTAAAATAAAAACTTTTAAAAAAATGATGATGGGTTATTCAGTTAATGTGAAGATATCTTAGAGACTCCTCACTGTTCCCATTACCTTGGCAAAATATAGAACTAACCTAATACAAAGAATCAATATAAAGAATATAAATTAATTCTCCCTATTAACCATCATGTACTTCTCTTGCCAGCTTTGTTCTTCCTTTCTTACACAAAGCAATCAGTGGCCTTTCATTTAGCCTGATTTTGTCGGGCGAGACCCAGGTCAGGGAGTAAAGGAGGTGGAGCTGGCTGAGATTTCAGAGCCCCTGAAGCATGCGCTCACTTACTCATCAAATATTCCTCTAGCACTGTGAGAGTGCTAAGGAAATAAAAGTGGACATGACATAATCTATGTTTTCAAGGAGTCTTGTTTTGGAGGACAGACATTTCTATAAACAGATTTTACACAAAGCATCAAAATAATTGGTGTGGTGCTTCACAGCTTACACCAGTTTCTAACATGTAGAGTATAAACTAACGCCTATAGAAATGGTATTTTAAATGTCTATCTTCAATGTAAGAAACACTACGTGTAAATGTTAGTAAAGGTGGTTACTCCCAGGCAGCATACTGAGTAAGAGAGAATTCACTGAGGTGCGAGGAGATTGCCCTTTCCTCTACTCCCGCAGAATCATCAAGAGACACCAAAGAATGCAATCGTGAAAACAATGTACTTTGTACCTTTTCCATTCATTTGCAATTCCATATGCCTTTTTTGTGCACTCACACTTTGAGGGAGTCAAGTTCTCTCTCCTCTACTATTCTTAGGCAGATCTTTTGTCCCCAGTGTTCTCTGGAACATGAGACTTATAAACTGACCCAGCAACCTATCCCATTTGGAAGACAAGATCTATATAAAACTCTTCAGGTTTCCTGTTTTGACCTGCATTCTCCCTATATTCCAGAATCTATTTATTTTCACAGATGGCAAAAGTGCCTGCCTTTAAGTAGCTAAGGCAGAGTAGAAACCTAATAAAGTTTCATCAAATGGATACGATATCAGCCATCATATTAGCCACCCGTTTCGTATGTGCTCACTGTGTATCAGGCACAGTTCTAATGCTTCTCGAGATGGCCTCAACTAATCCTCAGACACGAATATTTTCACTATCCGCATCCTCCTTTTACGAAGGAGAAAATGAAAGCACAGAGAAGTAAAGTAGCTTAACAAAGGTCATGTAGCTTGTAACTGATAGAGGATCAGGAAGTCCAACTCCGAAGACCATGTTCTTAAACCCCATGCTATATGCTGCCTTTCTCATTTGAACAATTATATATTTTCGTTAAAAATGTCTTAATTTGATTAGTCATTGAGATCCATGCTCCTTTTTCAAATGTATTACACTTTACAATTTTATTCTGAAATAAAACTCTTAGTGCTTTAATAAATATCTAAAAGTGTCGATTATCTTCAGCCTACATATACGGCAAAAATCACATCAAGGATTCTTGTATCTCAAACTCCAGATCCTAGTAAGATTCAGCTGCAGACAAACAGAATATTTCTGTCAAAATAAAAGCTAGCTTGAGAACACTAATTACTATCACTTCGAGTTTAATCCTCCAACACTGAGATACAGAAAACTCACAGTGAGGAAAATACTTTCATTAAAATTTAAATTCATCAAATTTAAATTTCACTAAAATTTTCTCATTTCTCAAAGTAAAAATTTCAAAAACATGTAAAATAATCCCTTTAAATTGACTACTATATTGGGAATATCTACCACTACTAAGCAGTTCAATTGAGAAAAATGCCTTGAAGCATTTCATGCTTTGAAAAATTATAAGGATGGTTGACATCAATTTTTCTTTGCCATCAAATATCACACAAATCATCTGCAATGTCACAACGGTTTCACTGAAAATTCATTTTAAAACATATACATAGGGGCACCTGGGTGGATCAGTAGTTAAGTGTCTGCCTTTGGCTCAGGTCATGATCCCGGTGTCCTGGGATCAAGCCCCGCATCGGGCTCCCTGATCGGTAGGAAACCTGCTTCTCCCTTTCGCACTCCCTCTGCTTATATTCCCTCTCTCACTGTCTTGCTCTCTATCAAATAAATAAAATCTTTTTTAAAAATTTTAAGAAATAAAACACATATGTATAAATTAAGTTCCACTGGTCATTATCTACATATGATTACAAAAAAATAAAAATTCTGTGCATAAACAGTGAAGTTATTAAAAAGCATGGACAGAATCATTTTAGGTTTTACCTGAAATTGTGAAATTTTGCTTAAGTGGATATTATTTCATATTTTATTTTTGTTTTGAAATAAATATTGATTTTAAAGAGCATCCATTCTGCATTTATCTTTGCAAGGGTTTTTGCTAACAACTCTTTCAGTTTCAGAGAATGGAGACTTATTCAAGTTACTTGGAGAAATGGAGCTTATTGTAAGGCAGCACATGGCCATTATAAGGTACATAGGCATCTCAGGAAAGGCAAATATACTGGTAGTTCACAATCCAATTCCTTCTTCCCCCTCAGCAGCCAGAGTTCACGGAACAGTATGTGATACTTCATCTTGAACGTGATGCGGAGACTGGGAAGACATTCATTTCTAATTAAGGTAACTAAGAGTATATCCTTAGTTCTAAGAGATCTAAGAAAACTCTTATCCTTTGGTATATTCTATTGTAACCAGACTGTCCCAAATAAGAATTAGGCAATGTTGCTTCAGAGATGTGAACTAACATGTTGTCTCTGATAGAAAACATCGTGGAGGTATGTTGTTCAGAGTAACAAAGGAAGGATGGTACAAGGTGTGGGAGAAAAAGATGTCTAGGAAAAGATACCTCATAGATAACTGTCTTTTCTTATACATCTATTCAAACTTGCTCACGGTAGCTCCATGCCAGAACTCAGTAGAATTTTGCAGGACATTTTGGCTTGTCTCAGCCAATATTTTTCATCCATACTGAAACAACCTCCCTGCTAACATACAAGAATGCAGTCCCAAGGTCATGGTGTGTTTTGAGGTTACTTTATTTCTCTAATGAAAGTAAATAAAAACTTCTATTTTGCCACCCATTTTAGCCATCCTCTTAACTGTGCATTATCTAAAAATTAGCAACACAACAGAGAGAAAAACATGAACTTTGGGTACTGCTTGAAGTTGCCAGATTATTCCTACTGCTTGGGATGCAGTCATCCTCAGGTGCACTTACATGAATAAAATGGAAAGCAACATGAAGCTATGGCTTCATAGATTCTTAATATGGTGTCCATATTTTGCATTGCTTGTACACTAGTTTTTTGTGGTTACTGTAATAAACTGTCACCGTCTTGGTGACTTAAAACAACAGAAATGTATTCTTTCCCATTTCTGGAGGCCAGGATCCAAACTCAAGCTTTTAGTTGGGCCACACTTCCTCTCGAGGCTATAGAGGAGAATCCATTCATCGATTCTTCCGGTTTCTGGGGGCTACCAGCATTCCTTGGCTTGCGATCACACCATTCTACCATTCAAGGCCACATTCTTCAAATTTTCCTCTGCTCCATCATCATGCCACTTTCTCTTCTGGGTGTATAGTCAAATTCCCCTACCTTCCTCTTACAAAGATAAATGGGATTGTATTTACCTACTCCGATAATCCAGTTTACTCTCTCCATCTCAAGATCCATCATTTAATCCTATCTGCAAAGATCTTTTTTCTTATCATATGAGATAACATTCACAGATTCCAGGGATTAGGACATGGAAATATTTTGGGGGTCACTTTTAAGCATACTCCAATTTGTTAGTTGGTTAACAAGTAAAATCAAAGCAATAGAACCTCAACTGGGTCTAAATTATACCCTCAAACTTCCTCAAGCAGCCTTGGGGTCTGACCCAGCTTGGAAACACCAGGATCCTAATGGTGGATCTGTGAAGGACTACTGAGAAGACTTAAGGAAATGACTCAACTGTGCCATTTTGTAAGAGAAATATTACATTCATTTAACCTATATTAATAGTCTTTTTTCTTTTAATTAGCATAAGATAGTATAACTGAGAAGACTTAAGGAAATGACTCAACTGTGCCATTTTGTAAGAGAAATATTACATTCATTTAACCTATATTAACAGTCTTTTTTTTCTTTTAATTAGCATAAGATAGTATAACCTTGATTCTAAGATCTACATTCATCTTCCTTACTAATGTTTTTGAAAACAGATTGTGACTTTTCATCAATGACTACCTTTTAAAAAAACAAAACAAAGACTACCTCTTCTGAGGTGGTTTTAAAACTGTTGCCCATAGGGGCGCCTGAGTGGCTCAGTCATTAAGCGTCTGCCTTCCGCTCAGGTCATGATCCCAGGGGCCTGGGATCGAGCCCCGCATCGGGCTCTCTGCTTGGCAGGAAGCCTGCTTCTCCCGCTACCATTCCCTCTGCTTGTGTTCCCTCTCTTGCTGTGTTTCTCTCTGTCAAATAAATAAAATCTTTAAAAAATTAAAAAAAAAAAAACTATTGCCCATAAGGAAGCTGTAATTAAACTGATGATGCATCAGATTTGATAGACTCTCATTAAAAGAAAATGTTAATATCTGTCTTCCAAAATAATTATGAAGACTTCATGAATCAATAGCCATATATAGATATATTATATCTAGTAGAAAACGGTGTTTGTTACAAGAGTCACATTCTACTGCATGTCAAGAATAATTTCTCGGGGCACCTGGGTGGCTCAGTGGGTTAAAGCCTCTGCCTTCAGCTCAGGCCATGATCTCAGGGTCCTGGGATCGAGCCCCCCATGGTTCTCTGCTCAGTGGGGAGCCTGCTTCTCCCTCTCTGCCTATGTGTGATCTCTCTGTCAAATAAATAAAATCTTTAAAAAAAAAAGAATTGCTCAAATTATCCTATAAAAATTTTTACAGGATATAAAAATTAAAATGAAATATCATTTTTATTGATAAAATAATATCCCTATTATTTAGGGATTTAAATGAAACAGCCCTAATAGTTTAATAAGATAAATTCAACTCTACTAGCTTTGAATCCAATTACCCCAAAAATCTTTCTGATAATCAATGTTTTCTTGATACAGTATTAATCCTAGAGCTACATTATGTGGTTATATCAACAATATTCAGATCTGCTTGAAATTATTTCCATAGTACACTAATGACCGGAGAACAAATCGCAACCTTGAATGTGGAATATTGGGAGTTGTGGAAACAGGAATGAATCTATTTATTCTTTTTTTTTCTTTATTTCTAATGGGCAATGACTCTGTATGCTAATAGTTATAGTCAAATAAATGATACTTTAAGGGGAATTCAAACCTATACTCTAAGTATGAGTTAATGCTGATTGTGTGTCAACAGTCCTCTTCAATCTTGATAATCCAACTTCACATAATTGGTTTGGTGGGAAAGAAAGATGTGGTGGTGTCAACACAAAAGAAATAGTGAGGGAGGAAGGTATAACCTGTTTAAACAATTCCGATTAGCAAAATCATCCCCGAGATAACCTGTTCATCGTTACTTATGGGAAACATTGTTAATGGAAACTGAGTTTTTCTTTCCTGATTTTGATTTTTATCTCTAAAGACTCAGTTATGTTTAACTTTTTCTGTACCTCGCTTTTTTTCACTGGAACAAATTCTAATTCTAGCTTCCCATACAAGACAGACCTTTACCCTGAACCTCTTAATGCAGTGTGGGTTTCATGGTGGATGGAGGAATAGATACCACTTTTGTTCCTATCTGTCAAAAAATCTCAAATGTACTTCCTTCCTGAAACATTCCTCTCCTTGTTCCTCCCCTTGTATTCTTTGTACTTCTATTTAGTATTTACTCATTTCTGTGAATATAAGTCTTGTTTTGAATTTATTACCACCAATTATAATGTATCACTTGTTTTTATTAGGTTTTTTATGTTCTCAAATATATTTTGCAAAGAAGTAAAGCCTGTTCATATTGAATATAACAAATAATACTAGTGAACTTTTATTTATGTAAAGAGTAGATCAATGGAGGGGTGCCTGAGTGGCTCAGTACGTTAAGCATCTGCTTTCAGCTCAGGTTATGAGCCCCACATTGGGCTCCCTGCTCAGCAAGGAGTCTGCTTCTCCTTTTCCCTCTGTCCCTCCTCCCTACTCTTTCTCTCTCAAATAATTAAAATCTTTAAAAAAAAAAAAAAAAAGGAGTGGATCAATGGACTATATCACCACGTCAAGAAGGTGATTTGATGCCTACTGTGATAAAGCTAAAATGACAGGTAAAAGATGGATTAGAGGAAAACTTTCTTACAGAGAAAGGTTTTTAATGGTAATTTTCTTCTCGTGGCTATAACTTCATTATTAAATGTATCTTTTCAAAGCAGATAATTTAACTTAGGTTACATTAATTTAGGTTACTCAGTAAGTCCTTTGCCTATTTATCTAATCCTAAAACAACTTTTCCTCCTGTCTCATTTTGCCAAAATTGTAGTATGCTATCTTTCATCTGCAGAGAGAATGATATGGACTTATCTCTGATGAAAAGTACACTTTCGTTTTTTAACCTCTAATAGACTCTCCTAATCTAATCATAGTCCTAACAAATTAAACATGTTAACCAAACATTTCCAATTGTAGTAACCATAGTAACCAGATTTACTTTAAAATATAAGAAAGTTATTTCTATCTTTGTCTTTTTCCTTCAATTATTCACTCTGAAAACTAGATAGACTCGTCCTTCTTAAGTATTTTTACTTAATTCTATGGACATTAGTATTTAACATATATTGTATAATGTTTTCCGTATGTTTAAGAATTTTAGGTATTTATTCCTTGTTACACTATTACACATAACTGAGTAATTTCTGGGGATTATGAAAAAATGAGAAAATAAAAGTCATCAGAAAAGAATTTTAACTCACTTCTGCCACTGTATTTACCAACCCACCAAAAGTTGCACCTACTGTGTGCCCTCACTCCTATGACAGTCGATGAACATATCTCATGTTATAGATCAACCCCTCCACTTGGATGATAGATCCCATCCTCCTACCTAATGAAATACATGGTTCCTAGAGTCTTTCTCTTCTTTCTTATAGCATCAAGTTCTTTCCCTTCTCTGGGATCATTCCCTCCCACATGCTGTTCTAACTTTCACGTTCATGAAGCTTTCGCCCTGCCACCACCTCACCCATTCAACTGCCAAATTCTCAGTTTTCCTTAAACAGTTCTTGAAAGGGTTGTCCACATTTGCTGCTCCTCTTCCTCCTCTCTCTTTATCTCTGGAAACAATCCAATCAGCATTTTTTCCAACCATCCCACTGAAAGCCCTTTCACCATGATCACATGTGAACCCAACGCTACCAAACCCAGGGGTCAAATCTCAGTCTTAACCTTCCTTAACCTGTTAACAACAGTTTTTTGGTTTGTCACTCCCTTCTTCTTGAATTCCTTTTTCATTTATTTTCCTTGAAACTTGTCTCTTCTCTTCCTACTTCCCCAGCCACTCCTTTCCAGTGTCCTTTGTTACTCCTTTATAATATTAACAATCTCTATGACTTGGCATGGACTGGGGTTCAATTCTTGGATTTCTCTCTTCAAACACTCAATTGTTAAGAAATCTGTCTTGTAATTTAAATACCATCGACGTACTTTACAAGCCCAAATTTATATGTCTAGAGAACACAACTACCCTGAATTCTAGTTTCAAATGCCCAACTGCCTATTGAGCAAAGGTACTTGAATGTCTAACATGGATATCTACTAGAGATGATTCAAATGTAGCCTGTCTCCAGCAAGACTTAACTACACCCCTTCCAACACACTTCTCCATCTCTTTTCTTCCAATAGCTTGGGTCAAAAGACTGAAAATCTCCCTTGGCCTATCTCTTTCTTTCATACTGCTCTAATCCGTTAGGAAATCTTATCAGCTCTAACTTCAGAATGCATCAGAATCAGACTACTTCTCCCAAAGTTCAGTATTATCCAACCATTTCAGGATAGTCATCTTTCACCTAACTATTTTTGTGATCTCCTAGCCAATCTTCTGTTTTGACCTCTGCCCCACTATACTGTAGTTTGGCCAGAAGCCTTAGTGGTCCTCCCAAAGCAAGATGTCAGATCACCTCACTCTTCTGGCTAAAACCCTCCAGTGTCTATCTGTCTCAGAGTAAAACTATACCCTCGTCATGGAGTTTAAGGACCTATGTGACGTGACCCACCCTTGCCCAGCTGCATTCTTTTTTTCTCTTGGCATTCATTTCCAACCAATCAATTCCCGTGCACATTTCTGCAACCATGCTAACCTCTGTGTTGTTTCTCAAACACTTACGACATACTTTTCTCAAGGAATACATTTGTATTTGCTATTTCCTCTTGCTAGAATAAGTCAAATAGATTTTGGTTCAAATGGCACTTCATCAGAGTGACTTTTCTTGGCTACCGTATATCAAATAGCAGCATCCCTCATCACTATATATTGTCAGGGCCCTGGCTTTATTATTTCATACTCAAGATTACTACCTGAATGTTTACAGAGTCTCTTCCCACTATAATGTAAGGTCTTGAAAGTAAGGACTTGACTATGCGTAGAACATGGTAAGCACTCAATACACTTTGATGAATGAATTGCCTATCTTGAAATTGGGGAGATAAAATTTCTAAGTAGAATATTTATCTTGCCCTTTAATTTATAGTCTTTTTAGGAATCCTATGGAAGGAAAGTGATGATCAGAGGGGAAGGCTTTCCATTTTTTCAGGTAACTATGACACATAAATCAAACCATGTTTGAAGAGTACAATGTTCCAGACTACATAATATATTTTCTCATGTTTTTTCTTTGATGTTAAAAAGAGTCATAGAAGAAGTTTCAAAAGGCCAAAATGACTCTTATATTCTTATATACTATAAGTAAAAGACCAGTCACAAGAGTAATACAAAGCAAGTAAAAGACTTTTAAAGCTCCACAGAGGCCTTTCAAACTCACTTGGCTATGTGAATAAGAGAGCTAACATAAAAGAGTGAAATAGGCCAATTAAAAACCATAAGATAAAGTAGGAATATGTCAAACTGGGGGTTGTATGCTCAGTCTAAAGGTATTGGTATTCAACAACAACAAAAATAAACCTCTGTAAGTAAAAATAAATGTATATTTGAAGATATTCCCAAAGATGGTCAGTTTGTGAAAGATATCAGAGGAAGAATATTCGAAGATTGTGAAAGATATAAGAAATATATCAGAGGAAATAGCAAGTCTCACAGAGCTGACAAGCTTTGCTTTTGGAAATCAAGAGTGAATCTTTGTCAAAGCTGACTGTAGAGCGCCAGGTCCAGAAATTCAAATGTAGACGAGAGTAGTATTCTATTCTGTGTTAAATGAAGAGGAGAGCTTAAAAGAATATGTGCCCATCCTATTTAGGAAAATAAAAGGAAATACAATTGTAATTATTTCCACAATGCTTTTTAAAAATATTATTACAACTAATTGCTGGTCATTACTCCTCCTCAGAGTAAAGTGTTAAGGATTCATGGAGCTACTACTTATTATGTTTATTTTGGGCTTCATGTATCAGTTGACATGTAGAGACTAATCATAAGCGTACCCATTTGTGAAATGAATTTTTCAGTGTCACTCTTATTACCTAATAAGCTCATCTTCTATGCTCAAGTCTACTCTAATGTGCCAGCAGAGCATATCCAGGTGCCTCAAATAGCTAGAAGTTCTTAGACCTGATTTGCAAAGTGAAGCTGAGCCCTTGAGGAAACTGTCTCAGAGAGCCAATATAAAGCTAAATCTTCCCATGAGAAATGATATAAACTAGAAACTACTGTAATCCAAAATTCATTTCAATCCATGTTAGTGTTAAGAATTTTTGCTTTGTTTTCTATTAAACAATCAGTGTAACCAATCCATCTTAAGTGGCAGCCTCCTATGCTGTTGTCACATACCAAATAAATGTTCTTCTGCCAGATAATACCGTTAACAGAAAGGGCTTGAGTAATTTTCTGGAGAGTTTGCTACAACCTATTGTCCTCCAAAAGCTCTGAACTGATAAAGCCTTTCTCAATTTGCATATCTAAAGCAATAGCGTCTATAAATTAAACACATGAGTGTTATTAGCAAGCTCCCTTGCACACGCACATGTGCACACATGAATACAAACACATACATTCATTCTACAATAAACATTTAAGAGAAGCCTAAAATTAAGATTTTCTCAAATTAATTGCTTCCCAGTAAAAACAGTCAACACCAGAGTACAATAATCAAAATTTCTCCTCCAACTCTGAGATTTTTATATAAAGTAGGAAATATAGGGGATTCTCTTCCATCTGATGGCTACATAGCTTTGTGTATCTGCCTGGTACATTAGGCAATTATCTCCTCTTTTTCCTCACTCTTCTCTGCTCCTACTTTCAAAGATGAAAGCACCCTTCCAAAAAGGAGAGTAATATTCTCTTTTGCTTTTTTATTTCCAAAGAGGCACCAGAAGAAACTGATGATTATGGTGAAGGGCCAGGAAACAAAGTATGGAGCTATTGTGTACCAAAGATGAGGAGCCGCTACATGAGATAGTTGGTGAGGGGGAGATACAATGATGCTCAGCATTGTTTCTACGGAGTCTGAGCTATACTTTCGAAGGCTTGAGCCATGGAGAACAGTCATTTTTGTATTCGTAATGCCCCGGAAGACCAGGAGTGTTCCTTAGTTAGCAGGACTTTCAAGGCATTTCGAGGGAGACGCTGTTTCAGACTGGTACAAGAAGTAGCCTCACATAATCCCTTGGGAGTCACATCCCAGACACCTTTAGCTGCTGCTAGTGATTGGTTTCAAGTCCTGAGTTGACTTCACTCTTATGAACTCTGATAAACTTGCCATGAGAACAGCTGGCTGCTGCTGAACTGTATCAAGTTTGTTCGTTTGTAGCTTTATTCACTAGCTGGATTTATAAGACAATCTTCACATTTTGCTTTGTCTTTGAAGACATAGTTTATCTTCCTGACAGCATAAGTTCTGTGTTTATAGATCAACTTATCGTAGCCTCTCTTCCTTTCGCTCTTGCTCTTTCTCTGTGGTCTGGGGGAAATCTAAGAATTGTGCTGGACTAGAGATGGTCATTTTGGAAACCAAGAGATGTATTTCCCACCAAGAGGGTTAGGTTGCAGCTTTTCTCCCACAAAAAAGTTGAGCTCCTTGGTAAGGAAGCCTGCCTTTTTCATCAGTGCAATCTCTGTGTCTTCACAGTGTGATCCTCAAAAAATAACTGTTTAGTTCTAAAGTGTTAAGTTCTAAATCATCGTCTACACAATCTGAGGATTATCTAGTTGACTTAAGGTGACTTTAAAATATGAAAAAGCGTTCTGGTTCTGAGACTGTGGTTAAATGATTTGTTCTCTAACAATTTTATTTACTCATTTTTTATTTCAACTATTACCTATTTAATGCTTATTGTGGCAGGAGCTGTTCCCAATGCAGTGAATCTATCCTCAGGGAGCAGACATTCTAGAAGAAGATGACACTTGGTAAATAAGTCAGCAAATAAATATATAATACTCAACGTGGCACTGAGTTCAATGGTAAAGTTAAAACTGGTGTGCTAGAGGATGCCACTTTATAGAGGATGTTACTGAAGACCACTTGAAGGAAGAGGAAGCATGAACTATTTATCTGTGGAAGAGCATTTCAGATAGAGGGAAGGAGAAGCATATTTGACTTACTCAATGAACAGCACAGAAGCCAGTATGGCTGCAGAGTGGTGGGGTGGTGAGCATACGAGCCTGGCCGAGAGTTCAGAGAGGGGCTATGCGCAGGTAGGGAGAGGAGATCGTGCAGTACCTTTCAGCCTTGTTCAGACCATACGATGAAACTTTGGGAAAGTTTTAAACAGAAGAGTAAGACTCAGCTAATATTTTTGAAGGCTCAATCTGGGTGCTGGGTGGAGAGACACAAAGGATCTTACATAGAAGAGACTAATTAAAGCTAGTGAACTGGGATGGTAGAAGTCATGAAAAGTGCTCAGACTGTGGATGCAGTCAGTTCTTGTTACGCACAGTAGTTACGTTCTACAAAGTCGCTAGGAACACTGAATAAGCAAATTTTAAACAACTGTTCCTGGGATATATATGCTTAGGCTACTATGAGCTTCTGGTCATAATATTTTCATCAACCAATCATTAAACCTTCTTGTATTATATGCATTTCTGTTTGAAGTCCCCTTATTTAACATATATCTTGTTGAATCCCTAACATTGAATTCAGTCAACAGCGCCATAACACATGCTTACCTAGCACATGGATTTTCTCTGTAAGGCACATCATAGCCCCTCCTGTACATAGGAACACTGGACAGCACTTCAACACCATGGGTGGGGGGCAATTTAAACAGTGAAATCAACAACAAAAACAAAAATTACACTAGTTCAAAGCATGAGAGCTGACACAACAATGCAGAGTGTCACCTTGTTGGACCACAGCTGGGAATCTGATATAGGGTGACTCACATCTTTGGCTATGCTGTGCATGTCTGCAAATGCACACCAAAACACTTTGGGTATTGATTTGGAGATAACAAATGTGAATTCACAAATAGTTGCCTTAAATAGTGAAGATCAACTCTATATGTAGGGCTAGTCAGATTTGCTGATTACTTGAAATTGTTTTCTTTTAAATTATATCTCCCATTTTCTTATTCCTTGTTAAATAGTTTATTCCTCTCACTTAAATTTTAATCTGAAAAACTGAGGGATCCATAAAAATTCTCACAAAATTTATACGATAGTGCAATATTCATTTAGTTCAGCTGTTTGTATAGAAAAAGCATTTCCAACCTGGCATCTTGATGCAGAGAAAGCTGTCAGCAGCTAAAGACTTTACAATATTGAACTAAACTGGACTGTGTTCCTCAAAAGAGTCATAAAAATTGAAATTTCTTCTTCTTTTGAAAGCCAAGAGGAAAATGATTTTTGTTTTTAAATTTTGCTTATTAATATTTTAACAATCTCTTTGGGATTTCCACTCTATAATGTAGTCGGTTATCTTTGTAAACACTTCTTATTTGAAGTCACATGAGAAGATGACATTATTTTTAGTTCCAGGAAATATTTTGTTGCATTAAATATCGAATTCTGGGGCGCCTGGGTGGCTCAGTGGGTTAGAGCCTCTGCCTTCGACTCAGGTCATGATCTCAGGGTCCTGGGATCGAGCCCCGCATCGGGCTCTCTGCTCAGCGGGGAGCTGCTTCCTCTTCGCTCTCTGCCTGCCTCTCTGCCTCCTTGTGATCTCTCTCTGTGTCAAATAAATCAAATCTTTTAAGAAAATAAAAATAAAAAAAATAAATTTAAAAAATAAATACTGAATTCTGTCAGGTACCCTCTCATCCCTAGCCCCTTTCCAGTGTATTTTCTTTTTATCATTTTGACATGCTATGCATTTACTTGTATAATTATTATTCCTACTAAAAATCAATTTCCATGAAAAAAATTCTATTTACTCCAGTGCCTAGAAGAGTGTCAGGCTTATGATAGGTGATCATTAAATATTTCTTGAATAGGTAAATGAATGAGTATCCAAATTAAAGATTGATAGTGGTAAGTCCCATTTATAAACCATCTTTTTGTGCCACATACTACCAAGTATTAACTGTGCTTTTAGTAAAAAGGACTCCTGAAATGTTTAAAGACATTTTTTGTCACCATTTAGATCAAAACCATTCCCTTACTGAAAATGTCTGTATCTAAATCATTGAAAGAATGATTATCGATTGCTTGAATATCTTGCTTTCATTGGAATACATATTTAGTTTGTTGAATGTCAGGCTTTTTAGTGCCACACGTGCCTTTCTATGTACTGTGTGTATCCTGCCTCTTTCTACAGAGAGAGTCTTAAAGATTTTCTAGAAAATTTTCCTATGTGCTATATTTTATTATCTCACTTTAGAGCAAGAGAAAACAAAAAGCAGTTATCAGCCCATGTATGGACACTTTCCTAAAGAATGTTATGATTATCTCCACTTGAGGGTTAAAAAAAAAAAATCACTTTATGCATTAAGTCTATTTTTAATTTTTATATACCACAAATGGGTGATATTTTGACCAGTCAGAAACCTAACTCCAAAAATTTTTGTCTCTCGTATGAACCAAAGATTTCCCCCATGTAAGATAAAACACCTCAGTCAATAATTCGAGTTCAGAGCTCCACTCTTCTCATAAGGAAGCAAGATAATTATAACAATAATAATATGGCCAACCTAAGATCTGATAGTCCTAGGAGATACAGATGAGTGAGAAGTGGGTTTCCTCTGAAAGAAAAACAGGAGCGAAGCATCGAAGCTTTTGACATCAGCCAAATGCATAGCAGGACTGCTATGTGGGGCGTGTCTTAATTCCCCAGCTGACGCTTTGAGAACCACTGATTTTTCCCATAAGCACAAGCTCAGGTTTTTAAAAGCTCCTGTGCGGCTGTGCCATAGTCCAAAGGGGTCATTAGCAGCTCGTGCATTACCGGCCACATCCATCTTGGTGGAAAACAACGAGGTCAAGTCACAAGAGAGTCCTGGCCACAGTAGGAAAGCAAATGTGAATCCTAACTACAGTTCTATTTTTTTTTTTATTTGTTCTACAACATCCAATAAGTGATCCCATATTCTTAAGTATCTAATACAAAAATTGCTGACTTTGGATCATATAAATAATTGAGATAGGATTTAGTTAAAATAAATGCTCAAACTTGGCGTTCAAATGTCATTTTAATATGGTTCTGCCCACCAGTTTCAGTGACAACTGTAACTCCATCAAGGTTCACAGTTTTCCTAAATATGAAGTAATGGTGGAGAAAATGATAGGCCCTCTCACGGCTATGTTTTTGAAGCTCTAAACTGAAAAGTATGTCTCCCGCTTCTAAATAGGATTTTCACAACCTATCAGAAATTTATCTTTTAAACCTAGACACAAAAGATGGACTTAACTATACTCAGTTCAGTGCACATCATTACTATCAACAATCCCTGCAAGGCCCCACTCTTGTTTGTATTTTTTGTCTTCCTCAGTCTCTGTTATGTGCTTCATGGGTGTCTTCAGAGAATGCCTTCCTGTAACATTTAATGTTATTTTATTTGCCTGTGTTGCTAACTTACATAATTAGGCCTATGTTTATAGATCTGTGACTTCCTATTTTCTCAAATGTCTAAAAAAAAAAAAAAACCCACAAAGTTTTAATTATTTTGCTAATAATTACTCCGTAATATTCTAGAATGTGTGTATCTTTGCGGCATGTCTCCTCATTGATTTATGCATTAATTTGCCGGGGACTGAAATGCTGATAAGGTATGTGCATACTTATGTACTAAGAACCCCTGAAATGCTTCCCAGAAGGGCTATGCCCATCTACCCTCCTGCCAGCAGAACATCCCAGTTTCCTCTTTCTCTACTGCTATGTTTACATCTGACATTATCCACTATATTCCTAGTTTAGACCAGCAATGAGCATATAAAAAAGCACTTCATCATCACTGTAGTTTGGAATTCAATTAGCAAAGACTATAGGCAACTTTTGAAGAGGAAAATTTCAAGCTCTCATAAAGGATATTATAAATGATCTGAAGAAATGGGGAGGTATACTATGTCCAAAGATAGTATGAATTCGTATTGGAAATATATAAAATATTAGTTTTAATATCATATTATTTGATATGCATTAATTCATTAATCTGCCTATTCTGTGCATCCCCATCCAAAAATCCATCTGGACTTTTTTTTTTTTTAAGGAATAGGAAATATGTGTTCTAAAGTTAATACAGAATGGTTAAGTGTTTGAAAAGATAATTTTGGTTCTGCAAAAAAAAGCAATGAGATGAGTCATATCATTGAGATCAAAATGGAAAGATCTCTTATGAATAGATAGCACAGAAACAGCGTTATGCTTATATTGGATATGGATATATGACCAGGGCAGCCACACCAGCTGAAAGAGAGCAAACCAATTGTGATACATGGTGCTGAGAAAACTCTTTAGTTTATATAGAGAAAAATAGAGGTGGGTCCCATTTGACATCATGTGCAAAAGTACACTTCAGAAGGACTGATGACCTGAATGAGAAAAGAAAACAAATCCAGTAGAGGAAAATAGTCAACATTTGCAAAATTAGCACCAGAGAAGGACTTAACAGACATATGTTTAAAAAATTTGGTAGATTTGCTTATATCAAAACCAGTGATTTCTATTAAAACTATGCAATGTTACTATTCAGATGACAGAATAATCAAAGATATCTATACATTTAAAACTGACAATGTTTAATCTGTATTATAATTAGATCGTAGCACATGAAATTATCAACCTTGGACCTAAAAGAATAGCAATTACATATGGCTTGAACTAATCCAAGAAACTCCTAGCATAAGAAAAATGGGAAAAGAAACAAAGGATAGGAATAGGGCAGAGAAGGAAAACCTCAAATGGCTATAAAACGGTATTTAAGACAACCAAATTCATCAGTAAGAGGAAAAAATAAAACAGGGTAGTATGCAAATTTCATTATATCACTTAATCATTTAATCATGTGTTACCTTAAAAAGAAGTTTAAAGACATATCTCAAACAGATATAAATACCAACCAGGCACTCAGCTGGGTTCAAGTTAATGCTTTTAATCAAAGGCATGTAACCACCATATGCATGTTTTCAATTCACAGCAGAGGAGACAGTACATTGTCAGTAGAGGGTAAATAAGATTAAGAAGGTACTTAGAGATTAACAAAAAGAACTATGGAGCTCAACTCCTGTCAGGACTCCAGCCCTAGCTCTTCCCTTTGTTGGACTTAAAGTTCATTCTAGTCTAAATCCTGAGGTCCCCTCAATACATCTGCAACAATCAAAGCACATAGCTCAGTGTTGTGAGAATTAAGTGACAGAACATACAAACAGGACTCCACTAAAAGCCTGGTATAAATGAATCTTGGGACACTGAAAAAATAAGATTAAGATTTAAAAATCAATTAAATAAAAAAATAAATATAACAATGTAGAGTTCATAAATGTTACCTGTAGCAGTACATTCCTTTTCTTTAGGCATGCATATTTTGTTAAAATCTGTAGTATTTTTATTTCTTATTGCAACAAAGTTTAGATTGTAGTGTAATTTTGGGATACCATGTTCTAGAAGAAAATTCTAGTCTGTACAGTTTCATAATATATCCAAAATAAAATCTACTCAAAATTTGTCTTAAACTAGATGTGTATCTAAATTTATCACAAGTTGATCCCAGGGTCCTGGGATAGAATCCCTAACTGGGCTTCCTGCTCCAAGGGGAGCCTGCTTCTCCCTCTCTGTCTGCCTGCTGCTTCCCCTGCTTGTGCTCTGCCAAATAAATAAAATCTTTATAAATAAATTTTCCACAAGTATTATTGAAGCAAGATAGATTTCTACTTTTTTCTCTCAGGAGTTTCCTCATATGTTTTTGGGGAGCTGGAGGAGGGAGGTGCATGGTGGAAGCAAAATATAAGCCAAAAGATGTAAATCTTTATTAATATTCATGGAACTCTCAGGCAGAAAGCAAGTTGCAAGCAGTGGGTATGAAGGAAGGAGGTGAGTAGTCAGGATAAAGGAGGAAAGAAAGTCAAGTCAACTGAAAATAGAAGATAAATAGCATAAGGCATTGCTTTACGCCATAATTTCACTTAAATCAGCTTATCTGTTTCCAAAGGATTCTGCTATTCCAAGAAGAACAACAGGCAACCCTAATAATGATTCTAGGTCGGGCATATGTGCACTATTTCATATAGCCCACCCTATAAATATTTACACCCCGACTTATAGATGAAAAACCAAGGCACAGAGTATTAAATACCCAACAAGTGATAATTCATGATTTGAGCCAAAGTCTGTGAGCCAAAGCCTACACTGCATTTTCCCAAAAAAAAAAAAAAAAAAAAAAAGAACATAGAGGGGATTCAGAGGAGCATCTGATGGTCATCTGAGGGCTACAAAGATTTTGACACAAAATGGTACTGCTCTATTCATAAACCCTATCTAAACAACTTCATAACATTGGTCCCTCACAAACATGGTGGGAGGGGCGTCTGAGTAGCTCAGTCATTTTAGTGTCTGTCTGCCTTTGGCTGAGGTTATGATCTCAGGGTCTTGGAATTGACCCCTGCATGCACAGGGGGTGGGGGTGAGGGGTGGGGAATGTTCCTGCTCAGCAGGGAGCCAGCTTCTCCCTTTTCCTCTGCCACTTCCCCTGCTACTGCTCTTTCTCTCCAGTGCCCTCGCTCTCTCAATCTTTTTTCTCTTAAAGATTTCTCTTAAAATCTTTAAACTAAAGATTTTATTTATTTGACAGAGAGAGATCACAAGTAGACAGAGAAGCAGGCTTCCTGCTGAGCAGAGAGCCCGATGCAGGGCTCTATCCCACCCCCTGAGATCATGACCTGAGCTGAAGGCAGAGGCCTTAACCCACTGAGCCACCCAGGCGCTCCATAAACAAAATCTTTAAAGAAACAAAACAAAACATAGTGGAAAATACATCTCTCACCAGGGGAGACAGAGCCTGGTGAGAAGAGAAATAAAATCAGTGACCCACATCATGGTATTCTTTCAACCCCTAGTGCAGACTATTTCTTCTAGTGATTGTCTATTTCAGGAAAAATCTTTTTTTTTTTTTTTTTTTGGCTAATAAAAATACTCTTACAATCGATGCCCTAAGAAATATATACAGAGCCCTGAGGCTTGAAGTAAACTTTTTGAAATATAATTTGAGACATTAATTTTAATTAACTGAACAAATATTTTAATAGTATATGCTGGTTGATACCCAGTCAAGCACAATTTCCTACTGGGCCAGAAACTGCAATTACTTAATTTCTGTTACTACTAGATAATCACATTCATTTTTGTTCATTCATTCAGATAAATCAAACTGGATAGGAGGACTCATTAGCTACACTTGCAAAAGCTATGAATGTGTAGGCATGCTGTTATTTGCCCCTGGGAATGGTCTCCCCTCAGCTTTCCTTGTCTGTATCATCTGTAAAGAAAAAGGGAAAGGTCTGTGGATGTGCCATCCTGTCTTGGACCAACTTCTTTGTACCTTTAACACCCAGAGCACATACCTTCCAGCAAACACCTATTTATATATCTGTGTCACCCACTGTACGTAATTCGACAATTCAATATTAGGAATACAAAGGTGAGCAAGACAGATGTAGTTCCTGTCCCTGCTGTAGAATATATTCTTGTCTGTGACACATAACAAGTAAAAACAAGACAATGAACAAATGATATAAAAATACTGTGTAGAAGAACATAACAAGGAAAACAAGAGGTGACTTCATTTAGATATAGTCATAAAGAAACACCTTTTAGCAGAGCTAACATTTTCTCACGCTGAGAACTAAAGGCTAAAAGGAAAATAATCACTTAAAGAATGTGAGAAAGAGCACTCCTGGCCCAGGAAGCGGTATGTCTATGGCCCTGGGGTATGGAGGTTTCACTGTATCCACGGAACTGAGAAGCATCCAACTGGGTAGAAAATCACAATGGAGAGGAGGTAGAGCAAAACAAACTTGAAGAGATGGGTAGACTGGATCACGGAGGACCCTGCAGGCCATATTTGGAGATTTTGTTCCAAATGCATGAGAAGTACTTGGTAAGGGAATAGGATTCTGATTCGAGGTTTACGAGAAATCACTCCCAGCTGGGCTGTGGAATGTGGATGGTCTAGAAAATGCATCAGAGGTTATTTTATCATTCAGGTAAGTGATGATGGTAACCAAGACCCAGGTGGCTTCTTCTACAACTAGGAATTCAGTAAGTGAGGGGAGGTGAGATGAATAAATTGTGGCTCTGCCGAATCAACAAGCTGTCAGGACCAGGTCCTTTGGAAGACGTGCTTCAATGGCAGGAAGTAAATATTGAGGCTAAAAGCTTCACTAGTTTAGTGGAAGTGCAAATATCTCAGAGAACAATAGGAGACCCAAATGACTTAGGAAAGTGATGTGAGAAACAAAGGCAGAAGAAAAATTATTAAATTTCCTTACTATCAACAGCCCACTGACAAGTCCTTGAAACAGGCAGAGTGATGTTCCTCTAGGGACTCAACTGCCTCACTGTTAATACTTTGCTAAGGACAAAAGACAATCCTAGGTCAACCCCCATTGCCCCCCCCCCAGGATCCTATAAGCCTACTTTAACATTTAGAAATTCTTTTGGAAACTTCCTTATTTCTAAATCCCCAGGATATGTGGTGTTGGCAATCATCCCCCAAGCATATGGCCCACCGATGTACATCTGAAGGGTCTTATGACTAAGGTTTTGTTAAATGGTAATAAATGACCTTTTCCAAATAATAGCTAGTCCCTTCAAGGTCCTGGAAACTTTGCTTCCAAAATTCTTTAGAGACTTATGCTATCCCCAACCCCCTCCCAACTTATATATAATGGGCCACTCAGGACCCCAGTGCTGCTCTTTCTGCCCATGGGTCCTGTCCCATATGCTTTAGTAAAACCACCCTTTTGCACCAAATCTTCTTCGGCCTTCCCCTTCAAACCCTAATGTCTTCCTACATCGGAAAACTTTTTAATTATTGAGTTTTCCTAAGTACAGACAATTATTCATCTTACTGTGGAATCCTTTCTACCAGAGGAATTATTTGAATTTGCTATTTATAGTTAACACATCATTGGGGTGACATTTGAAGTGCTGATATCATAAAGATTATTACTGTGGCTGAACTTATTCTGACTCTTCAAGACCTAAGTTAACTCTTACAGAGCACTGAACTCAGCAGGGCCTTTTTCCTCCATTTCCTCATTGAATTCTCACTGTGCAGTAGAGATAATCACCCCTGTTTTAAAACATGGAAATGTATATTCAAACCCTTCAGTATAGGTCTCATAGAATATGAATTCTAAGTTTGCCTGACCAGAAAGATCATCGCATTTTCACTCCATGCTGACTCTTAATTGCAATTTATTACAAATTGAAAGGATGTCTGAAGCCTCATTAAGCTTCTACATTCATATAAATTAGATTTATTTGAATCTATGCATAATTTGCCAATTTATATAAGAGTATATAAATTCCTCAGTCTTCATTACCATCCAATCTAATTTAGCAAAGCTCCTCTCTCACTAAGGTTGGGAAATGATGACAAGTAAATATTGGCCATAAAAGTCACTCAGAGCCAATGAACTAAGTTTAGTTTTTCTTAAACCTAATAAAGCAAGGTGTTAGCATATTGGACAAGCTTGCTGAGCATGCACCTTAACATCTTGAATTTTTAAGTGAATTCTTGCACTAGATACTAGAAATAATACTAGAAATAAGAGAAAATCACTCTTGATGCCTTTATCTTTTCCTGGGACTCACATTTTTTTTCTCTTTTCTACCTTATTTACATTATATAGTGTCAGAAGTGAGTTCAGTTGTATATACCTAACAGTGAGAGAGCAGAACAAAGCCGACTTCATTTTGTGCTACACCTGTCATCTTGTATATAATGCCTACGTGACCTGCTCCTGAGAAAGGCCACAGAATGTCAGGACATTGCCTAGCCAGTCCTTGAACCAGTTTGAGTTAGCGGATAGGAATGCGGAACCCCTAACCACCACAGGTTGTAAACCCCGCCTTTTGCCCGCCAAACTTTCGACTGGAGTAATAGGCTAGTTCAAACAGTTACCTTACCCGCCAAACTTGCGCGCCAATTTAGACCAGAGTAATAGGCTAGTTCAAACGGTTACTATAGGGGAAATTGTGATTCAATTGGCCACCTGCGTGTGGACCGACATGACTATGCAACTTTCCGGGTGTTACAACCTCATTGGCCACCTGTGTGTGGACCGACAATGACTATGCAACCTTCTGCGTGTGTTACAACCTCATTGGCCACCTGCGTGTGGGCCGACATGTCTATGCAACTTTCTGTGTGACCACTGGCCCCTATAAAACTGTTATGCCCTTTGACCTAGGGGTCCAAGTCCCGACCCCGCTGTGCCAGATATACTTGGGCCCAAGCTCGAGCTTGCAAATTGCGTTTGCATCAGTACCGGCTCCTCAGTGGTCTCTCGGATTCGAAATCGGGGGCATTACAACAGGTGTCCAAGAATGGCTCAATGATGTTAGAAAACAAAACAAAACACAATTGGTACCAGGATCCTACTTTTATTTGTGGAGGGGCCATGATTTTCTAACATGTAAGTGTTCCTCACACTGCTCCTCTCTCACTTTGGACCCCAAAAGGAATCTCGGTTAACTCAGCTCTTGGAATTTTTTACTGATTCAGAATCAAGACAATAGATAAAAAGAGATAAAAGTATAAGGGCAGTTGGGAACTAGGGAGGAGGACACCCAGAGTGATTACAGAAATATACATAATAAAAAGCCATGTAAGGGGGCAGGGAGGGAAAAAAATGAAACAATATGGAGGGGGTTGGGAGACAAACCAGAAGAGACTCAATCTCAAGAAACAAACTCAGGGTTGCTGGGGAGGGTTGGGGGAGGGATAGGGTGGCTGGGTGATGGACACTGGGGAGGGTATATGCTATGGTGAGCGCTGTGAATTGTGTAAGACTGATGATTCACAGACCTGTCCCCTGAAGCTAATAATACATTATGTGTTAAAAAAACAAAAACAAAAACAAACAAACAAAAAAAACCTTGTCTTGCCAGAGAGAGCCTGGCAAAAACAACTGTGGAGGGCTTTATGACCTTGGGGATTTGTCTCTGAGAGGGACTGCTGCAGGTATAGAGTGAGAAAGAACTGGAAAGTGCTCAAGAGGCTTTTTCATATTTCTGTGGGTGGTGATTTGCATCCTGCCAATTTTTTTTATAAGATTCAAAATTTGGAATTCTTAATTACTATTTAGCAGTTGGACTATTTCTTTGGGTGTGACTATAGGTTCAGATGGAGGTAGATGAGGTGTAAGATTCCCTAGGTTATATTTTAAAATTGGATGGAACTAGAGGGGATTATGCTAAGTGAAATAAGTCAAGCAGAGAAACACAATTATCCTATGGTTTCACTCATATGTAGAACATAAGGAATAGTGAGGAGGACCACAGGGGAAGGGAGGGCAAACTAAATGGGAAGAGATGTGAGAGGGAGGCAAATCATGGGAGACTGGACACTGGGAACCAAACTGAGGGTTACAGAAGGGAGGGGGTGGGAGGACAGGGTAACTGGATAATGGGTATTAAGGTGGGCACATGTGGTGATGAGCACTGGGTGTTATATGCAACAGTGAATCCTTGAACAATACATCAAAAATTAATGATGTACTAGATGTTGGCTAACTGAACATAAGGAAAAAAGTCACAGAAAAAAAAAGGTTCCATATCCTCTGAATCTTGAAAAACAACTTGAAGTTCAAAAGCAGTTAATAGCAGATAGTTTTCTACATATTTGTGTTTACTTCATCACCTAGGGGATGCTATATTAAATGATTTGCATACATGATGTCATTGAACAGCTAAAAGTTTTTGCAAGCAAGGTAGATTGGCCTTAGCGCAGTAACTCTGTGCATGCCCACAAAGCTAGTATATGGCATGGGAGTCTAGAAACACAGGTGTCTGACTTCAAAGCCACTCCATTTTCTACTCCACCATATCGATAACTTACATACCTTTTGAAGTCCGTGCCAGAAGCAATCTAACGTGCTACGATACACAAGATGCTCAATAAATTATGTTTATTCTTGTGTGTTTTATATTACTTAGCATATATATTGAACAGAAGAGGTGCTTTAAAGGGGCGCCTGGGTGGCTCAGCGGGTTAAAGCCTCTGCCTTCGGCTCAGGTCCTGATCTCAGGGTCCTGGGATGGAGCCCCATGTCAGGCTCTCTGCTCAGTAGGAAGCCTGCTTCCCCCTCTCTCTGCCTGCCTCTCTATTTGTGATCTATCTCTCTTTCTCTGTCAAATAAATAAATAAACAATCTTTAAAAAAAAAAAAAAGAGGTGCTTTAAAATCTCTTCTATACTCAAAACATGTTTCATAGCCTTCAAAGTGGAAAATGACAAAGTTCTTTGGAGGATCTTTAAAAACTTTCTGTGTGAATGCCAGTCAATGGTATACTCTTGAGCCAAAAACTAGATTTTAAAATGCAAAATTGAGTTAAATATTTTCAGTATTCTTTGGACAAGTAGTTTAGCTTTCCAGCTTAAATAAGAAATATTCCCACTTACTGGAGGGAAATATAGTCAAGAGATAGAAAGGTTAAAGAAGTGCTTTCTAATGTAGTCCTCAGACCAGCAGTATCAATATTGATATAGTTTTCTAATGTAACTGGGTCCGGAGCAGATAGCTAAGAAAGAATTCTTGAAACGTCTTTGGGCAAAATGTGTTTTTTTTTTTTTTTAAAGTATGAGGATAGGACCCGTGGACAAAAAAAAGCTGCTGCCCTGGGGTTTAAGGGATGACGGATTATATACTTGAGACCTGGGGAAGATGCGGAAAAGGGAGGAATCCAAAAGGACTTTGATTTGCTAAAGATGACTCTCAGGATACTGGAGGCCCTGCTATTATCAAGTCGGGGTACTTTTCCTTGTAGTGAGGCATTAGCATTAAGGTAGTTGGGAACATCCCAGAGGAACGTTATACTCTGTCTCTCAAGTATTTGTCAATGGGCTGCAGGTTATAAGGACATTTAGTTTTATCTACATTACCTTCTACCTTTGTTTCCCACATCACCATGGATAGGAGGGGGATGCTGGGGCTCCGGGATACTGAGGCTATGGGTCTTGATAGTCAGGCTATTGACGTTTTTTCCTTATAAATCATAAAGACATCTGTAAACCAATGGAGACTCATGTCTTGCAGGACTGTGATCCCTGTTAGTTCACCATTTGTTTTTCCCTTCTCTCAATTTTAGGACGGCCAGGAGTGCCACATGTACCCCACCTGGGAGCTGGGGGGTTTGTGGAGTGTCAGCTTGTGTTATGCCCTCAGCTTGCCTTCGCTCCCTCAGCAAATATCACCTGGGAGCTTGCTAGAAATGCAAACTATGAGGTCTGGCCCCAAATCCAGGGAGTCAGACTCTTTGGGATGGGGACATAAAATAGATCGGAGCCACACTTAAGAGCATGGCCTAAGACACGGACTGCTGAGTTGTACAGTTGAAATTAATGCAACATTGTATGTCAATTATACTTCAATATCAGCTTTTAATAGACTCAATAAGAAACAACATAACGTAGTCCTAAGTAAGCCTCTAATGAGTCAATAAACCAGTTGCATAAGGAAAGGGTTAAGGTATAGGCTGGGAAAGAGAGGAGGCCCCTGAGTCCCCCTGACTAGGCTCACAGAAATCCCAAATGTGGAGAAATGCTGAGAGGTAGAAAGCCAGAGATAAGGGAACAAACCAGACCACCTGGCTCTGGATAATGGGTGTATGATTTTTTGGCAGCTACACTGTAACCACAGAAAATGACCAGGTCTCAAAGAAGAAAGCTATTAAGGACGTTATCAGCAGTCATTGCTCAAACCAAGCTGGCATGAGAATCTCAAGGCCACAAACCTTCTAGTCAGTTCTCCATGAAAACCCTCAGTGGCAACCCATATGGGACCCCTCTCACTCTAGTTTTTTCTTTCCTTTCTGCTCTCACCTTCACTTAAAAAGCTTTCACTTCACCCTGTTGTGTACAAGAACTGAGCAATCCTGCAACACAGTGAGGTCTAAATCATGCCTGAATGTGTTACAATTGCATTCAGACTCCAAAGAAAATGTACACCTCCCCCTCCCTGAAGGTAGATAGAATGGTGAGCAGTCAGGGAAAAGGGGGAGAAAGAGAGAGAAGAGATGGAAAAGGAAGACAAAAGGGAGGACAAAAGAAAAAGGGAAGCAAGCCTGTCAGCATGTGGGAACTGAAGAAACACTGGAGAAAGGGATGGGAGAAAAGATATTGGAAGCTGAATGTCCAGAAGGGAATGTGCAAGAGAGAGAGCTAAAGAATACATTGCAAAGTGTTCCCTGGGTTTTTGGTGAATCTGTCCTGCCAATCAAACCATGTGCTCCACAGCCAGCATGAAACAAACGTAGGGCAAGTCTTCTAGATGAATCATGTGCTTTTTATTTTTCCTGACTATTCCTGAATGACTTCATCAGGGGATTTGAGGAAGAGGAGTATGATTAGGAAAATCTAGACAAGGAACTTTTGCATTTAATGAAATTGAGTATGAATTCTGAGAATATACATTCAGTCAATTAAATCCGACAGTGGAAGTCCTGAGCTCCTCTAAAGGAGCTGTACTTTTACTTTGCTTTTTCATCAGCTTCTTGGTTTTGATCATTTTGATAATCATTGGTATTTTCTTGAAAAGAACCCATTTAAATAAAAAGTTAAAATTTGAGGAAAGTAAAGTTGTTATCTATTAGTGTAGTAACTAGGGATTAGCTACAGGAGGACAGGGAGGGGAAAGGTAAAACTTCAATCCAAAATGAAGGTTAAAAACGGTTTTAAAATTATGATTATGAATTAAATCTGATAATTAACCATATCCCATGTGTTATCAAAGGTATCTAGATATTGCTATTGAGTTGCATTATTTATTTATTTTTCCAAAGAAAGGAGTGGATGCCAGTAATGTTTTCCTGACATTGGATCACCTCTGAAGGACAAGCACCTCCTTTTTTTTTAAAAAAAAAAAAAAAAACGAAGTAAACACTCAGAATAAGCATGTGAGGGGGGGAGGGTCTGTGATACATTTGATAAATCACCAATGGAATTACCTTTATAGAATTGTCTTAAAAGCAAAGGAATCTCTTATGGTTTGTCTCCCTCCCCATCCCTTCCTGTTTCATTTCTCTCCCAGACTCAAGAAAGGAACTAAGGGTGGGGGTGGGGGGT
>CM053604.1:47806928-47833515 GCA_028646535.1 Procyon lotor
AGAAAACTACCATACCATTTGTGAAATGAATAAATGAAAGAGAAAGAAAGATAAATAGGTTTGTAGATGTTCTTTACGTATTAAGGCTATCATTCATTTTTGTCACATATATCATAATTGATTTTTTTTTTAAAGATTTTATTTATTTGACAGAGAGAAACAGCGAGAGAGGGAATGGTAGTGGGAGAAGCAGGCTTCCCGCCGGGCAGAGAGCCCGATGCGGGGCTCAATCCCAGGACCCTGGGATCATGACCTGAGCTGAAGGCAGACGCCTAACGACTGAGCCACCCAGGCGCCCCCATAATTGATCTTCTTAGATTTCACATTCGACTTTCAATGTACAAGAATTTTAAGTTTTAATGTGGTTACATGTGTCAACATTTTATTCAGTAGTTTCAGGATTTGATGATATGCTAATAAAGCCCAACCTGATACCACCTTCTCTCCCCACATACATTAAGTGTTCTTTGTGGACTAATACAGAATTGTTGAAAGAAGGGATATTCTTTAGGTTCTAAAAAATGGCACTTCATTTAATAGAAGGGTTTAGCTTAAAACATTTGTTCCATAAATTGAGATTTTTCTATCATTTAAATCCTCAATATTCTAGTATTTCTACTCGATCTGCAAGACTGAAAAATGTACGTTTAACATCACCTACTTCTACTATATAATTTGTATTGTGGTCTTCATCATAATACAGGTCTAAATCAGAGAAATTTAAAAAATACTGTAAAGCAAGGGTAAAACCTTATCACAGTTTCTCGGTTTATTTTCAAGTAACTTTCATTCTTCTGGTAATAATCAGGAGGTTATTAATAAGAAAGTCTAAGTTTTCTGTATGGTAGTGATAGTAACTCATTTCGTTTGCTTCGTTTACTCAAAATATTTGTAATAGTTTATTCATCTTTCTTGGTGAAGTAACATTTTGCACATCACAAGTCTTATTTTTGATATCAATAATACCTTAAAATTGGGATTAACTCTTGTTTTGAATGTTATGTGAGTAAATGACTAAATAGAATTAGGAATCTCTCAAGTGTTATCTTCATCACCTAGTTAGAAAAAGTTAGAAAAAGATTATGTTTAAGAAAGGATTTTATGAACTCTCCAGGGCATTTAAAATCCATGCTTTCTAATTATTGGCATCATGCTACAGCTGCTTGCTGCAATGAGAGAGAATGGGGGGGGGAGAAAGTATGTGTAAAGAGGCTTTCTTTCCTTAATTTGTTCTCCTTTGCGTGTAAATAATGAGCCATCAGAAATTGTAAGGAACTCTATAGCTCACATTCAAAAAATTGCCGACAGCTCTGTGTTCTACCTTCAGATTTAAAGCAATCTAACATTTGCCCAGAAATGAGTTGTAAGATTGTGTATTACTCATCTGTGGCCTTTCAGAGGGCAAATTCTTGCTGGAGGACAATTGGAGTTTAAGATGAACTATATGTGAACTTAAATGAAAGCCCGACTTCTGAGGTTTTGGGGAAAGAGATCACAAGTCATACGTACTTAAACTAATCTCAGCCAAAAGGGATAAATTGCTCTACAGGAATTCTTATTTTAAAATAACAAATGCGAATTTAATAATATCTTCCAAGATTATGTTTTCCTTTATAAAATATCTATACAGAGAGGCCACTCCCCCAGGGCATCAACATGGCTCCTAAACAAGTCAGCGAGGCTTCAAATGGGTCTTCCAGGCACAAATACAGAACGATCCACTGAATGCACATTTCCCAAAGATCCCCCAGGAGGCTCTGTGGGGGATGCCAGGTCCTTGATGTTGGCTAAACCTGGGTCCATTTGTTCTTTAGGAACTATAGGCACAGTGCCCAGGGACAATGTGCTTTTCAGGGGCCTGTATAACCTTGAAGCCAGAAAATACTGGCTCAGCAATAGGAAGATTGCAAAATAAGGATTCATAAATATTTAGTGGTCAATAAAACATAACTTTATGCTAGCCATACTATTGTCACATTTAGTATTAATAAGATTTCTGTTCTATTTGGAAACTATTTATAAATTCAATTTTCTTCACTCCACAAGAATTTCCACACAGACATCATGATCTGAGAGAAATCAGAGCCAATTCAGTGCTCATAGCCAGATATTTTTCAAAACAATATTATATCATTTTTGGGTGTCAAGTATTATACGTAATGTAGGAGGTGTATATATTTTAATGTAGTTAATGTGGTGTAAAGCCAGAAATCAGCTGAGCAATTTTGTCTCCACCCTTTTTCTTCATATGCTGTTGACCACTAAACACTTAAAATTCATCTTCTAAGCACTTTATCTATCATTTACTCTAATTGCTTTCATCTCTTTTCAGGATTTGCTGCCAGAGCCTTCTGGCGGTAGAACTGAAGACAGCCAGGTACGACAAACTGGCTTCCGCAGAAAAGTGCACGGTGCCTCCTGCCAGAGGAAAGATTAGAAGCCTAGAAAGAGGCATCAGGAGTTTTGAGGGCATCAGAGAACTTTCAGATGTATCCCTTTCATTCATTATTCAACACCACCGGCATCTAGTAATGAGCTAGAAGAAGGCCTTCAGCTTTAGAAACTTCACAGCGCAATAAAGGAGACAGACAAGCAATGAAAATGTCATATTATTAAAGTAGTTAAAATCTGTACATGGGTACAGTGGAAATACCAGAGTCAGTGTGCGAGGAGTCAGAAAAAGTTTGAGATCATTTTCCATTATTAATAGGAGTTAAAAGAGGTGAGAGGGAGTGGTTTTTGGAGGAAGGCGTAGACTTAGGAGAAAGAGCAGCAGGAGTGATGACCTGGAAGAAGGAAGAGGTGATCAGACTTCTGCTTTCAGAAGGTCACACTGGCCTTGCTCTTCTTAATCGCTTCTGCTTTTGTGTTTCTAATATACTGTGCTTGGTGACCAGGCAGATGGGCATTTAAGAGCTCAAAAGTAGAGGAGACTGAGAAAGGAAGCTAAAATACTTGTTTGTGGTGGAAAGACCTTACAAGGACAGTTTTACACTCAATATTCTGGAGGTTAGAGGTTCCCAAGCAAGATGTTTAAGTCAGAAGTCAAGACAATCTAGGTCATGTTTTTAATGTTTATAAGTTGTATACAATATTTGGGGAGGACACTTATGAAAAGGAGTTTCTGTTTTTAATGTTTATAAGTTGTATACAATATTTGGGGAGGACACTTATGAAAAGGAGTTTATAAAAAGAGGTATTTTTTTTGTATGGCAATCTATTCTCTCTTGTCTTGACCCACACAGACACTTTCACAGATTTTGGTAAAACTACTTTTGGAGTCTTGAATACTGTACTATGCAGGAACAGGAAAGGAAATTTGTGTGTGTATGTATTGTATACAATATATACAATTATATTTATAGATATACCAATATTATATCCCCCAAATTATATAAACACACTTATGTGGTGTGTGTATGAGTTATTCATATACATTATGATCCTAAAAATGACATGTTCCTACTAGTGATAAAATAAAATGGAATAATTGCCATTGATGAAGAAGTCTGCTACTGAGTAAAGATTTTCCAATAAGCAAAAACACCAAGGCAGAAAAGCAAAGCAAGTTGATGACCTTCAGTAGAAAAAGATGATATCATATAATGAAATTCCCAGTAACTACTTACTTCCATTTATTTTCCTGAAGCTATAAAACGTGTGTATGTGTGTAGTGGTTACAATATAATCCAAGGGTCTGACAACATAGCTGAGATCTAGTAGGAACTGAGACCACCAAGAAATGCTTGATTGCAGTACACAAGCCAGAAGACAGTGACTGAACAGACGGTGACTCTGTCTGGACACCAGGAGAAAGTTCTGTGGATTTAAGTGTGGCAGCACGAGGAATTCTGGCATTACTGGTGAAACACTCAGTGTACATGATGAAGCTCCTATTCTGACGATCCTTATGGTGGAAGTGCCATCAAGAAGGTTGGCAGGCACTCCTGGCTTACATTCCTAAGAGTATTGGTAGTGTTCTCCTCACCTTCTCCCATCAGTCACAGTTCTTCATGAAATTAATTATTGGGGGAATTAGGAAAAGGACACATCCACCTTGGCAAGCCATACTGAGGTTAATTAGCTAGTAAGAGACCTTCCATAGCTTTTCTCTTAGTTTAGTGGGTCCTATTATTTGGCAGGGTACTTTACATAATCAGATTTTATTTTGGAATTTAAATTAAGATTTTGCAGAAGCATATTCAAATTTGAGTATGGCTAAATATACTATAAGAAAATGGAAACTTCTCCAAGTTATCAGGAAAACTTCTAAAATAGTGACACACGGCACCATGTACATATGTTAGGAATTATCGAGTCTTAATTGCTGTACGTGACGATACTGAAACACATATGGATTCTGACGGACTCAAGAAAATATTAGTTTCTGAAATACTGAAAATACTAGTTTCTAAAATAGTGGATTAAGTATTGTGAGGGTCACAGTATCTTCGTTAAGCTGATGAGGACAATGAAAACTCCCTCCAAAGATATCCGTACCCATAATATACAAAACATTATATACAATTTCAGCGGGTTCTTGGATGCTCCTCAAGTCCCATCCATGGAACCACAAGGTCTCACTCCTATATGAGAAAATTTGATAACAATCTATCTTTATCTATTTTTGAAGATTTTATTTTGAGAGAGTGCGAGTAGGGGGAGGGGGAAGGGGAGAGGGAGAGAGAATCTCAGGCAGACTCCCTGCTGAGCACAGAGCCCGGAGCCTGACATGGGGCTGATCCCAGGACGCTCAGATCATGACCTGAGCAGAAAACAAGAGTCAGACACTTAACCGGCTGAGCCACCCAGGCGCCCCTATGTTTATTGAAGACTTTGACAGAAATTTTAGTCAAGTGGCATGCATATAACCTACTTAAAAGAATAAGAAAAGTTTTTAAGAGAAGTGGGTTTTGGTTTTTTTTTTTTGCTGTATTCAATTTTCTGATTTGTATTTTCTGTGGCCCTTTTGCTCCTGCTCCAAATAGGTGTCATTCAGGAAGATTTTGTTACCCCAAAACGCCTTTCATTCTCTGCTTAATTGGCTCATGTACTGCAACAACTGAATTAAACGTACTCAGTTTTGTTCCGTAAATAGGTGTAATCACAAGCAAGGGGCCTTGATTCTGGCACCACTTTTTTTTCTAATATACACAATAAAATAGGAGCTTAGTAATTTTTCAGATTGACTGATAATGGCAGGGAGAAATATTTAAAGAAAATGAGCAAAGAGCAAGATGGAATTTTCTTGGAGATCAGCAAGAGAATGTGAAATGCGGTTTGACTGTCAGATTCATGAAGAAAACTGCATTTGCCAAAGCTAGAAATCAGATATTTTGAAAGGAGATTTTAGATTTCAAGTTGGAAAGCTGGAGTAGAAATGGATCTTCATCTCCTGATGAGGAAACTTTAAAGCCTTTGAAGTTCTAAGAAATAAATTTGTCTTAACGATTTGTGACACTCTGTACACCAGTCACGGGTCACGAGTTCTTGCTTCCTCGCGGTGCGATCACTGCCTGAAAAGAGCAGCTTCTTCTCTTGTTTATTTTAGAAACAAAAAAAGGACAGATCCATTTGTCTTTGTAACGGTTCCAGCTGGGTTAATATTCAGAGATTCTGAATATTCTAGCCTGATAAATATGGCAACATGGGTAAATACCAACTTCTGCAGTTTGACATCAGATGGCTAGTAAGTGAATCCTGTCATAGCCACAGGTTAGAGTTCTTGTTTTGCACAGCTATCAATTTTTGTTTTAATTTTTTTAAAGGTTTTTGTCAGAGAGAGAGAGAGAGCAGGCAAACACAAGCAGAGGGGGAAGCAGACTCCCTACTGAACAGGGAGCCTGATGCAGGACTCCATCCCAGGACTCTGGGATCATGACCTGAGCTGAAGGCAGATGCTCAACTGACTGAGCCACCAAGGTGTCCTGCACTCAGTTTTTCTTCTGAGTTTCTGAACTGTACCAACTGAACATGAATTAGGAACAAAAGGAAGGCCGCTGTTGACTGAAGGCAATTCATAGAGTAGAAGCATTAGTTAGGAATAATTCAGAGTGTAATTAACTATGCTGAAATGCTGCTGCTAAGATCCATAATATGAAGATAGCTAAGCATCCACTAGATTGGGCAGTATGATGGTTTTTATTTGTTACTCGGGTGGGCTACAGGGTGCCCAGATAATTTGGCCAAACGTTATCCTGAGTGTTTCCATGAGGGTATTTTTGGAGGAGATTAACATTTCAATTGATAAACTTTGCATAAAGCAGATTGCCTCCATGGTGTGGGTGGGCCTCATCCAATCAGTTGGTGGTCTAAATGGACTTGAAAGATCTGCCTCTTTGAGCAGAGAGATTTATTCACAGACTGCCTTCAGACTTCATCTGAAGTCATTGCCAATGTCAAAAGGCAGGAGAAGATGAATTTTCAACTCAGAGAGTGAATTCACCCTTCCTCTGTAGTTTTGTTTTATTCAGGCCCTCATAGACTGAAAGATACCCATCCCACACTGATGAGGGTGTTGTTTTTAAGGATTTTATTTGAGAGAGAGAGAGAGAGAGAGAGAGAGAGAGAGCTTGCAGGAGACAGTGTGAGAGAGAGCAGGAGGGGGGAGCAGAGGGAGAGGGAGAAGCAGACTCCTTGCTGAGCAGGGAGCCCAACACAGGGTTCAGTCCCAGGACTCCAGGATCACAACCTGAGCCAAAGGCAGACACTTAATCGACTGAGCCATTCCAGGTGCCCCAAGAAAGTGATCTTTAGTCTACTGGATCAAATGCCAATCTCCTCTAGAGACCCTCAGAGACACACTTAGAAATAATGTTTTACCAGTTATCTAGGTAAAAAAAAATTTAACTCAAATTGGCACATAAAATTAACCATCACAAAGCTCTTCCATGTAATATACTTTGGACAACAGTGATCTAGATGAATATCCAGCACGTATTCCTGGGGGAAAATCCTAGCTCTTTAAACTTGGTGTGATGGGTCACAGATAGCTTAGAGATGTGTGGAAATGGAGCAGGGCTCACTTTGGAAATGACAGACTTCCTACAACCATAACTCACCTTTCCTATTGTCTGAAGCATGAAATACCTCAAGTGCCACCTTAGAAAATAGCATTTTAAATTTTGAATTGTATAACAGGAAATAAATGAATAACACAAAGAATACATGGTAAAAAGTAGAACGAAAAAACTGTAAATGCTTAGAGACCTGCTAAGATAGCAGCCTGAGGCTTTTAAGATGTTTTTCAGAGATTATTGCTCTTTATAACTATGATCAGCTACTTAGTTTATGGGTTTTGAGTAGGTCAATCCTGAATTTCAAAAGTGCTTCTAAATATTCATATAAAAATTAATCTGTCTTTAATTTCAATTAATTGCCACACTGAGAATATTATACAAAGCTTGAAGGCATATCAGAGGCTTGCTTATACATTATCAAATATATTCTTAAAGCTCAAAATACATTCATAGAAGGAATACATTTGGGTGAGTGTTTATATTAAAATTAATAAGTGTACTTTTCCATGACAGAATGCTATAGCTACCTGTAAGAGTATGTTGGAAAGCTTTTATTTTTTTTTTTTTCAATTGAGAATATTCATACTATAGATCTCACTTGGGAAAGTAAATGTTCTCCATTACAACTGTCACAGAGCTATACAAACGGAAAATTTCATGAGTACGGTTTTAGTTTAACAGAGGTTCTAATAGGGTATCAGTATAGTGGTTCTAGTAGGGTCTAGAAGAGATTCTGATTAGGTGTATCAGCTTTAGTTCAGAGTCATACAATTTGCAGCCCTGATTTCTTCTGTGAATGCCAAAATTTGGTCTCCGATTGTACACGATGATGAATACTGGTATGTCATTTCTTCTATTAAATATCTACCTTTAAATAATACATGTTATGTGTCTGTATGTGTCTATTAGTCTTTAGCTACCTACGTAGTTAAGGAGATATACAATGAATTGGCAGTAACTCAGATGATTCCAGAAGAGGTAGGAATTGTGCCAAAACAAGAAACCAACCAATTCCAGTTATTTTATATAATATGAAGGTAGGCAGAGGGCTGAACAGTCCATTGTAAGAGAAGGCTGCTAAACAGGACAGAGCAGAGATGACCACCAGACCCAGTGCTGCCCACTATCTTAAGAATAAAACCTCTGTGTGATCCTATCAAGTAAGATGAAATAGTCGTGAAATGTGATGAGGAAAAATCAAAAGCTTATTGCAATAACAAGCAACCAGGGCTTAACAGACACGGGAAAAGAGAAAAGAGGCTCTAAGAATAGAAGCATTGGAGGACTTTAATTTTTTCCAGTGTTCCAAGATTCATTGTTCATGCAGCACACCCAGTGCTCCACGCAATACGAACCCTCCTTAATACCTGCCACCAAGGTCACCCATCCTCCCTACCCCTCTCCCCTCCAAACCCTGTTTGTTTCTCAGAGTCCACAGTCTCTTGCTTGGTCTCCCCCTCTGATGAAGTTTTGGAGGATTAAAGAAAAGTTGGTGGTGGGGGCGGGGAACAATGTCTTAATATTGTTTTATTCATTGGACATTCAACACGGACTTGAGTGCCCTCCAGTTACTGTAAGTGTCTGAACACAAAACAGATGACCCTGCCTTTGTAGGACTTACATTTTAATAAGAAAAGTCATTAACGTGATAAATTATAAGGTAGTAAGTGCTACAGAAACAGGAAAAGTAGAGCAGAGTGACTGGGAGTCACGTCGGGAGGGATATGGGTTGCAGTGCTCAAGAAAATAGCCAAGAGTCCCCACTGGGTAGGTGAAAAGAGGGGAGAAGTTCAGTCAATGGATATCTTCAGAACAAGAGTCTCTGGCAGAAAGTACAGCTGATACACATGTCCTAATGCAAAGATACACCTGGGAAGTCTGCAGAAAAGGAGAGAGGCCACTCTAGCTGGTGCAGAGACTCATAGAGGAGTGAAGTAAGGAGTTTGGAGGTGGGGTGGGATGTACAGGGTCAGATTCACGCAGACCATCATTGTCATCATAAATATTCTGAGTAAAATGAGAGCTACTCAGGGCAAGGGTAGTAAGAAGAACAGCTAGAAAGTGATCATAATGTAGACAGAAAAGGAGTTGCAGTTGCTGGTTTTGAAGACTGAGGAAGAGATCACAAGCAGAGCAATCCCGGGCTGCTGCCCGAAGCTGGACAAGGCAGGGGGATGCATGTGGTCCTTGAGTCTCCAGAAGGGAGTGCAGGCCCTTGACACCTCGGTATTGGCTCGACTCTTATGTTAGACTTCTGACCTGCGGACCTGTAAGATAATAATTAAGTAACCAAATGATTTGTATTGTTTAGGCAAGTTTCTGGTGATTTGCTATAGCAGCAATGGAAAATGAACCCAGGGAGACACGGGTGACCCTGATTTGGGCAGGAGACACCGGGAGGAATGAAAATTCTGGATGAAAGAGGCTGGGGGACAGTAAGGTGGGAAGAATTTTAAATTTGGGTTTTTTAGGTTAGAAATTTTTATGAGCTGTTCAAATGGAAATGTCAAGTAAGTAATAAGTCTGGTGTTCAGGAGACCCTAGGGGCTAGAGAGAAAAGTTTGGGAATTTAAAAAACATCTTGTAGCTGGTACTTTAAAGACAGAAGATTAGACAATATTACCAAACTATCTTACAGCATTTAGAAATCCCTGCCTAGGTTGCTTTAGTCCAGTTACCCAGACTCCACTCATCCCTTAGAAGTCAATTCAACGGTATGGTTACAAATCTTTTTCACCTAGTAGTTTAAAAATATTCTAATAATGTGATCCAAATAAGGGCTGTGAATTTCAGATCACTGGGCTTATTTTAGTTTACCCCATGGAAATCATATTCTCAACTGGCAGCAGTGAATTGGTTATCCCTGGCCAAGCAGACCTGTGGAACCTGTAGGCAGAGCAAGGCATGGGCAGGGAGAAGGGAGGGGGAATACAGACAGGTGAGGGAGATGTGCCTCTTACAAGGAATGGTTACACCCAATTATTTATTCACTCTGTAAATGCCTGCTGAGTACCTGTGTATGCAAGACTTTGGGTAAATAAAGACTGCCACATGGCCCTTGCCTTCCTTCACAAAAATCAAAACCACAAGGAGAGTGGACCAAAAAAAGTTTATGGAAGCTAAAAAAGCTGGAGTTAGGGGGCGCCTGGGTGGCTCAGTCATTAAGCATCTGCCTTCAGCTCAGGTCATGATCCCGGGGTACTTGAATCGAGCCCCACATCCAGCTGCCTGCTCAGCGGGACCCTGCTTCTTCCTCTCCCACTCCTCCTGCTTGTGTTCCCCCTCTTGCTCTCTCTGTCAAATAAGTAAATAAAATATTTTTTTAAAAAAGAGCAGACCAACAATTGAAAATACTCTGTCTTTAAAAAAAAAAAAAAGGCTGGAGTTAGTTTTATGATGACAATAAGGCTGTCAAAATATATCTGGGCTGAGGATTTGGGAGATAGGAGTATGAGAAGTTGCGGAGGGACTCCAAGATATGAAAGAGAAACTGCATGTGCTTCCCTCTGAGTTGGCGTGGTTTTGGTAGGTCAGCTGCATTCACAAAGGAGAATCTGATGGTAGGGTGATCATAAGGTTGGAGAAACAGAGAGGGAGACAATCATAAGGCAATTGCGATCATTCCCATTAGGGAAGGATTTTAATTAGGCAGAGACCATGGGCACAAAAAAGAGGGAACAGTTGCAGGAGACATTTCAGAAGTGAAATCAACCAGACAAGGAGGCTGGTGAAATTCAAGGAGCAAAAGAGTAGGAATAGAAAGTACAGAGGCTTAGTTTAGGGAGACACACAGAACATCAAGCTAGCGTTCTGTGTGAGGATGCAATCATTTGGTCTTAACATGCTACAGTGCTGTGGGGATAGCAGAGGTAAGCTACCCAGCAGACACTGGTACACGTGCCTGCGGTTTGGAAAGAAGATTTGTACACAGATTTGGGAGTCCACTTTTTAAGCAGTGAGGAGCTAGAGGAGCCAGCCAAAGGGGCTAAGAAGGAAGAGTCAGAGAGCAGTTCCCTGGAGATCCTACAAAATCCCTCTGATTCAGACTGCATAAGGTCACATAAAAGAGAAACTGGCAAAGCTGATTACAAGAAAATTAAGGTTTACTTGTAAAAAATATTTGTGATAGCATTAAAAAAAAACAACCACCTTTCAGACACATGAACTCATTTGATTTACACTAGCAGTCTCTTAGAAAGGATCTTAATTCTATTTTGTAGATGAGGGAACGAAGAGAAGTTTAAAGTCCCACATTTCATGAAAGGAAAGTTGTCTGGGATCAAATCTTGGATTCTTCTCACTAGACCATGAAAGGCTATGGAGAATCTGGGAAAAGTAAAAGCCCTTATGATGACCCATTAGGTCTTGGTGATTTTCAATCAGCCCTTCCCTCTCTGATGTTCTTCTCTACTACTCACCCCTCAATCTTTCTCACCCCGCTCACTGTCCTCCTCACTGTTCCCTGAACGTGCCAGACATTATTCTACCTGAGGGTCTTTGCAATGGTCATTTATTCCTCCTGGAATGTTCTTAAAATCCTTGGCGGTGCGTGGGGGGGGGGGCGGGGGGGGGGGCAGTACCACCACTAAAATTAGATGAAAAAGGAGACCAGGATCACATAAATAAGTAAACAGAAGTACTACTAACTCCACATAAAATTATGCAAACACACAGACAGAAAGGACAGAGGCACACATGCCTTATTTAAGTGGTTCACAGAAAGAAAACTTTATCCGGCAGGACATAAAAAGTACATTATAAGGATGCATCCTATCTAAACAGGACAAATGCAGGTCCACTGCACCAAAAGATGCAGCCAAACCCTTAGCCCTTCACGTGCAACAAGAGCTCTAAAATCAGGAGCCGCTCACTCTGGAGCACCAATGATAGCAGAAAATGACCAGTAAATTCCTTTTAGAGCCACCCCAGGTAAGAAGCTCTGATCGATGGGACTTACTATGCTATTACCATCTGGCCTACAAGCCTACGGCCACTGGATAGAGAGAGAGATTTGACAGAGGATTAAAAAGAGAATTGCAAGGACAGAAAGACAAGGGAGTTTAATAGGCCCTAGATGTGGCTTGCTTTATGCCAGATCAGAGAGACAGATTACAAAAAGACAGTCCTCATGTGATGCTAAACACTCCTGCCCCAGATATAGGAAAAAGGGAGAGAGCCATTCACAGCCAAACTTCCATATAAGGCAGCAACAAAACTGAGACAATGCTGTCTCATTACAGGATATCGTGGCTCACAGACACGGAAACACTTACCAGCCCGCAGGCACTGAGGACAGCTGTAACTGAAGGAAATGCAGGCCCTCTCTCCCGAGGCCATGTTTGAAGAATAAGTGGAGGCCAGCTAGGTCTCATACTGCAGATTAGAACACTGCCATAGACTTTATCCAATTCTTGCGCCCCTGCTTGCTTGTACAACATCTTACAATGACAAGTGCAAAGATGGCCAGGTCAGATACCTACACTCAATTGCACCATCAGTTAGGATACAAATGTGCAGCATTGATCTTATTTCCTGCCGATGAGGCTGCTGGGAAAGATATTCCTTATAATTACCAATATTCTCCTAATTCTGTGTCTTGCCAAGTCAACCAAATATTTCACCTCTTGCCACCACAGGAATTGCCACAGTGATAACAGGACCCCAGCATCATGCAGAAACTTAACTACATTATCTGCTTAATTCACATGGCATTAAAAGAGTCAGATTTTTCACGCTAGGGAAGAGAGAAATGCACTAAATACTGGACCCTCTACCATACTAGACTCCCCAGAATCTCTTGACAACACTCCAGACTTGGCATGAATAATGTGGGAGAAAGATCTAGAAATTACCCTGCTGGTTGAAGGAGCCTGGGAAGAGCTCTCGGCCCGTACAATAGATAATGACCCCCGGCCACAACAGGTACCTGTGGACGGGCTTGAGTGCCAACATGTGTTGACTCCCAGGAGGCATCTGTTTTAATGATTGCTTCTTAACTAAACTAGCAGCAGCCCTAGGAACTTAATAGGGACTAGTGGAGGTCACAAACACAAATGACTCAACTGACATTAATTGGCTTTTAATATGCTATTGTTAATGTCTACAAGGGCGGATGGATCAGAAAGATAATGGAGGATATAATTTTAGGCTACAAATATACCCACCTGTACCACATGAGAGCCAAGATTTGGTGTCTGGTCTTATGTATGACAGCCATAAATATGGCTGACATCCCGATGAGCTCAGGAGGCACCAGCGATACTATAGCCCTAAGTACAATGTGAGCTCCCCTAGACCACAAAACTAGCCTACACCAAAACCCCATTTTTCAAAGCATGCCCCAACCATACCAGCACTGCCTGTACCCATGCCAGGCTATATTTTATACAATAACCTCTCCCTCTTTTCAACGCTAATTACATATGCACATAATGCTACTTAAAAAAAAAAAAAAGCAGCTTTAAGATGCTTTTGCATATACATCGTTTTGCCAACAAACTATTCACTGAACACCTTTATCAAGCCTTATGTAGAACACACACACACAGGATTGCAGACAAAATGATAGTGTATGAAAGACCAGAATTATGTTCATTCAATGAAGACTTTAATAACGTCTCAAACCAACAGGTCACTTACATCATAAATAAGAAAACTTTAGGTGAAAACGTAGAATCCATCATATCCATTAGATTTAAGAACATTAATACGACCCTGCATAATCTCACTGCACAAACATATGTGCTGAACATAGAGCCATACACTGTAGGGCATCCAGATATCACATGCATGAAACTTATCATATACTCATACAAATCCTTTGTCAAAACATGGTATGAATTTTGGTACCAACTGGACATAGAACAAGAGGATATATAGGAGAAATATGAATATAAATACTGATGAATATGACAAATGCAAGTATCTTGAAATTACTTTTAATAAACCATCATATCACTTTCCATACTTTAATACACCCCTAAACAAGGTTCCAGTGCCAACAGGATACCCAAAGGATTACAACATCATATCCAGAAATGAAAATTTATATACTATGATGGTTATGGAACAGATTTTCTAAGCTTTCCATTTTCTGGCAATTTTTATAGGAGACAAAGATACACAGTGGATAACATACATGGCACTCAGTATGCTAAGGCTTCACCAACCTATTTAACACCTGAAGAATTTTATAAAAGAGGAAATAAAACATTTGCACCTGCTAATTGGATTGGAAATTAAAAAGAGGACCAACCTTGCTCATGCAGCCAGATCACCGCGCCACACATCAAGCTAGACCTGATGGACATGTACCCCAAACAAGCGTTACATGGAACGATTAAGCCGTCATTGGATATTAAATCCCTGAGAAGCCTTAAAGGTCATTTTACCGCACAGCTACACAGGGACAATGCTTTTAAAACAATTCTCGCATGCTTTCAATTGAAACTTACAGCAGCACAAAGGGATAGTTTTGCACAGAATATTCAGGGACCCAGCACCTAAACCATCTATGTGGACCAACTGAGATCTTAGAACAATGGTTTACAAGGTGGGTGCCTTCCGCTGATGGACTAGTAAACTGCTCTAGTGCAGGACAGATAAACTCAAGTTCAGCACTGACACCTTCTGCACGCCAAATCCTAACAGGACAGAATCAGAGCTCTTGAACATGCTCTAATTAGACAACTCCCACCTAATGGGATCGAAAAATTTACACTTCAATAACACAGGATTTAGGATACAACAGAATGGGGACACAAAGTTTCCACTTGGATGCTCTACAACAGCTCCATCACCGGAGATCTCCGCACAGCAATGTCTCATCATTATTGCACCATGCCCTCATAGAATTGACAGCTCTTCTAATGAGAACACTTTTGGACATGAACCAAGCTTATAAAAAATTAGATGCACTATTACCTGGTAGAATATTTCTAGGGATCACGTTTATGGCTTTAAGGACTACCTATTATGGAATCTTCTACTGCAGGCTAACATCATGACTTTTAAACTATCAGTTAATATAACCAATTGTTGGAAATATGAGCACCCCATAGTTAAAATGGTTCCCAGAATAGCCTATGACACCCATTTAATCGTATCTAAATGAGTTCTGGCACATGAGAGGTAAGTAGGGTAATGGGATCTTTACCTGTGATCATACTCCAGATAATTTTTTTTTTACTCCAGATAATTTTAATAGCCTTAGAGATACGAGTCTAGTCACTGCAGGTCCTTTCATACCTACAGGGTATAAGACACAACTCAAATGCTCCAAAGCTATTCCCACCTGACACATCTTTTTGTAAATTACTTAGTATGATTGGCAGTATAAGAGTACCTTAGTATCCAGATCTGACATCAACCTATAGAACAACAAAGGAAGTGATCATACCGGTATATCCAATTAGATTCAATACATTCTTACTATCCTTTGGTTAATAAGACCTCAGCAGCAGAGGATCACTGGTGATCCTCTGCATGGTGGGAAATGTTGGAAATTGATTTTTTTTTTTTTTTTGGAAATGGATTTTAATGCAGGCTTAGGAAAACAGATCAATTCAGGTAGGCAACAATATTTTTTTCCTTGATCCAACCATCTGATGCTTAATGGGTAGAATATACCTGATTGGCACAGCCTCTTCTCTATAAGAATATAACCACAACTAATTCATTTGTACCAATTTATACAGCTAAAAGAGTCACCTTTGACAAATGTGATGTATTGCCGAATAGTCCAGACCCATGGATTATTGAGGGAATGTTGAAATACTGCACACTGTATGAGAACGTTCCATTGGAAGCCATAATGGACACATGGCATTGCCAACCCAAAACCAAAATTCCTCAAGCCAAATGTTTGAACCTAAATTACTTAACCCTGTGAGAATTGTACACAAACCTATGCCACAGAGTTGAAATAGCCTTCCAAATGAATGATTCGATTTGTTCAATATACAACCTAAATATGTTATGCAACAGAGCAAGGAACGATCCCCCATGAACTGCCCAACCTACCACCCATCAAAAGAATTAGACTTGGAAAGCCTCTGCAATCCTGATAGGAACAGACATTATCTCTAACTTAATTTCAGGAATCCAGACTATTAAGCAGGAACTATTTGCATTTAAAAAACATGTTAACCCTCTAATGCAGCAGGAAATTTATGTTCCAAAATCTCCCCAGCATTCAGAGAACTACATTCCATTGTCTCAACTATGTGCGATTACCATGCCCACCAACTGGAATTTAACAGTAACATGGGCGATAGAATCCAAGCCCTCCAACAAGTTACTTAGTCTTAGAAATTTCTTTATGAGAGAACAATTGAAAAATCATTGCTACAGAATCAATAACCTACTGGAGAGAGCATGGAATGATATCAGAAACATTACTGTAATAAGAAATACGTATTCTGACTGGACAGTCTCTCAGACACCTCCAGACCATAAGATTGTGACAAAACAGGACAATGTAAACATTCATTGTCAAGACTGTCAGGGGGATTCAAAGCTTATTAGCAAATGACACATATGTTTTCCCACAACAAATAAGGATAACACAGCATTTCTGGCAACACATACACTCCTGTGGATTGATGAACACTTATTACCCAAAGGAATGGAATTTCAGTGGTCGAATAGCATGTGTTACACCCGGCATGGATTAATAATACATACTAATCTTTATCCTCACAAAAACGTCCTTAAGAATTTATTCTTAGACATGAGATACTTTAACTGGATAATTTGTGCTAGTAACTCCTTAGAGATCACATTCTTATTCATACTAGAATGAATGATACTTTCATCACCATAGGCACTGAGTATATTAAAATATTGCATGCTATTAATAGATTTAATAACGTTACCCAAGTGGGTACCTTTATCTCAGAATATCCATATAAAGTTTTCCAGAATCCTATCACACTAACAGAAACACCTTGGGTAAAAACTGACAAAATTGACAAAGTTTCAGATGAAAACTTAGAAGGGCTCCAACCAGCCCATAAAACCTTGACCCATAAGCTAACCCATTCTGAACACGCACACAGGTTATTCATGTGGCCTTGGCACTCAACTCCAACTTGGCAGCACAAAATATACAAAACTTGCACAATAAATGTTCCTTTCTAGAATGGTTGACAAAACCTTTCAAATAGGTGATAGACTCATGATCTGACTTAACACTTTGAAATACTTTAGAAATAGAATTCTCTCTATTCATGTTTGGGAATTCATTAAGGAAATCCTTCTATTGCTTTTAGTTATTATTTTTATTAATGTCTTATTAAACAACCAATTAATGTTGGGCAGCCTCAGGCTTAAGAAGGAAAAAAAAAAATCACAAAGACTATGATTAAACATACCTTTGCCATTTTTTTCTGGATGCATTGAAAGCCCATATTGAAGATTCCATATGTATTTTTGGACCTCGGTCTACCTATATTAGGTACCATGATTTTCATTTCATTTATTTGATGGCTTTGCTGATATATTAACTTACCTTAAATTTAGATTTAGTTTTTCTTCTTTCTGATTTATTAGATGTAACGAATTGGAGTTTTAAAATTTAGTTCTTAACTTTGCTTTATACTGATTACCCTTTATTTGATTCAGTTTATTTTAACTAGTTTTGATTTGGTGTAGATTTTCATCTTATGATGTCAGTTGACATTTCATAGCATTTGAGATTTGATTTTATTTGATTTTAATTGAAAAGATGATTAAATGCCTTATCTTTGCCTTTATCCACATTAGCAGAATAGCACTGTTGACCTAGTTTAAGACCTATTTGATACCTGCATGACCCTTATAAGTTAGTCAGAAGGAATCACAGGATGAAAGTAGAGAGAACAAGATGGAGTCACACACGTCAAGCAATGACACAAGCAGCCAGGGATGTTAAGATCAGGTATGGCCAAAACTAACACAAGACCAACGACGTACCGAGCACTGATAACCAGCAGAACCAGAGGAGGTCTGCAGAGGTCCAAGACTGAAGAAACCCTTTTAAAAAGGGCAGACTTTGCAGCCAACTGTCAGAAGTTCTAGCCACTGACCCTTTCACATCTGATCACATCAAAAAGGCAACTGCTGCCTACATCTCTGCCCATTGACCTCTGAGTGGAACAGAGATCCTTCACCCCTTGCAGGTAATAAGCAGCAAGTGCCAAGAGCTGGCTTTGAGCAGCCCAGGTCCTCATCCAAGCTGCGTGCTCACAGACTGACTTCACGTCTGGTTCGTTAACTTCCTACCCCTTGTCCTAGCTTGTGAGACTAACGCTTTGCTTTGTGTGATGTGTAAGAAACCAAATTAAACTCATGGTGAAAAAATAAACAAACAAACAAACAAACTTGTGGTGAAAGGTCACTGAGTTTGGAATCCTGAACCAGCTTTACAATTATGCTAACCTTGCCTTATGATTGAATAAAGCTGATAGTGTGGAAAGACATAACTCACGTGTGTTCCGCCTTCATAACATGCTCAGGACACTGGAACTTCTCATAAGGAACTTCAGCTTGAGCTTTGGATCATCTGTCAAGGTTAAGAGCGAAGCCAAATCAGACTCACCTGCAATACTTACAGATATGGGTTACTTCCTCTCTTGAGTTCTCCCAAAATAATCTGAGATTCCCAAACCTGCCAGGAAGTGACCTTCCTTATTCACCTGGTAAGGTTTCCAGGAATCCTGTAAGCAAGAAATCAAGTCGATTTTTCCCCAGGGGCTTTGTTGGCTCCATAAAGTCAACCTTAGTTCCTTAAAGTTGTCCTGTCTTACCTGAGCCCACGCAGGTCTTTCTCAAATGCGATATTCGACTCAAAGCCTTGATAACGTTACCAATGTTTCCAGTGGTGTCATATTATAAGGAAAACAGATTCTTATGGAACCTCTAGGTGAGGGGGAGGGGGGATGGGTGAGACAGGTGATGGGGATTAAGGAGTGCTTTTTGATGAGCACCAGGTGATGTATGGAAGTGTTGAATCACTAAACTGTACACCTGAAACTAATATACCACTGTATGATAACTGGATTGAAATAAAAACTTTAAAAAAGAAATGATATTTGACTTCCCATTTTGTCATTGCCACAAGCCCCATCCAAACCCTCTTGGATATGAACTCACATCTAATTCACAGCCCCTATCTGCCATTAACATCTCAGGCCCTGTACTTGTATTATTCTCCGGGGAACCAGCAGCTGCATAGGTTCCCATTTTTGCATGACCCACGAGGATGGGTTTCACTACTCAGATACCCAAGATGAATTTACCTGTCACTGCAGTTAGATCCAGAACCTATAAAACATCGGTGCCCAAATTTTACTCAAAAATAGGGGAAATATACACAACAGAACAGAAGGGAGGAAGCCTGCCAATATGTAGGTGGGGATTAGTTTGGCCTTGCTGATCTGTCCCCACAACCATAAATAGCCTTTATGTCTCCCTGAAATTTTTAGGGGGGGTTCCGAAGAGAAGTATGCATTCAGCACCACTGTTTATTAGAGCTAGTATGGTTTGTTGCTTAGTGCTTGACCAATAAATGGTTAATTCACCATGGGGCTTCCGGCTGCCCCCCCATTGCATGCATTCAAGGGCGACAATGGCCTAACCCCAGTCTCTACTGGTAGGAGGTATCCACCTCTGAAATTCCTCCTTGTTGGAGAGGCACTCTGAGACACCCCTGGCTTTTGGAGACTTCAAGGGGTTAAACTGCTTTCCCCTAATGTCTTCCTTAGATTTAGCAAGAACAAATGGGGTTGTTTGCCTAGATTTTCTCCCAGGGTTCCAGGTAATGTTAGCTCTTGCCACAACTGTTTATGAGATGGGCCCCCTTTCCACCATTTTACTACAAGCAATATCCTGTTTTTCTGTTTTTCAATCTGTTTCCCTTTTGATGGATTCTTTAGGCTTTCCTAAAGTCAGCCACCAAGAGACTACAGTAGCAATGGGCTAACCGAGCATAGGGCAAGAACAGACACTTCAGGTCCCCATGCTGTGCCCCCAGCGGATGGTAAGATACGGCCTTCAATATCATCTTCCCAGGACCCCACAGTCAGGGCACCTCAGCCGCCACCCCTTCCCGACCCCTTTGCTTCCCCACCAGTTCCAGGTAGGATAGCCAGCAATCCTATGGGTGTTTTTAGGCACCCCTATACTCAAGCAATTGTCTGAAATGCTCAGAAGACCTGGCCAAGTGTCCCCCATATAGCGGTGGCTGGCCAGCTTGGGAGCTCCCCCAGAAACAAAGGGCTTTCCGCTGCTCAGCCCCATCTCTCATGTTTGTTTCTTTCTCAGTACCCAGCAGAGTAACCAACTGCTAGAAGGTGGAGAAGGGTCAGTAATGGATCCTCCAGACTGAGAAGGCACTACAATACCAGAAAAAGAAGGAAGCCACCCCACACCATCCACAGAGTTTTACCCAGGAAAACTTACAGACAGGGGGCGAATCTGGCGGCGGTGGGACCACCGAACGACCCAGACAGCACTCTTATTCACCACCCCCTCTCCGGACCTTAATCCCCAGCTTTTATGGAGCGAGGCGCACAGGGGTGAGGTCACAAGGTAGTTATCTAAAGTGGCGCCCTCTGTGTGCGAGGGCGAAGAAGATGGAGGACCAGAGGTGGAGTCAGCGTTGTCAGCACTCCTGCAGAGAACCTCAGTGCTGCGGTGAAGTAGATGGGCAACTTTTTATGCTCTTGCCACTTATTAAGACGGGGAATTTAGGGCGTCTGGGTGGCTCAGTCATTTAAGCGGCTGCCTTTAGTTCAAGTTACGATCCCAGGGTGCGGGGATCGAGTCCCGCATCAGGCTCCCCTCTCCCGCTCCCCCTGCCTGTATTCCCTCTCTTGCTGTCTCTCTCTCTCTCTTTCTCTGTCAAATAAATACATAAAATCTTAAAAAAAAAAAAAAAAATGGGGGAATTTAGGAAGTAATTCAAATACCTAGGTGAACTCTCTGATGATTTTACAGAAACTGATAGCACTTTGGTTTGTTTTAGAATTTGTGGTTTTGATGTCAAATTCATTTTAGATTATGCCTTTGCTCGGTAGGCAGTATTTTAATTAATTTTTGAATAATGTCTCTAGCTCAAATTAAATTTCTCACATATCGGGACCCAAAGTGAATGTTTTCTAACTTTAATTGATGTGTTGATGATGCCTACGCACCCTTGGGTGGTTTTTATATTTTACTGCAGTTTAAGTAGCTTTAACCTTTTACTTTTACCATTCTCTTCAATACTTTTGTTTAACAATTGTAACAAATACTTTTTGGTTGTCCACCCTTCATCATTCTTCAAGTGATTTTTAAAAAATATCATCTGTTGAAGCAGCCTATTCATGCTCATCTATGTTTAAAGGAATGACAGTATATTAATGTAAAAATATGAAAAACATTTTATTTGCTAATAATCTAGAGCATTATCTCACCACTGGCCATTTTTCACAGAAATACAGAATTAGTAGTCATTCGTAGGTTTGACTACTTACTGTTTGTGAAGGGAGAATGGGCACAAATAGCTAAAATTTTTCAAAATCGATGACTTGGAGAACATTTTTAATGAGTTTGTCCCTCGTATTAATTTTTAAAGCTAAAGTGCTTGTCTTGAGATTCCTGAAACTATGTTCTTTACCGCTGTTAATGGGACTCAGTGACCATGATTCAAACTAGCTGTGGACCCTAGAGAAAAGCTGTGGTTTGGTCACATGATGAAGAGGAGGAGGAGGATGGGGACAATGTAAGGACAATGATGAGACTTAATATTTATTGAGAGCTACTAGGCGTCAGCCCGTGCTAACAACTTTACTTTCTCGTTTCCCACAGCAGTTATGCAATGTTTGACAGTTCTGCCTCCCATTTTAAAAGATGAGGAAACTGACATTGGTCTGGTTACCCAGCATCATTCAGATGTAGAGGTACAGGTGCACTTCAAACCTGCCTTTGCCCTTTAAACCAACCATGGCAATATAGTGCCTCCCCATGACATAGTGAAGCCACCCTCCCCCCATTGCCTTGATGCCCCGCTTCTGCCCACACTCCCGAGTCAGGTGTCAGGTACTCCCAGCAGTCCTCAGGCAATCAGCATTCTAAGGCTGCTGGACAGCTTCTCTTTAAAAACCACTCTGGGGTTGCACATTTAAAAGACAAAAGTCCCCCTTTTCCTCCTTACGTCCTAGCATTATTGCCCTTTCCTCTCTGCACCGTCATAGCTCTGTGGGATGGGTTTAAGCAAAAAGCCACCACTCCTAGTCTCTTTCTTTTTTAATTAAAAAAAAATTATGATACACCTATGATACACCAGGCTAGGAGACACTGTCACTTTATTTGAGCCTCTTTAGAGAAAGTCCAAGGAGCTAGTGAATTTGACACTATTTCAATTTTGTAGGAGGAAAGAAAAGTTCCATTACTCAGTGATGAATCTAATGATAAAATCTAGATAGAGCCAGGTCTATATTTTGTTAACATTTTTATTGCTACGTGCTCCCAATACAACAAACAGCATCAGTAGTGTACACTTGGATAAAAAGGAATTTTTAGCTTAGTAGAAAAGGAAGCTCAAATATGAGAAGTATAACAAATATGTACATCTTCATGGGAGGTGTATGTGTGTGATCGTCTTTCTCTGCATTCTCCTGTGGACCAGATGCATACATATGCAAGCAAACTAGAGAGAATTTCATTCTGGGAAAGCTTTCAGGAAAAAAAAAAAAAGACTCCTAATTGAGGCTCAGAGACTGTTTTTCTGTCTGGAATTCACCTAATTCCTTTAAACTTTAAAAGCCTCGCACAAAGTAGCAGCGATTCTTTCGAGGTATAGAGTCAACAGGAGAAGCTGTGAGTTTACCGTGGTTAAAAGGCAAATGTCCTTGCACATACTCTGCTCAGATAGGTTGACATCTCTAGAGTTCGGACCTCAAGAACATCATGCTCACAGCACTCTCTTTTTGTCTTTTAAGTATTTATCTCTTTCCTGTACTTAAAAAAAATGTTTCTAATTCCCTATTTCATTAAACAGCTATCTGGATCTATATTTAAGGTTTCCTCAAAAGGGAAGAAGTCATTCACTTTGTATCAACTACTTTAAGAATACACAAAGTTTCCATGACATCAAATTTTGTTTAATATTAGGTCTTTGATTGGCTGTTGTTTGCTTAAATTTCTCCTCCATGCACAAAAGGTGCATCTCTAATTATGTCTCTCTAGTTTACCAAAATATGTCATTGATATTAGCGTAAATATTTAGTACATAAAAATACTATCAAGAAAAAAAATCAACTTTTAATAAATATCTTCAGTTCTGAGTTCTATATACAAGTACTTTACATCTACTCCCTGGAGAGAGCATTTCTGGCTTCACTGTGAGCAAGGTGACCACTGACATAAATTACTAGCACATGATTGCAGTCAGATGCATTGTGGTTGTGAACATTTGAATATGGACCATGCAGAAAATAAATATTGCGACCATTGATAAATACTTTCTTGAATTTTCCTCCAAAGTCCCAAAGCCGTATTATACTTGGGTGTCAATTCTGGTTTGATGATGCTTTTCTCAGCTACCAACATACAAACAAATTATCTCAAAACATTTTTCTTTTGTTATTATTACAGTACGTTGAGCATAACTGTTTGTATATGTTAACAAAGGGAAAAGAAAAATCAACACAAGCACACAGGACACTTCAGTGGTGTCTACTGAGGTCCTGGTAAGAGGGTTTTAATTTCGTCTTGCACAGGCTGACTTACTAGTCTCTCGCCCTGTGACCACTAGTAAATTAACACATCAATCCTATTTCTTTTTATTTAAAAAGTGGAAGGTAATAGGGAAGCTGGGTCTCTATGGCCACAGCATGTGTGATTTTTCTTTTTCTGTAATTTAGGTATCACACTGTTGATTAGACAAAACCACACAAAACCCTTTGTATTATCAGTAGCTACAATTCTAACTCCTTGTTCGTAATAATCTGCTTTGAAAATCAACCGGTAGAACGTCAAATAAGGCAATACTCAACAACAGGCACCTAGAACATCCAGAAATGTAATAGAGTAAACAATCATTTGAGAACACATCTCTTAAAATAATACTGATTTCTGCAATATACAATATTTACACAACAGCTGCAAATTCGCTCATACAATACTTCTAATATAGATAAATAGGAATACAAGTCTAAGAATTTTTTGCTCCATTTCCAAAATTTTTGTTAAAGTGTAAACTGTTGGCACCTCTTTATTTTTAGTGTAACTTCTTAAAAATAAAAAAAAAAAAAATCAGCCGACATACATAATTGGTTCCAGTCCCTCTGCTGCGTTAGAGAGTGACCAACATACTTAGCAACTTACTTTCCTTCTATTAATAATCTTTGGTGCTTTCTTCCAATGACTTCTGGTAAGTGAGTCAATGCAGAACAAAAGGAGGATGAAAGCAACTAGAAAGTGAACCAGCACTTTTCGCTCTTCCACTCACAGACAAAACAAGTTGGCAATTTATGGAGATTTACTTTAAACATGGAGACTGTACTTTAAACAAGCTGTATGCACCACAGGGAGAGGGAGCTTGTCCGGGTTCTCCTCTGATTTCCAGCCTTTGAGGTTCGCTTTCTCATCTTTCCAAAGTGGACGATCTGACTGGACGTCTCTTGTCCATAATTTTGTCGTCTTTCTTTGAGGTTCTCGCCTGAGAAGCAGCACCCATGTTGTCACTGACCGCGAGGAGGCGGGCCGCAGCCACTTCTGAGGAGGAGCTGAGGGGGCCACTCCTGGTGGCCGGGGAGACCGGTCTCAGAGTCTTACTTCCTGCTTGCTGAGCTCTCCTCTGGGGGAAGTTAGCACCGTCGGGTTTACTGTGTGGCCTGGAAGCAGGGAAGGCGTGGGGACTTCCCACCGAAGAGGGCCTGCTCAGAGATTTCTTCTTCTCGGCAGGGGTCTCTGAATGGTGAGGAACCAAAGGCGTAGGCAGCGCAAGAGATCCAGGGAGGTCGCTAGGGTTAAAGACGGCATCACCGTGAGTTTCAGCAGCTTCTGGAAGGTACGGTGGTGGCAGGGTGCTGCTGCGCTTGCCACATGACTCACAGCACAACTTGTTATAACCCGGTATGGAACAGTACCGCGCCAGCACCTCCATTTGACAGAATATGGACTTGTCTCCCAAACACGGCTCATCTGCAGAAGTTAAGAGAAGGCAGAATGATACATACATCTAAACAGAGACTAAAAGGAAGAAAGGAAAATTGTTTCAGAACAGAAAAATTTTAAGTAAAATCTGACATTAATTGGGGTTGTCCAAATGAGCCTTTGCGTTAAAAATATGGATGTCAGGGGTGAGAATGTGAACTGGTGCCTCCACTGTGGACAACAGCATGGATACTCCTTAAAAAATTAAAAATATAATCACCATATGATCCAGTAAGTCCCAAAAGCATGTGTTGGAAGAAAATGAAAACACTTGTTCAGAAAGATACACGCAACCCCCATGCTGATTGCAGCATTATTTGTAATAGCCAAGATACGGAAAAATCTTAACTGTTCGTCAATGGATGGATGAATGGATAAAGAAACTGTATATGCATATAACGGAATATGATTCAGATATAAAAAAGAATGAAATCTTGCCATGTACAACATGGGTGGACCTTGAGGATGTTAGGTTAAATGAAGTAAGTCAGACCAAGATGGACAAATAGTGCACGGCCTCACTTGTATGTGGAATCTAAAAACAAAAGCTCCTTGATGCAGTGGAACAGAGTGGCCGTTACCAGCCTTAGGGGTTGGGGAGAGGGTGAAATGGGTGAAGGGAGTCAAAAGGCAGAAATTTCCAGTTATAAAATAAATGTCATGGGCACGTAATGTACACATGGTGACTACAGTTCATAATACTGAATTGCATATTTAAATTCTGCTAAGAGAATAGATTTTAAGAGTTCTCATGGCAAGCAAAAATAATTTTATAACTATATATAGTGATAGACAGCCAATTCTGTGAAGTCTAACTATAATTAGGCTTATGGTTGTGATCATTTTGCAATATATAAAGATATCAAATCATTATATGGTACACCTGAAGCTAATAGGTTGTATGTCGATTATATCTCAATAAACAAATATGAACATTTAGATAAATTCACTGAAATAAGTAGTTTTTTTCTCTGCAAAGCACTTGTGTTCACCACTATTTTAATATCTCCATCAAGTCTGCAGACAGAGGGTACTTTTCTCTTCCTAGTAGGAACCTACATCTGACTTTAGAATGAGAAAATAGGATTCATTTTGACATAAATATTTTTTAGGATATAAAGGGACATCATTTTTTTTAACTTTATGGTATTTCTGGCTTTCTAATAGATTAGTTTACATTAAAATTAAATTTAAAATCAGGGGCCAGGGGCATCTGGGTGGCTCAGTGGGTTAAAGCTCCTGCCTTCGGCTCAGGTCATGATCTCAGGGTCCTGGGATGGAGCCCCGCATTGGGCTCTCTGCTCAGCAGGGAGCCTGCTTCCCTTCTCTCTCTGCCTGCCTCTCTGCCTACTTGTGATCTCTCTCTGTCAAATAAATAAATAAAATCT
>CM053604.1:47834015-47919538 GCA_028646535.1 Procyon lotor
CATGGCTCTACCAACTATTAAGAACAGTCAAGTCTACTCACAAAGTTTTTTTGCCTCTTGACAGTAATACAAATGAGTAAAATATTATTCAACAGTAAACTTATCAGCTTCTAACTGGGTAAAGTTTGTTCTGTTGGATTTATGCTGTGTTTTAAATTTTCAAACATATTTTCCAAAGAAAAATGATTAAATATCTAAGTCCTTTGTCTCCCCCTCATGGCCATACTTGATCTTGCTACCACACATTTCAAATGAAAATTTATAATGAAATCATTTATAAGATTTAAGACTTGAAATTTCATCAAAAAAATAAGACATTTGATAAAATAGCACCCTGACAATTTTCTTGAAAAAAAGAAAGTATCATTCAGCAGATGTCAATGTTTAATTAATAGCTTCCTATGGTTCAGGCCAACGAAAAGTCAACTTCTTAAGTTCCAAGTCTCACTACTCACTACTGTGACAACAACATCCAGTTGTCATTAGGTACAGACTCAGGAAATGGCATTTAAGAGGAAGCTTGTGACGGCAGAAGTAGGGTGGGTAAGGAAACAGCAGAAGAGGGAGATGGTGCGAGGTGGGGAAGAGAGAGAGACAGAGGAAGGGGAGAGAGAGGGAGAGAGAAGAAAACAGACAGCAGATGGTACAATGGCAGGGGACAAGGAGAGAGAGCCAGACACAGAGGTCAGAGACATGGGGGCTGAGAGAAAGAAAGAAGGTGAGGAAGACAGGAGAGAGGAGAGAGACATGAGTGAGGGAGATGGAGAGACAGATACAGAAACTGAGAGAGAAAGGCAGAGGGACAAGGACGTGGATAAAGGGCAGACGGACCCTGAGAAAGGGCAAGGTTAGGGTGAAGGAGAGACACAGTCAGACACAGGAGTAGAAAAAGGCTGGGGGGGGGGAATGTCAGGGAAAGAAAGAGGGAAATAAGGAAAAAGGAGACAGGAAGAGATGAAGAGAGAGAGGAGAGGAGAGGAAAAGAGGGGAGAAGAAAGAGAGAGACAAGGAATGAGGACAGATGAATAGGGAGACAGGGAGAGTGTGGAAGAGAGAGGGAGAGAGAAAGAGAGAGAGAGAGGGAATAAGGTAGAACAGTATATGAGATGGATGCAGAGGAAGTGAGCAACCTGCAGGCTGCAGACGACAGCAAATCTGAGACAGGAAGCCAGACTGGACCAGCACTGAGAATAAGAGAGGACAGCAGGTGGAAATATGAAATGAAGCAGAGGACAGAGATGGATGTATACAGAGAGAGCACAGAAAAGGTGGAAGAGAGGCAGTGACAGAGATGGCCTCCACCCCATACATATTTCGTGTTCTGACAGCAAACTGATATATATAGTTTAAAATACGCGCTGTGCCTGCGACACAGCAAGGAGGAAGGCTAGGCAAATGTCCACACACGTGCAAGGTGCCTACTCCGAAATCCCCCTGCGAATATGGATGGAGAGAGAATAGAAATGGCTTTGTGCATGGCATTGATCATCCACATGTCTAAACTGGATAATTCAGCAAAATATTTGAAAACCTTCTGCAGTATTATGCATTTTACAATGATGTGAAATTTTAAAGAAAATAAAATATGCGACAGCAGCTTCACATACATGACGCGCCCTCACCCCTGCATTAGCACCTGACCAGGGAGGCAGCGGGGGTTCTGATGCCTCGCTGGTGTGGGACACTGCCTCAAACACTGCTCTGAGAGAAGAGGATTAGGCTCCTGTTCCGGGGGTGTGCTCCTTAGGTTATTTTTGGATAAGCAAACAGAAATTCCAGAGTTGGTCCTGAAATGCTGCTTTTTGAGGAGTAAAAACCATTGCCAGAGCAGTGAAACCAATGGGCATCACACCTACCGTTACAGGGAGGCAGCTGACAGGCTCTGACCGCCTCGGGCTTCTCCCCTGCGCAGTGGTCTCCTGCCCTGCAGAGGACCTGCCTCACCTCCGTTCCTTCCCCGCAGGTTACCGAACACTAGAGAAACCAAGGCTATTATTAGAGAGGAATAATCCACCAATACACCCTTCCTCCCTGTGGGCACATGTGCGTGCACATGCACGCGCGCGCACGCACACACACACACACACACACACACACACACACACACACACACCTGCACAGCTCCAGAGTTCCTTGTCTATTTTGTTTTGGAGACAGATAATCACAGGTTTATAGCCTGACTGCATGACTGACCAGCCTGAGCACAAGGTTGCTTCTCTGAGAGCTGAGGTAGTAACATTTGCCTCAGGATTGTTGTCAGGACTAAACGAATGCAAAGGAGACAATGTCTGCAAAGCAATTGTGCTGGGCAGGCAGGAAGCATGTGATAGGAAAGAAGTCATTAATGCAATGTTAATACCTGCAAAGTTCCTCAAAATTGTAGTGGTGTCTCTTCCCAGGGAGAGATCCCGTTACCGACCTTCCCATTCTCTCACCTTCCTTACTGATGGTAGAACTTACTGACAGGCTAACTTGGTTCATTCAACCTCTTTGGAACTACTATTATTTTATTCCCATGAACTAATTTCATTAATGAAGGGGCTAACCACTCTAAAATTAAGTCCAGGACCATCTAAGCTATTGTTCCAGGTAGGAGCAAGAGAGGAAAGATCTTGTTCCAGGACTCTGAGGGGAATGAAATGTGAGTTATATTCTCCATCCCGTGCAGGTGACCTTCACTCGCCTGTTCCTTCCTTCCTGGGCCTGCTCACCACTTCCTCCTTTATTCTCTGTCTGCTTTGTGATGCCCTTTCCTCCTATAAGCTTTTCTCCTGTGATCTCATGATTCCTCCTTTTGAGTCTTTAGGGATACCAAAGGTGTGGGATTAATTCAGGCCATATGACACTGAGTGAGCTAACAAACATGGACTGGACAGGTCCCGGCTGCACAGTGTGGAAGGAACACAGAGTCTTTGAGGAATGTGTGGACCAGGGGCCAACAAGGACTCCAAGACAAAAGTTACAGCATTCTACCATGAATGGCATGCTAGAGGTAGGCCATTTTGGAAGGCAGAGGAAGGACCAGGGGAAGGCAGCCCTGCAAGGTGGTATTTTGGACCCTGGAGATGAGCCCTACTGGCTTAGGAGGTGGTGGTGAGTCAGGAGGAGGAGGAGGGGCCATCAGCTAAAAGGTGGGAGACTCCAGTGAGCATGGTCTTTTTGGAACAGCAGGGAGTTTCTCAAAATGGAACAGAGTTGGAATACAGAACAAGGGGGTGAGAAGAGTTAGTATGGGACTTATTGTGAATATTTGCAATATATACAAATACTGAATCATTACGTTGTATACCTGAAACTGACAGAACATTATGTCACTTGTACCCGAAGAAATAAAAGGAGGAGGAGAAGGAGAAGAAGAAGAGTTAGCAATGTGCCAAAACAGGGCAAGGCCATACATTCACTGTCAGGCGCTTGGAATTCATCCCGTAGGAATGGTGTCCAATCAACAAAGATAACAAACAGAAGACCCTTTAGACACGCCTCGATGTCACAAAACACCCACACGTGGTTTACCCCTCCGGACTCATCCCAAATTCGAGCCCTGTTTTAAAATCATGTTTCCTGGCACCTCCAGGTGCTCGCCGATCAAAAAAATCTGGCCGCGCCCCAACTCCCACAACGTCTACATGATCCAGGTGCCAAAACCGAGTATGCCGCACACGCTTCCACGCACACACACAAATGCGCGCACGCGGGAGTCGCACGCCCACCTCATTCCAGGGCCCTGTTTTCCACTGCGAGGGGCAGGGCACGCGGTTACAGGGCCGCCGGTTGTCGGGCCGCTCGGCCGAGCAGTACTTGCTGTGCACGGAGCGGTTGGTGCCGTCGTGGAGCGGCTGCAGGCAGCGCACGGTGCGGAGCTGGTAGCCGGAACTCCCACAGGTTTTGGTGCAGTGCTCCCACTCCTCGGCCACCCAGCTGCAGCGCGGGGGTGAGGGGGACACGGTTAGCCGGTTAGCCGCTGCCGCGCGCACCCTCCTGCTCTGTGCCCCGGCCTGTCCTTCCCCCCGAGTGACCGAGTGACCGGCAGTTCGGTAGTTCGGGGTGGGGGAGTGGGGGGGTGTGGGGAGTGGGGGCGGGGATGGGGGGCTGGGGGCGGGGTGGGAGGACGATCTGGCTCAGGATGCAGTTTCGGAAAGGGGAATGCATCCACCAAGTCCAAAGTCTTGAGCGTTTTCTAATAGCAACAAGCCCGACACTTCTATATTTAATGCCTGGGTATTTTTCTGCCCCGCTGTGACCTGGAAACCTCTTTATCTAAAGGATGATCCACTGACAGAGGGTTCCTGAAACTCATCTTAAGGTTGCCGGGTTAGGTGTGGGCAGGACGGCAGTTCTGAGGAACACACCAACTAACTCTCAGCCACACTGCCTCATGATGTTAAACACTTGAAATTTAGAAAGGCAATCCTTCTGATACTTGCTGACACAGACTGCTTTGGGATGCCGCTGCTTTCCCATGAAATCCTGATTTCCTCACCTTTTAAGATTCTGAGATGACCATTTCATTTCTACAGTTGCCCCCTGGAAAAGGCTGCCTGAGATCTCTCTCCTGTCTGGAAAATTCCGTTCCTCATATCGGCCCTTATGAGGCCCAACAAAAAGGTAAAAGGTGGTGTGCATCTGGGGCTTGAATGCACCTGACAAAAAGATTTCTAAAAAAAATATTTTCGAAAGGATTTCCCATGGGACACTCCCCAATTCTGTGTTGATGTCAGTGGCCCCAGAACTTTCAACATCAGTTGTGGCTGCATTATTCGGGACAGGTATCCATGACATGTGGCTACATGTGGTCCCAAAGGGCCATCCCCAGTGATTCCGTCTGGTTCCTCAACCTGTCAGAATGTAATCGAGGCACACTCTTTATCCTTTCTAGAGTTACTTTCCCTCTGCATTTCTTTTTCTTTCCATATATATGGGGCACCAAAATATAACAATGCTAAAACCTTGGCAGTCTTTGTATCTCCAGTTTAGGATGGCTTTCACTTGTCAAACTGGCAGTAGAATGTATTGTGGCAACTTAAGCAATTGGAAAGCCCTCAACAGTAACTCTCTTTTGAAGACAGATATTATATGAGAAGTATACATTTCATAGTCATAGATACTCCTGGTTAACTTTATTCCCTCCTAAAATTCCTAGAATGACAACAAAGGGGAAAAAATGGCATTAATCCACAAAAGTAAAAAAAAAAAAAAATTTGCATAGGAGTTCCCATTATCCCATATTATCCCAAAAGATAATTCTGGAACCTAGAAAGCAGTGGGACATGTGGCTACCAGCTCATCAGACCTAAGAGGGATGAAGTTTAACTCAGCTGTAGAAGTTGGTAAGCAGACTGACTTGGCAGCAGAACTCCAGAAACGTGCTAGATTGTGGCCATAGGTAAAAGTGTGCACTGGGAAATTGGGTGAAGGTAGGGCTGAAAACAGGAGACTGAGGAAAAGTCTGTGTGGAAACAGTTCCACCTCCTGATCCTTACCCCCACTGGCTGATTGCCCCTCCTTTAATCCAGCAGAAGGTCTAACATTTATCCTCTGTAGAAGATGAACCAGACTTTTAGATTGTGGACAATAGACATAGTCGAGAGACAACAGAGAAAGAGACCAGAGTGAAAACAGGGGGTTAGGTAAGAATCCATGTATGGAATGGTGAAGATGATCCTAGTTGTGTCTATATATACATATATATATATATATATATCTCCCAGCCAGCTTGTCCTACAGTGAAGCCTGCCAGCAAGCAAGTCTTGACCGTAAAGCAAGCTTCCAAGAAGCCTTTTAACACTGTTTTCTTATGTGCATGAAGAGCCAACAATCAGTGGACACAGAAAAGACTAACACAAATCATGGAGGGGGGGGAAGAAACAGAGGAAAAGAACTCAAAAGCAATAGTGCATGAAAAAGAAAATAATCTTTAATATTATAAAAGAGATAGAAGAATATATTAACACCTGTGAAATAAGCATTAATTGCCTTAAAAAAAGGAACATGTGAGGAACAAAACAGAGTGCTTCAATATTAAAGTGTTTTTGGATATTAACACATAGTAAAAATGAAAAATTAAGCAAGTAGAACAATAAACAATAGATGAGAAAAGAAAAGAAAATTAGATCTCTTTAAGAATCCTAACTACAAATATCTTAAAATATTGAAAAAATAGGGGGAAATTTTCAAAGAAATAACACAGGAAAATGTCGCAGAGATGAAAGACACCAGTTTGTGTTTTAAAAAGTCTTTGAGTACGTAGCATGATGGATGAGAAAAGTAGAGCATCAAGGCAGTTCATCGCTGTGAACTTTCAGGACATCGAGAACAAAAAGAAGATCCTACAAACTTTGAATGACAATAACAGAACGCATTGAGAAACAGAATAGCAGATGACTTTTCAACAGCAACATGGGAATCTAGAAAACAATGGAACAATGGTTTCAAAATCATGAACCAAAATACATCATGGTTTGGAATTATATGTGTGTGTCACAATGATGAGAAGTGAGAGAAGAAAGACTTCGTGTATGCCCTTATACTTTAACCTCTTAGCTATGTTTCTTAAGTGTAAGAGAATTTTTTAGACAAAAATTTTCACTTTGTATATACATTTTTCATGAAGCTACCAGAAGACATTATCTACCAGAACAAACGAATACACGAAAAGAAAAGAAGGCAAAAAAATGCAGGAAACAGGAGATCCGATGCAAAAGAGAGGTGGTAGGAATATCTAAGAAAAGGTAAAAAGACATTCCAGGACGAACAGAAGTCCAGGGTGGAGCTGGAACACACAGAACTCTCTGAGAGATATCTCTCAGAAGTTGCAAGTGACAGGATACTTGAGTGTTTAGTATTTGTAGGAGACCGATACTCACGGAAGACAGTATGGGGATGAATTAGTGAAAAGTAGTAGAAAAGGAAGCATAAAAATCAAACCTTGATTAATTTTAAAAGAAAAAAATTTCACAAAGAAAGAAAGACCAGCTAAGTGACTCACCTATTAGGACAGATAGAAGTTGTTAAGATAATATAAACTCTGAAGTTTAATATCCATGAAAGGTAAGTTCTAACAATATTGGAAATACTGGGGAAGAGAGAAGTCTAGACTGTGTGTATTTGGGGAAGGACTTTTTAAAAAATATTTTATTTATTTATTTGACAGAGAGGAGAGAGATCACAAGTAGGCAGAGAGTCAGGCAGAGAGAGAGGGGGAAGCAGGCTCCCTGCTGAGCAGAGAGCCCGATGCGGGGCTCAATCCCAGGACCCCGAGATCATGGCCTGAGCGGAAGGCAGAGGCTTTAACCCAGGCACCCAGTCACCCCTTGGGGAAGGATTATAAAAGAATGTTAAAACTTTCACTTTCCACATTGGAAAATCAATATACTTAATATCCAAACCCCCCAACTCCCCAAATTCACCGAGAGGCAAAAACACTTTACTTAGAGAGTTGGAAACAAGGAGTTACTAAATATCAAAAGCAGCATCATAGCTAGAACATGGTTGTATTTGAGGAGCAGGAATATGGTAAAGGACAGGGGAACCACAGCTTTATATAATTCCTGTGGAATGATTTGGACCATATAAACAGGTATATTTATTAGCTTTGACTAAAAATAAAATTAAAACTAAAAAGAACTAAAGACATTTAAATCCCTCTCATGTTGTGCTCAGGATATGATAGTTAAAATAATTCTTACAGCGGATGTGTACATTCTTGAATATTGCACATTCTTCTAATAGGTTTTGGCTTCTTGTTGACCTCGCAGAAGCTGCGGTGAACCATCTTATTATCACTTTTTCTACGGCATCCGTATTTAGTGTACTGGAAACCTAGGAAAGGAAATACATTTCTTTGGATTTACTCACTTATTCATTCTGTTATATATTTGGTCATTCAGTCAAATATTGACTGAGGACATATAGGAGGTCAGGCACTGTTGGAGATGGTGAAGGTCCAGAAGTCAATTAAATAAACAAAATCCTTAACTTTTCAGGGCCTACATTTAATAAAGAGTACAAATGATTAAATAGCAGCTGTGCATGTGTTAATGAACTAGGCCCCTGAACACACACTGTCTAGTGTGAGGGACAGATGTGACAACCACAGTGACAACATCCAGTGAAACAGGCTTTTAGAGAGTTATGTACATAATTTCCTGCAGAGGGCGCCAAAGGAACACAGAGGGGAGGGTCTCAGCTGGAGGGGAGGGAAGGTCTCCCTAGAGGAGGGGTAGGGACTGCTTGCAGGATCTGCACTTGGTGATCAGAATCTTGAAATTCAAACAGTGTCGGATAAAGAGAATGAAGCAGAAGAATACTCCAAGCGAAGGAAATGATATGTTAAAAAAGGAAGGTCTGTTTGAACGACTTAAGTTTCCTCTGCGAGAGGGATAGGAGATAGGAAAGCATCTAATCCTAAAAGCCTTGAGGGCCAGCCAGACTAGTGTTTGGACTTTTTATCTTGGCAGTCACAGGGAGTTATTGACAGCCTCCCCACTCATCAACCCTGACATCTGCAAATAATTAATTAAAAAAAAATTTTTTTTTAAATTTCAAACCTACAAAAATGTTGTAAGGAAAGCACAATGAACATTTGTTGTACCTTGCATCTAGATTAACCTTATGTTATGTGTCACTATATTGGAGGGCATACGTATATATTTTTACATATGTAATAGCTTAATTATAATATGTAATATATATATGTATATATATAATATACATAAAATTTTGCCAAACCCTTTGAGAGTAAGTTGCTGGCACCCTGATCCTTCACTGGTAAATACTTCAGCATACTGCCCATAACAAGCACATCTCTTACATAATTCTTACAACCAGTTTATTTAACACAGATAAAGTACTATTATGTAATATACAGACCAAATTCAAAATTTGCCAGTTGCCCCTATCATGTTCTTCATAGCAATGTTTTTCCAATCAAGGATTATGCAGTGAATTTAGCTGTCATGGAATTAAGCAGGAATAGTTTCCGGGCCTCTTTTTATCTTGAAAAATTTTTGAGATGTACAGGCCATTTGTTTTGTAAAATGTCCCACAGTTTAGGTTTATTTAATTGCTTCCTAATGATTAGACTCAGGTTATCCACTTGTGGCAAGAATACTACACAAATGATGCTGTGTCTTCAGGACAACACAGTAGGAGGCTACAGGATTTAAATCAGGCAAATACTATAACTCTACTCATTTGGTCATTCAGTCATTCATTCAAGATTACCCTGGAAATAAATGAAGAGAAGAAAATCAAATTAGTTGACTAGTTAAAAGACTTTTGTAACAATCTTCCTTTCCAAAATCATGAAGGAAACCTGGTGAGGAAGGAGATGTGGTAGATATTAAAAAGGTGTGTCTGACAAGCCTTGTAACCAAGTGGATGCTGAGGGGGCAGCAAAAGGGAAGATGCAAGTTAAAAACACATTTTGTAATGGATTGTCATTTTAAATAATTAAAAATATTTTATGTCCCCTCCACCTCAAAAAAAAAAAAAGCCTCTTTAAAAATATATCCTTGGGGTGCCTGGGTGGCTCAGTCAGTTAAGTGTCTGCCTTTGGCTCAGGTCATGATCTCAGGGTCCTAGGATCTGAGTCCCTCCCGCCTGAGAGTCTGCTTCTCCCTCTCCCTCTGCCTGCCTTGTGGCCTCTCTGTCTCTCTCAAATAAAATTTTTAGAAAAATAAATAAAAATACATCCTTGAATTTAGAATAATAAAATAAATGGCTGTTACATGCATTCCCTGTCTGGATCTTTTTTTTTTTTTTTTGGTTCTCTGTTACTCAGCATCATGACTCAGCCTTTTGCCTTGTCCTGCCTTTTGGGGGAAATTCCCTGGAGGCCAGCTCAATTCTGGAGCATTTATTGTTCAGAAGCAGAGGAATGGATGAAGTGAGAAACTGAAAAACTCTGGGAATGGCTTACTGGATTTACTTGAGAAAGGGCAGAGAGGCAGCACAAGGGAGTAAGAGCAGGTAGCCAGAAGCCTGACCGCCGGGGTCTGTATCTTAGGGTCTGGGCACAGGACTTCTCTTCCCTGTTCTTCAGTTTGCCAATTAGTACAACAGAGATCATGACAGGGCTGACCTCACAGAGCCGTCTTGAGTATTCATGCACTATAGAGAACATTTAAAACAGTACCTGTTACCTGCTACAACTAATAGCTCTTTTATTGCCAATACCAATAGAAAAGAAATGAACAGGTATGGACAGCTAAGTGGAGAAGAAGAAAGGCCAGACCATAGGACACTGCATATGGGAAAATCTGGGCAAAGTCAAGTCATTAAAGGGACCACCATATGAACTTGAGACAAAAAGAACCTGAGGGAAAAGGGCAGAGGATTTTAAGAAGGTTTACCGTTATTAGGAATAGACTCCTATCCTTTGTAGGTTCAGAGATTTCAGTAAAAATGCTTTGTTACTTTTGTTTTGGTTGTTATGTTTGGTATTTCTCAGACTGTGGCCTCAATTAGAGGCAATCTTTAAAGGAGACGCACTGGAACTGGCCTCCTATGAATTACAACCAATGGTCGGTCGGACTCAACGTGCTCAATTGTTACCTCCACCACAGGGTTTGGAACACTGAGACCAGCTTTTCAACGCCCACTCGAAAGTATCTAATTCTTCCTGGATGACATTGTTGCTGCTGATTGTAGGTGCCGAATCTTCATGAATGATGTATTTATAGGTCAGGCTGGAGTGGGTATCGTTCTCTTGAGGGATGATCTAATGGATACATGAAATAGATAGGTAAGTCATCGGAAAGGGCTTTACATTTTCAACAAAAATCAGCTATTTCAGAACAGTCATCTTATTAAAACTGGAAAACTTTCAAGCGGTTTCTAAAAATATGTTTCTGTCTCTGTCAACTAAAGTATAAGGATGCCCTGTTTAAGAAAAAAAAAAAAAGATGTAAACATATAAAACTTTAACCATAGGGCACCTGGGTGGCTCAGTGGGTGAAAGCCTCTGCCTTTGGCTCAGGTCATGATCTCAGGGTCCTGGGATCGAGCCCACAACTGGCTGTCTGCTCAGCAGGAAGCCTGCTTCTCCTGCACTCTGCCTGCCTCTCTGCCTACTTGTGATCTCTCTCCCTCTCTGTCAAATTAATTAATTAATTAATTAATTAATTTTAAAAAAAAAGACTTTGACCATAAAAAACATAAAAAATAGAGGTATAAGAGTTTATATAATAAAAATAATAAATTTCTAATGAAATTCACTGTGGATTTCCTTAAGTTATATATCTCCTTACTGCATTTGAAAATTATTCTTTAAAATAACTGTTTTGTCATGATGACAAAGAATAACATTCCCTCCAGAAAATGTACACATCATGGAAAAATACAAAGAAAATAAAAATTATCCATGATTCTACTAAACCAGAGAAAACCAAAGTCACTTCTGTTGTTTTGCGATATACCCTCAAGATATTTGCATCTTTTGTGGGGTGTGTGTGTGTGTGTGTGTGTGTGTGTACTCATACACACTTTCTGGCTTTGCTTATTTCATTTAATGAGTCATGTACTATTTCCCAAGACAGGAAATATTCTTTGAAAACATACTTTTCAATGTCAGCACAGTGTTTAATCCTAAAGAGAGTATGCATTACTTAGCCATTCACTTGTTAATAAATACTAGCATTGATTAGAATTTGTCCCCCACTTTGTGGTGATTTCTGATTTTCCTTATAAATGGTACAAGCGCTTTTTATAGTTCTTACAACAGACTGATGAATGGCCCTGCAGAATAGTCAGAGCAATTATTACTTTCATAATGAGAGTATATGAAAGTATCCCATTTGGCACTACATACTATATAATTTTCATCTTTGTTAATTGAATGGGCAAAAGGTTGTTATTTTAATTGTTATTTATTTGATAAATAGTAAGGTTTAATTTTCCTAGTTTATTAGCCACTTGTATTCTGGCTTCATCATGCTTTCTTTTTTATTGGTATATAGAACTTTTTTCTAAACAACTGCAATATGAAATAAGGACATTAATCCTTTTATAATAAGCATTGCAAATACAGTCTTGGTTTTTTTTTTTAAGATTTTATTTATTTCACAGAGAGAGAGATCACAAGCAGGCAGAGAGGCAGACAGAGAGAGGGGGAAGCAGGCTCCCTGCTGAGCAGAGAGCCCAATGCGGGGCTTAATCCCAGGACCCTGAGATCATGGCCTGAGCCGAAGGCGGAGGCTTTAACCCCCTGAACCACCCAGGCGCCCCAATGTACTCTTTTTTTTTTTTTAAAGTAAGTTTTTATTGACTTTCCGGTACTAGCTTTTATAGGATTACATCAGTTACACAAAGGGAAAAAAGCATGTGCAATTCACTAGTATTTTAAACTAAACTTTTAGAAATAGCTTTTGTTTGAGAAATCGAGTAATATTAAACCCACCAGAATGAAGGATTCTGTTATCTGGGTTCTTGTCTCTGTTTTTCCCTTAGTCTTTGTTTTTAAAACAACATTACAAATCAAGCACTGACCCTTACACTTTAGCCAGATGCCTAGTGCTCCAGCCCCAGACAGGTACTGCCACGGTCCCAGCCTGGGATCCCAGCCCTTTAGAGAGGAAAAGAAAGGCCCTGGTGATACATCACCGCTTATCCCCAACCCCGCTGCCCTCGCTATAAATCTCCTCTTTGCATCCCTAGCTCACACTGTTGCCAGCTATCAGTGGACAAAGCCCTGAGGGAAACTAGTAGGGTGGTTAACAGGAGGCTCTGAGGCCAGACGCCTGCACCACAGGAAAAGATTGTGGTATAATTACATGAGGGGATGGACCTTCTGATCTCCAGCCATTCAATCTTAATATAATTTTTAACAGTGTGTATTTTTGCTATAGAGTTATATAGCCTATGGAACAGGATGACCGAAATAAACCCACAGAAACATGAACAATTAATTTTTGACAGAGATGAAAAGATAACTTAATGGAAAAAAAAACCATTTTTGTCAACAAATGGTACCAGAACAAGTCATTGTGGTGGCTTTAAAAATATATCCGCAAAACCTTGGATATTTTCCCTCTCAGTGACTAGGGCTTAATTCCTCTCCCCTTCGGTGTGGGCTGGACTCAGTGACTTGCTTCCAGCAAACAGACAGCATTGATGGGATGTTACTCCCAAGATTCAGTTAAAAAAGATCATCTCTGTCTTGGCTGCACTTTGTCACTTGGATCACTCATTCTAGTGGAAGTCAGCTGTCATGTGATAAGAACACTGACAGGGTCTAAGGAGAGCCTCATATAGTGAAGAACGCAGGCCCATCGGCCACCACATGGGAAAGCTTAGAAGCAGTCTTCTGAGGCCTTCCAACTGCCCTGTGATTGACTGGGGAAGCAGATGTCCCCCTGGGGCCTTGGGGTGACTGGTCACAGCTGACAGCAACCTCATGAGATGCCCCGAGCCACAGCTAGCCATTTCAGCAGCTCCCAGTGGCCTGACCCACGGAGGCTACGAGAAAATAAATGCTGCTTTGTGGTTACCTAAGAGATTCAGGGTAATTTGTTGGGCAGTAATAGGTAATAATTTCCATCCATATGCAAAAACAAGAAGCAAGCCCATCATACAAAATTTATATAAAAATCAGCTCAAAATGTAAAATATAAAACTTCTAACAAAAAATAAGATAATGCTTTAACACTGGATTATGCAGAAATACACATATATACAGATATATATATATATAGGTATATATATATATATGTAAATATGTGTGTGATATATACATACATATCAAACACCAGAATCTTGATCCATTAAAGAAAAAAAATGATATATTAGACTTCAGGATAGTTAAAATATTTTGCTCTGAAAGACGCTACTAAGAGAACAAAGAGAAATGATAGACTAGAAGAAAATATTTGACAAATCATATATTTCATAAAGGACATATCAAATATACATAAAGAACTCTTAAAATACAACAAAGACGATGAAACAACTCACTTTAACAATGGGCAAAAGATTTGGACACACACTTCACCAAACAATTAAAAAGAAAGAAAAAACATCCTTGGAACTGAGTGAGGATATATGGTTTTAAATTAGGATAACATTTTTTCAAGATGGGATCAGGAAGGAGACAAACCATGAGACTCTTAATCTCAGCAAACAAACTGAGGGTGGCTGGGGGGTAGGGTGGTTAGGGATGGGGGGCTGGGTTGTGGACATTGGGGAGGGTATGTGCTGTTAAGTGCTGTGAAATGTGTAAGCCTGACGATTCACAGACATGTACCCTGGGGCAAATAATACATTCTATGTTAATTTAAAAATTTTTTTAAAAAGGATAATATTTTTTATAGAGAATTCAATAAATTGCATACAGAATCCAACAATATTTTCCAAACCAAGTAGACATCTTCGGCTTTCATCCATGAGGGAGTAGTAGAGTTGCCTTGCTGATATTAAAAACAATAAAACTGGACAGAGCAGATGAGGGAACTTTTTCGGAGGGGAGGGCAATGAATAATACAGTGAAGGACAGTGGTCCCTGTGAGTAGAGAAATTGGCCAGGTCCTGGCTTCCTGACAGGGTAGGGTTCTGGGCCCTGCACAGGGAGCAGGAGCCCCAGCCAAGACAGCGGTCTCAGGGAGCCGAGGAGATGAAGAGTGGGATGTGGAACTTGCAGGCAGGGCCCTAAAGAAGGGCTGCACAGAGGGGTGGCCCAGAAGCAGCATGCATCCTAGACGGAACGCTTTTCTGTGCATGCCCAGGCCGAGACACCATGCTGGCTACCAGCGAGTAGCTGCTGTGGGGCTGAGAGCAGGACAGAGACACCCAAGGTCAGGTGGTGCCAGGGACACAGGAGTTCTAATCTAGCCAGATGAAGAGGCTTCATGTCAAAAAGGCCATGCCATAAGAATAGGACAAAACTGAAACAGATCAGCCCTAACAGAGAATAAATCAGCCTTCACAGATCAGGAGGAAATGACAGCCAGAACAAAGCCTCACAGTCTGTAAAGAAGGCGACATAAACAAATTACCAACATGTCTGGTATACACTTAAACAATTGTAAGAAGCAGGAAAATGTGACTCATAATCCAGGGAAAAAGGCACCCACAGAAGCAGACAACATGAAGAGACAGGACTTAAATCAAACTTTAGACATAATGGTGAAATATATGGAAATCTCAGCATAGGAATGGAAATATTTTTTTATTTTATTTTTTTTAAGGACCAAATGGAAATTCTAGAAAAGAAAAGAACACCATCTGATATGAAAAATTTACTGGATGGGCTCAACAGCAGATTGGAAACCACATAAGAAAGACACAGTCAGTGAACTTGAACACGGCTCAATAGCAATTATCCAATCCAAAGAACAGAGAAAAAGTGATTACAGAAGGATGGACAAAACCCAGGCAGCATATGGAACAATTTCAACTGGGTTAGATACGTGTAAATGAGTCCTGGGAGTGAGAGATGGGGGAAAAACAAACGCACATGGCACACAATGAAAAAATCAACCCAAATTTGGTAAAAACAAAAACAAAAAACCCATCAACTTAGATCACCAGGATGCTTGGTGAACCCCAAGCCAGATACAAAGAACACCACAAACTAAGCATATCACAGTCAAACGGTTAAACAATGAAACAAAACAAAAAGATAAAGAGAAAATCTTTAAAAAGCAGCGAGGGAGAATGGATACTTCACAGGCAGAGCAGCAATATGAACGAGGCTGACTTCTTATCATAAATGATGGGTTGCAGAAGATAAACATTGTGAGTCAAAAGATAGCTCCTGTACATTGGCCCCTACTTTGCTTCTTCACAGCAGGCTGAGAGCCTTTAGCTCAGAAGCCTGCTAGCACCAAACTCACATTTTTATATACCCAGTTCTTTTCCATGGAGCCCAAACAGGCATATTTTTAACCAGTTACTGAACCTGCTTGCTTAGAATACCCCGATGAAATTGCACTTGACATTGGCTAACTAGAAAGGACACTATGGCTGTAAGGATCCCAAGCTGCTGCAGCTCTTTGGAGCTCTCAGAGCAGAGACTCCCCATGTGCAGCTGATTGACATCACCTAACCAGAAACACCCCCTCTCCAATCCCTTCTCTCCCAGGAGTTCCCTTCTGCTTCTCTCTTGACCTGCAAACCCATTAAAGTGGCAATAAAGCCGGTGTGCGCTACTGCCACCTTGAGGTCACATATTCTTCCCAAATCAGCCCTCTATCCTTCAACTTCCCTGTAACAGCATAAAAACAACTTTAAAGTGCTAACACACACACACACACACACACACACACACACACACACACACACCACTAGCTACCAAAATGTTTATATCTGCTGAAGATATCTTCTAATAATGAGGGTGAAATACAGATATTTTCAGATAATTGGAAGTTGAGAGAATTCTTTGCTAACACGCACACCCACACCACAAGAAATGCTAAGGGATGTTCTTTATGTTGAAGGCAAATGATACTAGATGGAAAGTCAGATTTACAGGGAAGAAGGAAGAGCGGAGCTAAATCTAAAAATCTATCTCATCTTTTGTCTCTAACACAATGGATTACTAGAAGTCAGGAATCATAATACTATGTTATTGGGTTTATAATGTACATATAATAAAATATATGACAAAGTTGCACAAACAGTAGAGAGGGGCATATAAATGGAATTATAAAAACAAGAAACTAAAGATTCAATGTTCAAGGTAAAAGTGTTTTCAGGTGAATTAGCTATAAAATTATAAACTAAACCAACTACTAGTAGACCTGTAATACCACATACCAAAACAATAACTGGATCGTGTAAAGGTCCATCTGTGTGAAGAGTTTCAATGTCATCTTCAATGTTATAGTCCCATTCCACACCAAGATCTATGAAGGTCCGTGATTTGGCTTCCTCCCCTTTGCCATTTAAAATATAGTGGCCTGTCGCCTGGTTCTTAATAGCTAAAGAGAGAAAAATGGGTAACCAGCATACAATTTATTTTACCATATTACAAGTTTGATAACCCATAGCAAGTCTACCCCCTTCTATAAATGAAAGACTCTTTATTAGCATCAAAGCAACGAAAATGAGTTAATCTTATATGACTCCCATTCCCTTCATTCAGGATTCAAAATCCTCAAGCAGTACTCCTAATTAGTCAAAAACAAAAGCAAGGTGGTTAAATAAAGGAGATAAAAATTAACAAATATTCCCATTTGAAAGGACTGTTAAGGAAGTTAATGGTTTCTAACTCACTCCTGTATATTTCCTCAGAAAGCTGGGAATATTTTGAAAATTATGGCTACTTCTATAATCATTAAAACAAATCATTTATGCTAGGAATCCAACAAGTTGAACTAATTTTTAGAACAATTAGTTCTTATGTTTGTGAAATTCCAAGGCCATGTCACTACTTATATGGCTAGAAAAAGCTGTTTACTGTGATAGAGTTCTTAATGCATTATTGATCTACTATATATCATTTAAAGATGCTTTCTCTAATGTCCAAACATGTCCAAACATGGACATGTCATGTCCAAAACATGACAAATAGGATTTTAAAGTCTGGAGCTATTTACCAGCATATAATAAGTTAGAAAATAAAATTTCATGTTATTACCATTCCTGAAAATGTGTAGATAACATGAGCAATTTTAGTTCAATACATTTATTCCTCTTGAGTTTTTTGAAACTATCTAATGTTTCCAAGGACAATAATTTCAGTTCTAGGACAAAAAATAAGGAATATGAATTACTGGGAAAAGAACTATGGCTGATCGCTAGATTGTTAAGGGATCTAATAGTGAATTCAATTTAGATACTAAAAAAAAGTTCTATGAAATATCATAAAACAGCTCATTTTTTTAAGTCACACACTGAAAATAAGAGCAAATTGAGACAAATTTTCATGGGGTTGACAGATGATCTTTCATTTCAGAGAGCTTCCTCGGTACTTTAATAGGAACATAATAAATGACTTCCTCATACTTTAATAGGTCCGGGAATATGCGGAAGTCATGTTTACATTTGCACATACACTTTGAAAGCAAACCCCTTTAGAATGACATTTTTACATGATCCTCTCATAAAGAAGGAAAAGAATTCTAAACAGCCATGCAAATGGACCTGGCTGTGCCAGGCAGAACCTGGACACATCACAGATACTGGCTTTCCAGGACAAGAACTTAAAATGCAATAAAAGTAAGGAAAAGCATACAGTATGGCATCAGCCAAAATATCAGAAGCAATTTGCCAACATAACTATGGCAAATTTTTCTGATATTCTTCCTTAATTTAGTGCATTTTACTAACATATCTCTTTTTCTCATCCTCCATACAGAGCAAAAATGCATAACAACCTTGTTAAATAACCTCTTCTTCATATAAATAATGAACCAACCCAGGTCTCACCAAAAATTAAAGCTCTGTTTTTGAGAAATGACCAATGAAAACCACACAGCAATGCATTTGTATGTAATTCTGAATCTTGTATATCTATGTATACATACACATATACATATATATACACATACATCTACATATATATCTCTCTCTATATATATGATTTCTTCGACATTTCTCTAAGTGCATGCTAAAGCAAAGCCAGCAGACAGAAACACTTACCAAGAATATGAGGAGAAGCCTCGTCTTCTTGGATTAACACATGTCTAGCACCAGGGGGTATATCAAACATCTTAAGGTACCCTTTGCATGTGTAGTAAATATTGGAGAAAGCAAAGAAGAAAACAAAAGCAACAACCATGGTTAGCCGAGCCTGAGATTCTTATCGCTCCTGCATGCAGAAGAGGGCATCCATAAATTCGAAGAAGCAGTTTCAGAAATTAACTTCAAAGCCTTGGTAGTTTTTGTGACAACTGGCATGAAATGTTTTTTTTTTTTGTATTAAGAGGGGAGGAGTTAATCTTGTTTCTAACCTATCAGTCATTTATCTTGTATTGAACTGTGAATTGTGTCAACAACAATTTAGGCAAATACTGTACTTTTCTGTGTCCCCCCCGTGAGTTTAGGTTTTCTGTTGTTGTTGTCATTGCTGTTAAATTATTTATTTGTTTGTTTGTTTGCTTTGAGTATAGCTGACACACAGAATGTTACATTAGTTTCCGGTGTACAACATAGTATAACATAGTGATTCCTCCAGTTTGTACATTACGCTATTTTAGTTGTCTAAACCACACTTTTGAAGTGGGGCGAGTTTTTAGTGTGCTTAGTTGGAGAACTTGAGATATTTTATCTGTCTATATATTATTTTAAGAGGTTAAGGGCAAGTACAGATAGCTAAACTTCTAATTAATGAAATATCTTCATATTTAAAGCCTGCTTTGTTCTAAAGAAATTTCAAAAGGAAGATCCGTGAGTGGCTTTCATTTTTCTTGTGATCAGCCATTACTTTTAAAGCCTCGAACAAGTTTTATTATGGGAAAGTTTCAAAATATATTTTTTAGATTTGACCAAACCATTTGGTTGGAAAATGTCCTCAAGTTATGTCATACCCTGCCTTAAAAATGTGCCCTAAACTCAATCTTTTAATCCAGAAATCATGAAATCAATATACTTAATAGATTGCCTTGGGTTATAAAATCTTGTATCAATCCTATTATAGTCAATGTCATATAAAACAAATCTTAGTACTGTCACATGTCCTAAAAATTATCTTAAGATCACTTAGAATTAAGATCCTGACTATAAATCAACAATAGGACAAGTAGGAATCAAGAAGTTTTATCCAGGAAATCTAAATTATTGGAGGGAGATGAGGCAACTGACACCTTACCTAGGAACCACCCAATTCACATCCTAGTAGGATGAGTCAGACAGAAATTCAGTTATAAATACACGATTGTCGATGTTATCAGAAAGAAGTAGGGTTGTCATTTCTATATGGATAATAAATACCTACCTGTGGATAGATTTACTCAACTTTTCCACAATATTTGTTAGTGTTTAAGCTGCCGACCAAGCACAGCAAAACAGCTTGATGCCATTTATGGATGCCCATCTTTCTGCAGTTTGCTACAACTTACCCAGTACATTTTTAGCTTCCCTTGTTTCAGCAAGAGAAATATTACGAGCTCCTTTGGGTAAAGTGAAGGCGCCTCTTGTCTTCCCTTAAATAGAATGTTTTTAATTAGTGAAGGTTTCATGTTTATCAAAGTCTTGCCGTTTCATTGACTATACTATAAGCTATAGAGATTCTATTCGGTAAGATAGCAAATAATCCTGTAATTTTATGTGTTGAAGTCAACAGGCATTTTTAATAGTTAGCTACTGCTGATAAATAGTTAATAGTCAATGAAAGTAAGACTAAGAATGAATGAGAAATGATAAAGGTGATTGGAAGTTGAATACTTGCAGATTTCATTTTCCAGCAACTTGAATTCTGTATGGCACCTCTTGCTTAAATGTTTCCCTGTTGGAAAACGTTAATTAGTCTATTGAGTGACTATGATGACAACACCGGTACAAAGAAATTGGTGTTAGATTGATTGTCTTTGAACAGTCTGATTCTGCGGGACTGAGAAAATCTTTCATCTCTTCTGACCTTGAGTCGCAGGTTTAGTCTAATTTTTAAGGTTTCTGAAAAAAACGTATCACAACCTCATACCACAGAATGGAGGATTAACGGATGGATGATTGATGGCAAAAATTTTTTCTTTACATTACTTTACTCTGGAAATACAGTAACATGAATGATTTTATACCAAAAAGAATAATATAGCTTCCATAGAGAAAGCACTTAATTGTTTCACAATAAGATGAAGAAAATTACATGTTACTCCACCAAAACCATAATATGTCATTTTAATTCTGTGTACATTCTTAAAATAATATAACCCACCAGAAATGGCAATATTTGTTTTCTAACCATTTAACTATTAAGTGCTTGCACAGGAGTATCAAAACCATCAGTAATGAAAGACACTTTGGAGTGACCTCGCTCTGCCCCACTCAATGTGTCAAAGAGCAGAAATGGTCTGTGTGCACTTGGCTTCCGCTGGAATAGCTGAGGTCTAATGAGAGTACAAAGAACTGAGAGAATTATTCGATTTGGATGGAGACTACCTTTTTTATACTTTCTCTTCGTCTAAAAGGGAAAAGCACCGCCATGACAATGTGCTCAAAATAAACCAATTTCTTATCTTTATTTTTGTCTTGTCTTATTTTATCATTCTACCAGAGACTATACCAACTGTGTGGGGATAATGGAAGAGAAACTTCTCGAGGGATGCACCACATCAAATTTATCTTTAAATGCTGAATTCCCAGAGATATTTTCCCCATAAACTGAATAATATTTGTCACAAACTAAACTGAATAACTCACAAACTAAAAAAGATCGTTCCATAATAAATATTTGTATCCAAATCTTTTATGAAAATTCCAGTGAAACTATTCATAAGTTTACATATTATATGTGCTTTTTTCCCCCCTTCTCTGCTAAAACTTCACTGTATGTCTAGTTCAGGTCATTGACTCTGAAATAAACACTAATGTTCACACACACAAGCAATCATACCTCAGGGTTGTTTTTGGTTTGTACCTAATTTTGTGTAATATAAAACTTTTAAAATTATGTGAAATATAGAATCTAGATTTATGGATTTATAATTGGGATAAGTTTGTTCACCTTCAAAATAAAAGAAACAAAGCTAATGCAACATTTTAAAAGTTGCATTTAAAACTTTGTGATTTTTTTTAAACTTATGATCAACAACTTATGTGAATACAAGATTCAAAATAAGCCTCAATTCTAATAATTAGGTCTAATGTGTTTTATTAAAAACACAAAATAGGGGTGCTTGGGTGGCTCAGTCAGTTAAGCGTCTGACTCCTGATTTCTGCTCAGGTCATGATCTCAGAGGTCGAGAGACTGAGCCCCACACTGGGCTCCACACTGAGTGGGGAGTCTGCCTGGGATTCTCTCTCCTTGTCCCTCTGCCTCTCCCCGCTTGCACACACACAGTCTCTCTCTCTCTCTCTCAAAAAAGAAATAAATAAAATATAAATAAACAAACAAACAAAAACACAAAATAAAACAAAACACATATTTTAACTAACTACTATAATTGATATTGATTTTATTTGTTCTTTATCTAAATCAAGTAGATACTTTTTAATCATGGATGCCATGGAGTATGAATTCAGTCCAAGTGTTTTTATTTTTATTTTTTTGGTTTTTAGTTTATTTAAAGATAATTTGGGGGTGTCTGGGTGGCTCAGTTGGTTAAGCGTCTGCCTTCAGCTCAGGTCATGATGCTGGGGCCCTGAGTCGGGCTCCCGAAAGAGTGGAGAGTCTGGTTCGTCCTCCCCAAAGACCAGGGAGTCTGCTTCTCCCTCTCTCACTGCCTCTCCCCCCGCTGATGCTCGTTCTGTCTCTCCCGTGCTTGTTCTCCCTCTCTTTCTCAAATATATAAATAAAATCTTAAAAAAAAAAAGAAAAGAAAAGGTAATCTGAATAAAAATAAATCAGCAGCTAATTTTTCGTTATGTTTATAGGGAAAATGCAACATTCCTAAAAGATGTCTCAAAAAGTACAAATCATAGACGATACGAAATTCATGAGAGACCTCATCTTACCAAGTTTCTTGGGAGTTCTGGTATATGTCCCCTTTATGGTTCGACAATGAGAATTATCTCCTCCACAGACGCCACACTTATCCTCAACCTTAGTAGAACCGATTTCTTTATCACAGCCCACTTTCTGGAAAGAGAAGATGTTAAACGTGACTAATTTTAATATGCTAAGTGAAGGTCAGCATCCTAGACAAGGACAAGCCATTTGTTTTATCATGAGCCCACAGTGATGCTACCTGACCAAACTTCGACTCCAGCTCTGATTTTTAATGCCTCAATCCTTTTGAAGAACTACTATGAAGCCCAATGACTTGTACTCTAGGTTAAAATCTACTCTAGGATAAATTCCCCCAGTCTAATGAAATATTTATTCTATCACACAGTCATGACCCACCAAACATTTATTAAGCACAGATATTGTTGTTGATGCTGAGAAGACAAAAAAGGAAGACGGTGCTTTTCCCTTGTTGCTCTCTTATTTGGAGAGATGACTAATAAAATGATGAGCGGGACATTAGCATAAGCTTTACGAGCTGGCTGGGGATGAGAAACAAAACTTCACAAAAAATGAAATAAGACAAAATCAGAGAGAGAGACAAACCATAAGAGACTCTTAACTCTAGGAAATAAACTGAGTGTCGCTGGAGGGGAGGTGGGTGGGGGATGGGGTAACTGGGTGATGGGCATTAAGGAGGGCACGTGATGGAATGAGCACTGGGTGTTATATATGACTGATGTATCACTAAACTTTACCTCTGAAACTAAAACCAACCAACCAACCAACCAACCAACAAAAACTTTACAAAGTGCTGGTGACTTTCATAGGGACCTGTCGAAAGGCATTTCGAGAATGCCGAGTAATAAAAACAGAGCCATGGAAATTGTATGCTCATGGAAAGCAGGTTCAGAGAGCAATACTGAAGCCATGTTTAAGCCAATGCAAAGTTAGTGCTGTATGAGAGGGAAGAACAGTGAAAGACCTGCAAAGCACAGGCCGTGAAGGCCGCAAATACTGGGCAGAGTTTACTTTTTCACATTCACTTAACAGGGAACCACTGAAGGTTTTCTGACCTGGGGACAGGCCCCTTCATGGAAATCAGCGTGGGGTAAGGGAACCCGATAGGCCACCTCACTCGGAAGTTTAGAATGAAAATGGGGAGAGACAATGATGACCGCACGTTTGATGTGCCAGATACTGTGAGAGAGTGAGAGATGGACAAAAGTCAGATCCTACTTTCAGGGGAAATTCATCTCAAATGTGAAGTCTCTGCATACTCGAGATTCATCCCTACAACACTTCAGTTGTGCTGAAGTGAAGAAGCAGCAGAGAGGAGTAACATGTTCAGTTAATAAGGCTGATTGCGTATCAATCCAACTTGGGACCATGAACAAGGAAGCAACTGTAGTTTTTCACAAAAGAGTCTCAATGGGGCATAACCCAGTTTTTGCATCTTTGCCTCTTTTGCTCTGAGGTGGAATTCAGTGTTTAAATTTAGAATCAGTTGGAAAGTAAGAGAGAGCAAGAGAGAGAATGACTATTATTTTTTAAATAAAAGATAGAATACATTGTTAGCATTGCGTTTTTGAAAAAAGCTCTGTAGTGGAAAAGTAGATGACTACTAGTAAAGTACACAAAACAAAGAAAGCACTGTCTATCTCAAGCTGTTGCATCCCCAACCAGAGGGATCTGAGTAACTTAGAAAAGGCATTTGCCTGGAAGAGGAGGAAAACCCATATATTGAAATCTCCATTCTGCCAATGGCCCAACATTGGTGTGAAAAGTGAACTTTCTCCCACATTTAGTTTAGGCCTCCTCCACTCGTCCTAGATTCTCGCTGTGATGTGATTTTACAGATAAGACAGGGTTACGATCTTTCGAAAACATGCAGATGAACGACAGTCAAAGCAGAACTGCACGAGAGCGTCGGCAGCTTGCAGGGAAGCCACGAGGACTCACCACACACTCTCCCCGCACACATATGCTGTATGGATCTTTGTAAGAACAGTGCGTCCCGTCATGCACCAGCTGTTTCATGTATACCACATCTCCAGTCTCTCTGGATTGGCAGTAAAGGTGGCATCTTTTCTTGGCTGCAAAAGACGGAGGATTAAATCAACTGTGTACAGAAAGTGGCATATTTGCACACTACAGTGATTTTGTTTTTAAAATAGGGAGTTTCTTCATGGTTTCCTGAAAACAAAACATTGTATGAATGAATAAAAGAAAGAGTAGCGGAAAAGGATACATATTTGGCACACGACTGATCTCAACTGTGAAACTTTCGAGAGTGAAAAATGGCTGAATTAAGAATTACACAGGAATGACTGGGACCATCCCAGGCAAACCTGGTTGGACATCAACCCTGGATTTAACCACGGTTCTTCGATAAATTTTAATTCAGAACCAATTTCATTTTAGTGACACTTAGAGAATTAAAAGGGTTTCTCTTTTGCTGAACCAATGACTGAGTACAGTTTATGGCTCACATAGGATCTCATTAGTTAAATGTAATAAAATTTACGCGACTCGCTTCACCAAAACAGATAAAAAATAATGCACTTCTTCTCAATGCATTGCAACTTGGAAGTCCTATGTGGATGCATCTTTCCTTTCCTTTTTTTTTCTTTTTTTTTTAAAGATTTCATTTATTTGACAGAGAGAAACACAGCGAGAGAGGGAACACAAGCAGAGGGAATGGTAGCTGGAGAAGCAGGCTCTTCGCTGCGCAGAGAGCCCGATGCGGGGCTCGATCCCAGAACCTTGGGATCATGACCTGAGCAGAAGGCAGACGCTTAACGACTGAGCCACCCAGGCGCCCCACACCTTTCCTTTAAAACAGCTTTTAAACTGAACTCAGCAGTGTATTGTGTCATATGGAAATCACGTAACTATCTTGTTTCAGCCACGCAATTATGAAGTATGGTGAGATGTCTCCATTTGAACACACTTAACCAAAAATTCAGATGGATGAAGTGAAACACGAACAGGGAATCCCCACGTGTCTTTTTTAATAACTAGGATACGGTACAAAAGGAAAAGGTTATGATGTGCCTTTTGTTCTCATAATCTCTTTTCTGATTCAGTTGTAAAAGAACTGTGTTTTTTTCTCTAGCTATTCAAAAAGGAAGAATCACAATATTCCAGAGGGTTTCCTAGTGGAAGGATGCCAGTCAAACGAGGAAACTCAACTTGTCTCCTATGGGCTGCTTTCCACGGGTCTTTTCCGTAGTGACGATGGGAATGCCATTGACTGTTGGCTGGGAACTAGCCCACAGTCCTCACCTCTCTAGAGGAAGGACTATGCTAGCCTTGCTCTTGGAAACCCAGCAGGACTTAACCCTATAAACACCAAGTTTTCTAATTTCCCGAGTAAGGACCCAGAGCCCACGGGATTGGTGTTGACAAGGCTTACACTCTGAGTCCCCATCACACCGCGGGAAAGACAGCGAGTGCCTACTCACAGTCGGGATGTTCATAGGGCAACCAGTGATGTTTGGTATTCTGGTATTCGAAGTGGGAGTTACGCTGTTGGCACTGCTGTGCTCTGAAGTCCTCAAAGTGTTTTGGGCATTCTTCTGTATTACAAAGCTGGTACTCAAAATTAACACCAGGACAATCCTGACCACCATTGATGGGCCTAAAAGAAAAGACAACATTGAAAACGGCCCTTTGGCTCTGGGCCAGCAGTTGAAGCTTGCAGACACAGTGCCCGAAGGCAGAAAGCCAGGGCGGCTGAGCTGCGGGCACAAAGAGAATGAACTCATACTTTCCATCCCTTTCCAAAAGCACCATCCTCTCCCTGTGTGTGTGTCTGGGACAGGGTGGGGAGGAGGGGACCAAAAACTCAACTTAAATCAGCATTTCAAACAGTATATTTTGAATGCACAGTGGAAGTATAGTATATAAAGAAATTTTTAAAAAACATATATATTTCGTCCCATGCATAAAACATGTACACGTAACCCAAAGAAATCTGATCATAGCTCTACATCCTAGCTTTCACCTCTGTAGAATGCAAAAAATAATCCCGTCTTCCTTCAAGAAAAATGAAGAGGATTGCGTAAGTTAACATATTTAACATACTTACAACAGAGCATGGCTCATACTGAACCTTAGCTGCTCTTACTATAATTTTCATTGTTTTTATTACTTCCACTAATACTGCTGGCATCTCTTCCCATGTAAACAGCAATGGGACATTTGCTATTCTTTATGAAAAACTTTCTCGGAGCTATCCTGCTGCCAGAGACTGAAGAAAGCGCTTCCCTTACATGGCAAACCTTAGACCAGAAAGAAGGTCCTGAGTTTTCCTGAGCACGCAAGAGGGATTCACTATATTTAGTCTGAATGGGTGAATGCGGAACTGTTCCTCGCCCCCTATCCCTCTGTCTTCTTTCACCATCTTTCTCTGGTCCTGCCCGCCTGTGTTGCTCTCCCAACCCCGGAGGGAGGGAGCCCCTGGCTGGAGATGCTCCCGGTCCTGATAGGCTGACATACCGGGGGTTCTGCAGTTACCCTCCAGCCTCGGGGCCCAGGCCTTCCCAGTGCAGGGATGGGCCTTCCCTGCCTAACTCCTGAAGACTTCTAAACAGTAACTGCTTCCCAAATCTCTAATCTTCACTTGAGCCTCATCTTCGCCAGGGACTGCTCTTCACAAGATCAATGAATGGAGATTGACCCAAAATGGACACTTAAGCCCCTGGTTTTCATGTTTGGCATTAGGCATGTACTTCATGAAACAGAATATTAATAATGTAATACTGAAGCATTTTCTGGTCTATCCAAAAATAGCTAGAATTACAGGAGTTTACTCACGTGGGATTATTACACTGGCGGGTCCTGAAACGGACACCGGTTCCGCACGTCCGGGAACAGGAGCCAAATTTGGTCCAAGATCCCCAGTTGCCATCTTGTTTTTGTTGATTAGCATTCTTCCACATGCAGTGACCCTTATAGCACCACTTAGGAAAATGACGAAAGGCAATTATGAAAATCAGGCATAAGCTAAATCTCAAGTTATCATACAACTACCAACAGTTAAAGGCCTTTCTTTTCTCTGCCCAGATAAAAATGCATTTAAAATTAACCTAGCGCAATTATAATAAGGTACTTTAAATAGGATAATTTAGACTTACGTTTTTAAGAATAAAATGAAAAACAAATTCACTCACACAGGTAAGTTTTAAATGATACATTTACAGTGACTATCAAACAAAACCAGTAAGAATTATCTGAGAACCTATGGTGCATGAACAATAAATCTTGTAACACTGAAAAAATAAAATAAACATTTTTGGGGAAAAAAAAAACAGTTATGCTGAGCAAAAGAAGTTAGACAAAAAAAAAAAAGAATTATCTGAGAACCTAACTTGCATAGTAGGCACGATTCTACCTTTTATCCCTCATTAGCTAGATTATCAGGGTTTTTTTAAGTGTAACATGCTCCTCTGGAATTATTTAACTTATCTAAAACATATACAGTGTTCAAAACACTTAGATATGTTTCAAAATTTTCATTCACAATGATTCTGAAAGACAGATAGGTCATTTGTTATCTTTACATTTTAGATGAGGAATATCAGGGCCCAGAAGTGATCATGAAGAAGATAAGACCAGTGGACCAGCAAGTAAGTGGGAAATACTGAACCTTGATACTACAAAAGCACCTAGCTTACAGTACGAAGCATACAGAAGGTGCTCAAAAGGTATTAGTTCCCTCTCAACATTCTGACTTGCTTTTTTGTCCTACCTACAAAAAAAAAAGTTTCTTAAAACTCAAATCTGGTAAATTTTATTTATTTATTTATTTATTTATTTATTTATTTATTTTTTTATTTAAAGATTTTATTTATTTATTTGACAAAGAGAGAGAGAGATCACTAGTAGCCAGAGAGGCAGGTAGAGAGAAAGGCAGAAGCAGGTTCTCCGCCGAGCAGAGAGCCCGATGCAGGGCTCGATCCCAGGACCCTGAGATCATGACCTGAGCCGAAGGCAGAGGCTTTAACCCACTGAGCCACCCAGGCACCCCAAATTTGGTAAATTTAAATATAACACTAGTATATTTAAAGAAGTTGGATGTTCACCGTTGATTTATAGGATATAGATTTCAAAATGAATCAACTCATTGTTGCTCTTGTTTTTTTATTCAAAAGTTTGGAACACTGAATTTTTCCAAAGCAACACACTGTATGTAATCTTTAGCATAATATCTGACAAAGTTTAAACACCAATAATGGCAGATTTATTATTTTTATTATTATTTTTAATTTAGTTTTATTTTTTCAGTGTTCCAAGATTCATTGTTTATGCACCATGTGGTGTTATGCACCACACCAGTATTCATGTATTCATGCAATACATGAAGCATATAATACCCTCCTTAATGCCTACTATTAATACTTAATGTTTTTACTATTATCATTATTATTATTATTATTATTATCATTATTACTATTATTATTATTATTATTATTAGCATCATCAGAGCAAATACAGTTTATACACATTCGAAATAGAGTTTTAAATGGCTTTAAAGGAACTAAAAGCTATGTAAACATTCCTTGCCAGCTTTTGGTCCTGTCTACAATATCTTATTTTCAAACTAGTCAAGGATCTTCAACTTGAGTTCTTAACATGCCTTTGTTTTCGGTTTGGTGATCTTTCCCCTTATGAGTAGGGTAGCTTGGCCCCTGGCCAGTTTCTGAGCATTCAATCTTGACTACACAATTCGAGATTTAAAACCTCTGGGCATCTTTCCCCAAGGAGCGAGGCCAAATCTTCTGTATAAATTCACATGACTTTATTTCTGGACAACTTTCACAAGGAGAGGGACGCCAACAAGTAAATCAAATCCCATTAGCAGGGGCCCAGATATTCCACTGAGCTGTTGCTTCCCATTCTATCAGGAGTAGCTGAACAGTGGTCTCAAAGATGTCCTAATCCTCCAAATCTGTAAATGTCCTTACTTGGAAAATGGCCTTTGCAGGTGTGATTTGGTTAAGGATTTTGAGCTGGAGATCCTGGTTATGCGGGTGGCCCTAAAGGCCAGCACAGCACATGTATTCTTATAAGAGAGGGGCAGAGGGAAATTTGCACACAGAAGAGAAGGAGACAATGTGGCCACGGAAGCAGAGAGTGGAATGGTGCAGCCACAAATCAAGGACTGCAGGCAGCCCCCAGAAGCTGGAAGACGCAAGAACAGATCCTCCCCTCCAGGCTCTGGAGAGAGTACAGCCCAGTCCCCACGATGATTTTGGCTCAGTGAAATACTGATTTTGGACTTCTGGGTCTTAGAACTATGAGAGAATATCATTTCTGTTGTTTTCAGCAACGAAGATTGTGGCAATTTGTCATAGAAGCCCTAGGAGACAATGCTAGCATGCTATTGTAATGAAATCCCATACACCACGGTTGGTACAAAAATGATTACAGCAAGGGTCTAATTTTCCAGCTTTCTAAAGATGATTATGATGAAACCTATCTTAGTTCTTCATTGTATAAAGAGATATACTCACTTTTCCAGCAGCACATTCAGTCCCATCAAGTGGGGGTCCCTTTTTTGTCTTGCAAAAGTAGGGATTATCAGGATGGCTACACCACAGTTGTTTACATGGGTCAAACGTTCGGAACTGGAAGAGAGAGAACCAGGATCTCCATGAAACAGAGATGGCATGTTCTACCAACATATGTCTGACAGTATCTTGTGGACACTTTCTTCATGTCATGTTCCTTGGGTATTTTAACTTTAAATTACTAGTCATAGTTGTGGCATGATAAGAAAAAAAATCCTGCCTGAGAATTAATTCCAAGGAAAGGATACTTTTATTCTGCATTTCTAAAATATCAATGATAAATAATAATTTGCAATCCTCTGGCTGACTTCAGCATTTCTGCATGCCATTTCTATTTCATGGTTTTCAAATAGACAATATGGGAACTTTAAAGAATCTGTCAATATTATGGCCATTTTAAATGTGAAAACTGATTAAGATGGTTCAGTAGCTCTCAAGTTATCAAAACAGCTTCTTTTTATCCCTGTAGTTATGAACTAGTCAGATTATAAGTAATACTGAGCTGACTAAAAGCAGAAAATATAAGGCTTGCTATGTGAGGTAAGGTGTTCTAGGTATAACAAAATCTCACAATGCATTGTATACATTGTACACGAGGCATAACAAAAACTCACATTCATGTAGTTTATAACGTACTTTCCATATATTTAATACTCAAAACAATCCATGACTGAGAATGTGAGTTATAAGGTAAGGCTTTAGTTATGGTTATAAGTGAGATAATAACAATCAGACTAGAATTCTAATACTCTTACACATGAGACTGGTTTTTGTTTTCCCAAAACACCACATTACAATATCCAAATGGCTGTAGATAGCTCCATACGGAAGATTTCAAACAGCAGATCAACTTCTTTTCAGTACCTTGAAATACTTTCCTTGCTCTAACACATAAGGCTTCCTCCAACATATAAAAAGTCCCTCCTCTCTTCTTTTTCTTTTTATGAACTACTAAAGCATGATGTAGAAATTTGGTAAAACATAGCTCTACTGTGCACAGTCACAGGGACGACTGGCTTTACAGACCCCATTTACCAAGTGCCTTCATTGTGCTAAGTACTGTCATTACGGTATCCGATTTAATCCTCATACTAAATCTGTGAGATAAATACTATCATTATCCATATTTTACATCCTAGGAAACTAAGAGGGATTGAATGAAGTGCTCAAAGTCATACACCTAGTAAGTATGAGACCCACATCCTGACGACCCACCTAGCCTGAGTATGACCTTCTAGCCTATTCCTGACCTTCGTGCTATACCATAGGACTCTCATGGGAGAATATACCAGGATGACCCTTCCCTATGGTCACAGCTACATGGAGTCCCAGCCCACAAACTAATGAAAAGCAATCAACCAAAGGCTTAGAAGTCACCTCTGAAGGTCACAAAAACTAAGGGAGCGACAGAGCATACAGCCTTAGAGCCTGACAATCTCAGTTTCAATGTCGAGCTCCCCTATTGCCCAGATGTGTGATTTAAGCAAGTTGCCTAATCTCTTTAAGTCTTGGCTTTTTCATCTGCAAAATAAAAATATACCAACTCCCCTCTAATAGGCTACAAGGATTAAATCAGCTAATATATTCAAAGCTCTTAGCTTCAGCACACAGTGACACATTAAACACAAAATCATTGATAGATACTCTTCTGCTAGCACCAGTGAGCCTATAAAGCTCACCAAACAGGAGCTAAGGAAATAGATTTCAAGATGCAAAATCTCAATTGACTGTGAGTAACATACCGCAGTGCACATTTTATAACCAACCCCAAAGTCAAAACGACATTGCTCATCCATAGAGTAATTGATTCCAGGAAGTTCTGGGAGTTTGGGCCAATCATGTTCAAAAGGGTCATCAAGGAGACAGTCATAGGAACTGTAGAAAGGAAAATATGTCATGTCGTTAAATGTTCATTTTTTTTTTAATCACATCCTAAGGAAAAACTATTCTTAGGTTTCAGACTCTGGAATTTCATTTGATGATACAGCAAGATCACAGAGTCATACCTTTTAAGGTTTTTGGCTTTACTTCCATTCAGAAAAAGACCCATCATCCTTGTCCATCCCGAAAAAGAAGCCAAACATGACTCAGGAATACAGTAGAATTGGGACAGCCTTATTCATGGCCCCCGAAGGGTCCCCACATGGTAGGAGGGCACAGATCCCAGCCCCCACTCTACAGGGCATAAGGCACTCTCTAGGGGCATCACATGACCGTCCTCTCTCTCCTAGTCCCCAACTCAAGTGTGACCACCTAAGATTCCATAAGGAATTTACTAAAAGGAGACCAGTGTTAAAAATCCTCTTAAATTCTAGGCTTATGGCTTAAAATACTGTGATTACATTATGAGATCCTTGTGCCAAAAAGCTCTGAGTCATAAGAGAATGTTTATCATGAGTGACAATTCTCATTCACTGGGAGTTTGGTTAAGACCAAAGTCCTAACGGTCAGTTTCATGTCCATGTTAGGCTATGACATAAATGCTCTGGGGACACGCAGAAGGGGACGTACTGGATATATCTCTTCAGCTCTTGGCCGCTGCACCGGGACCAGTGGTAACGATGAAACGCTGCCTGCACCAAGGGAGCCATGACACTCCCCATAGCGGTCTCATCACCACACCTGTTGCCTTGTCCGTCGTGCTCCATTCCCAGCCTACAACGGAAGTGAGAGACCTCACCGGTAAGAAACAGAGGGGCCGTGGATTTTGCTTGACCTCATTCTTGCAAATAAATTCAGGGGACTATGCGTTTTGTAAATTAACGTGGCTTTTGCGGAGGAGTCCCAGAGACTGTGAAACAGAGAACAAACGGACAGAAATGTCTTTCTTGTCCCATAGCTATGAAAAGTGTGTGTGTGGGGGGGTCGTCTCTCAAATCAGGGTCACTTATTTAGTTTCAGTGCATGACCTCTTCCCTGTTTTCAGCTCTCACACTTGGCAAGGAATGAGAGTTGCATGCTGGCATGTACTCTGCCCAAAGTGTGAACAATACTGAGAGAAGCAGGAAAGAAAAGACCTTTTTTTTCACTTTATAGCTGTCAACAGTGACTTACACATGGCCAGTCTCATGGGCTACTACAAAAGCAGATGAAAAACCATCCTCATGATTCAGGGTACAACTTCTCACTGGATGACACATGCCTGTGACTGGAGCATATCCTGTAGAGAATAACAATTACTTTTATTTTCATTTTATGAGAAAGCCCATTAAGAACTACTACTGGACCTTTGCCTAGAAGAAAAAAAAAGAGCTTTTCAGGAAACAGAAGCAGTATTATTTCGCTGCTAGCATTGTGCCACATTCTCTTGGGAAAGCCACACACAGGTAATGGTCTCTAAAAAGATTCATTGGGTCTGCGTTTTCTCCTTCCCTAAGGGAAGGAACTGCCTGCGGTTACCATTCTGTTCTGCCCACCAACAAAGCCCCGTCTTTCTGTTTTTAGTGAATGGTCCTTCCTATGATGGCACTGATAGAGCCAGAAATTCCATCAATGTTGAAAAGAAACTCATCAGTCTACTTTTTTCCAAAGTCTACATCAGAATTTATCAGATAAATGTAAGCTGACTTTGGAAGAAAGCTCTTTGGCAGCAGTCACTTCTCATGGCATCTCCTTTCCTTTTCCAAGCAGTCAGTGGAAATCACATTGCATTTCACAGCATCCCTTCCACGCCCCGTATGCACAGTCATAATTTTAAAGGCACGTATAATTTATTACAGCATTTAAGTGGCATTTAACATTGTGAATTCCACAGAAGTCACTGGAAGCAATAGAGAGTGTATGCCTGGCTGATGCATGGTGGAAAATGACGGTAGGGAGCTAAACATCTCCTTGATTTAGGATTATTTTTGAAAAGTCACGCCCTTAAGATTTTTTCTGCATGTTAAGAGACATACCTTGCATTCCAGCAGGTCCAAAGTCTTGCCTGGTTAAGAAAATTGCATGGTCATGGTGTTCAGAGTGGTTCGGATCAGACTTTTGTTGTTGGCAAGCCCAGCGACACACGTTCTCCAAGCTTCTGGATGGGTTTCCCCTTTCTATGAGGCTGATGGACTAAGAGGAAACAGTGTGTTGAAGAAGTGCACAACACTTTCCCAAAGGCTTCCTTTCATCACTTGTTCTGAAGTCAACATTTGGGAGTGTAATATTTCAATGATGTTCAATAATATCATTTAGGGCTTACGCATACATCTATTCTTATTTGGGAATTCTAAACGCCCATGAAGGATATCTGAATGATGATCAGTGGTACCTGTGTGAAAGGTAACTGACACATTTATGGGAACATGTAATGCTGACACTTGCTATCATTGGGCAAGTCAATGTTAATCATTGGGGTAATAATTCTAGTAGTCCATTTCCTAATTCAGCTCAGATTTCTTAGTTTTATAGATATTAAGAACAAAAAAAAAAAGAGGAAAAGATTCTGGTGTGACACTTTTATTCAAAGCCGTTAAAGGTCTTTAGTTAAAATTTTTATTTGCCCAGAATTGATCCACAAATGTGAAGAATATAAATTCTTCAATGAGCTGGCAAAGCTGGTCAAATCTTCATTTCAGGAAGTGGTCAAATTACATAAACCTTACACTGAAAAAGCAACTACCCTTTTCTTAACCTCAGAGCGATGAGGAGAAATGTACTCTTATCTGGCATTTCCAAGAGAAAGAGTGACATTGCCTGAAATGTTGCTCCTACCACATTATGATCAGGAGTTAAAAGTTCAAAGGGAAAAGGGCCCATCCTTCAAAAACTCAGTATCTATACTTCCCAGAGTAGTTCTTATTGAATAAGAAATTGAATTTGGAACCCCAAATTAGTAACTACTTGGCCGACAGGCTGAGAGTTTTGTTACATTTCAGCAAAAGTCATTATCAGTGTTTACGTTCTGAATAAAATTAGCTTGGTTTATTATATGCTGATCACATACTTCTCCAAACAAATCATATAACAACCAGTTGAAGGTTGTTAACATCTCCAGCTGGAATTGACTTGTATTTAGTGTTAGTGACACAAAGTAGGTCAGGTTTATGTAATAAAGATCAATGACACCCTCTCATAAGTGGGTGTTAAATACATAATGAAATGCAAACACATCAATTTTTTTCCTGCTTGCTAAGTGCATAATTTCCTTAGTTTTCATAATTAGGGGGATTAATTTGGGGAGGGGACATGTAATTTTAAAAATCAAGAAAATTGCCAAGTTAGGCACTTTCTCAAAGGAATAAACCATGGCCATTCATTTCATTATTTCCAAGGACAAAGACACATCTAGTGCCATTTTAAAGCCAGATAAAGTTAGTTCCATTACACCAAATTCCAACCGTGTGCATTTTGACTTAACTTTTTGTTTTCAAAATGATTAGAGCTCTTCTAAGTGAATATCCACTGTATACTTCACTTAAGTGGAACGATATACATGTAAAATTTTGGGTTTTTTTTAAAGATTTTTATTTATTTGACAGAGGGAGAGAGATCACAAGTAGGCAGAGAGGCAGGAAGAGAGAGAGGGGGAAGCAGGCTCCCTGCTGAGCAGAGAGCCCAATGCAGGGCTTGGTCCCAGGACCTTGAGATCATGACGAGCCAAAGACAGAGGCTTTACCCCACTGAGCCGCCCAGGCACCCTAAAATGTTGTTTTTAACATCGTAAGAGGGCAAGGATCATTGCTACTTTTCTTCGCCGACATATTCAAAGCACCTAGAAAGCATCTGACACATAGGAGGCACTCACAGAGATGTTCTGAAGGAACAAATGGTTCACGAATTTGATGACAATGGCAGACTGGGGAAATTCTCTTTCCTCCCAATGGTACCCATTTGTTTTCATTCATACAGTCATGCCTAGAGCCAGGATAACTACCTATGACTCCATTAGGTAGATGAGCAGAGCAAATGGTATTAGCACAAAAATCATTATCTGCTCAGATTGGGAGATGTATGCTTGTTGTGGCAGTTCCTCCTCCTCATTTCTAACCAGCTAGTCTATGTGAGACATCAATGCCATACCTTAGCTATCGCTACAGAAATTTAGTCTTCTGTTTGCTAGCCCAGTCCTTCATGTTCACGGTTCATGTATTTAAAGACATTTTACCTTTGCGTAACCCAGCATTATCATGCGCACCAGGACCACGTTTATATGCACTCCAAGGGACTCATCGTGGTAAATTTCATTCACCTGGAAACAAAGCAAATCATCGCTAAAAGAAAGGTGACACAACGATTTCATGACATGCACATTTCAGGGGTCAGTCACATAATCACAAGTGCTGAAATCATTTTTTTTTTAATTTGGTTTAAGCTGAACTCTCTTACCTTTAGCTCTGAAGCAGTTCTCAGGTATGTGAATTACTGATTTTGTAAACCCCACAGTACCATGAAGAATGGAGAATATATTTTAAAAAGGTTTCATTAAACTATTGTTGTGTTAGAAAGAGTCCAATGTGCTATGATCCACATATAGTACTCATCGAAAGCAATGACAAGTGGGTGACTCTGACAGGAGTCCACTAGCTGAGCATAGCCATGGTCATGTAGGAGAAAACAGACAGCAGGCATCTGTCTGGGTGCTCATGCCACCATCAGCAGTCCTACATCTGGTTGGGAGAACCCATGGCGCGGGAGTTAGTACACAGGAACTATGGTGACTTATCTGCAGGCCAGTAAGTGGGTAGCCCTCCCAGTGCTCTAGCAGTGGGGCAGCTGAGTCAATGATAATTTAGAAGTTCTATATTGCTAGAAGTGCTTCAATATTTGAATTACTAAGGGAACTGTATGAGTGCACAGTAGATGAATATCACCCTTGGGTATAGTTCAGAAAAGCTAAATTCAGTCACTCCTTTTTATTTCATTTTTTAAAGTTGGGCTGAAATTTTGAAAAGCCACTGGGTATACCTTAAAATCATAGATATCAGAATTTCAGCAACCTCAGAGATCATTGTCCAACACAAATTTATACAGATGAGCAAGATGAAGACAGCAGAGGTTAACTGGTATGCAAAACGCAGATATGAATCTAAAGTGGCCCATCGTTGTATTTTCTGACTAAGCTGGTGAAAATTCATGTGTGCAAAGGTTGCATATTAAGTTGGTAAATGCTAGCAGGAATGGGAAAAGTGGAGTTTTCTGACTAGATTACAAAAATTCTTAATGATTCCCAGGGACAGGGACTGAATATTTGTCACAATAACTAAAATATGGATGGAAAACTAACTGCAATTCGACTTGAGATCCAAAAGACCTGTTGGACTGTAAGCACAGCAAATGGAAAACCTATGGAGAAAAGCGAACCTTAATCTCATAAAGAGAGACTTTAAAAAGAAATCTAACTTAAGAATGATAGAATAAAAAAAATGATAGAATGTTCTAAAAAGCTCCAACAAAATTCATGAATCATAAAATTGCAAAGTCCCACACTGACCAAGAAACAGGAGCAAGAAATCCCAACTGAAATATTTCAAGAAGCTAATGGTACTGCACAGAACATCTTAAAAAATCAAGGCCCAAAATACAGACTAAAGGCATACTTACTAAATTTATATGGAATAAAAGAGAAGACAGCAAAGATGGAGGTTAAATAAAAAAAGGGGCTGAAATGATCATATACTGGAGAAGACAATGTACAGTTTGACAAAAGAAGATGTAGAAACCTCTTAAGTGGAAAAATGCTTTTATATACACACACATACAGTTTACAAATGCACAAACCCACAGAGAATGACGAGACCCAATTTAATACCTGTTCAAGATAAGTCAAGTTAAAAAAAAATCAAACCAAACCAAACCAAAACCTCTATAATGTACAGACAGGCAGCCCGGGAGGAAGCCATCCCTTTGGGAAGCCAGGGTATCTCTGAAGTATTTAGTACATTTTACCTATGATGTCTTATAAAGAGAAGTTGACAAATACGTATATATCCAGAGAAGAGCAAAAAGCAAGAAGCCTCAAAAATGTGTCACAGGAAGAAGGGGAGATAAAGTAGTTAGAGCCTAACACCGAACACCAATGGTCTCAGTTGACCTCTCATTGTTGTATGGTCTCCATCTTTCTTTGCCTCAGTCAAAAGGACATAATAAGAATACTACTAGAGTGGGCTGGTGTAAGAATTAAAAGATTTAACTCATGCACACAGATTGCTCAAAAAATTTATGAGGGAGAAGTGGAGAAGGACAATACAGAACAGTAGAATAAAGCAAACAGAAAAGAAAAACCTACAAAGAGGACTTAATAGCTGCCATATGGAAAAGATGGAAAAGGGGTTCAGTTTATTCCATAGATCTATGGAAAATAAATAAAAACCATGGGTTCCAACTGGGAAGGGTAAACTGTAGGTCAATATAAGGAAAGACTGAAAGCTGGACAAAAAAGCTGTGAATTCTTATGACCTTTACGGTCACGGGCACATTCTCTTATCTTACTCCGCACCTGCCTAATTGAAGACTGAATCTCCTTCCTCTTCTGGATTAATTATCTGATAAGAAATTCCTAACATAATTCCAATACAAGCAAAAAGTCTGAAGCCAGGCATGTCCCTAACACATTCACCCAGAGACTCAGGGACATTCCAGGAGACTTCTCGAAAGGCAGCTGCTCTGAATTAGCAACATGGCTCCCTCACGCGTCCCCAGCTTCATGGAAGCGAAATGTAAATACCTTCGATGTTAAAAAAAGAAAAAAAGACTGAAAGCAAAGCTAGTAAATAAACAAAATAAGGGAACGATACAATTTTAAACTAAAGTAGTTAGGCTAAAAAAAATTTTCTAGAGCAGAGATGACGAAAGGAGGGAAGACAGATCAGCCGTGACAATTCTACTTGATAAGGCAGGAGACACTTAGATCAGAAAATCTTAGACTCATACATGGAGGAAAGGTGGCAACAATGACAGAGAGCTTATTATAGTTGAGTTAGTATACTGTATAATCGCCCTAAATTAGTAAATTCACCTGTCCTTGGGAAATTTTAAAATCAGTACGATACCAAGGAAGTCTAATGGACAAAATTAATGTTACCCATCTGTGTTTCCCTAAATGGATTTCTGTCTTCTAATCTGTAATTACTGGAAAACTCCTATTCCCATATTTACCAAACATAATTTATGGTTTGGGGTTCATCCATTCAAATTTAAAACACCTCTAATTTTAATGCCAACAAAATTGGTTGTAATCACATTTTTAAATAATAATATAATAATTCACCCCCCCCTTAATCCTAAAAAAAAAAACCAAACTAATGGAGTAGAAGGCCTCTTCTCTAAAAGTCAAAGTTACCATTCACCAAATGAAAAGTATTGTTTAACCAAAATCACTATGATGTCAGGCTAATTAGATAGCAGGGTATATCAGCAGAAACCAAATCAAAAATCAATCAGGGAATCTTCTAGGTCAGCACACGTTTGTGAAACTGTCACAGGACATAAGTTATTATGGGTAGAAATCACTAAATATAAGGCAATAATATGTATACAGAACAGAAACTATTTCTTCAATATGGCAAACCAACACACATTAGGTGTCAATGCAAAGCGTTGGCTATCACTTATTACTTTGCTTTTCAAAGTTTTAAAAAATACATTATTCACTTTAAAATGTACTTAATAATTTGGCTGCTTTTCATCTTGCTAGCCTTATTAATAATAGAATGCAATGTTTTATACTCAGAGGCCTACAGGATATGATGAGTTGAAGAAATAATCAGCACCACAGGATAAGATCCTCTGGATTCTGTCCCAGCTATGCCACTGAAAAACTGAGTGAGCTTGGACTGATCACTGAACCTCCCTGGGCCTCTGTTTTCTCACTGGCCAATTATGACTGGACTTGCTCTGCCTGCTTCAAAGGGTTGTTGTCCAGATCTAGCAAAATGCCACACAACTGCCCTCAGAAAAACACAAAGAACTCTAGCACTCTCCCATCTGTTCTTAGAAAAGATCTGAAAGACTTCTGGATGTATTTTCATAATCTACATGAAAAGAACAAGAAATACAACTGCCTCCTTCTTGGTTGTCACCTAAAAGTTTTTTTTTTCCACCTAAAAGTTTTTAAGACTCTCACACTTGAAATCTCAACTGAATGAAAGATGTGATTTAAACTATATCTATTTAAAAATTATGGGGGGAAATGATTTGACACTTAAATTTTTCAAAAATACTGTCTTGATGTACAAACACTTTCCAGCAGATGGCAGTATGCGCACTTTTGAGGGGGGTGAAGGCTGCTTAATACACCTGGTGGTATTTGCTCACCAGTTATTATGTCTGCCTTTTCCTATATTTACACATAAATAAAATAACCTCCTTAAAATTAAATAAGAGTTTTAAAATATTCTAGTCTAAGGAAAACATTGAGTCATTTGACTCTTGAAAGCTAAGAAAAATACTGAAGACATCTTTATTTAGGTTGTTTTTCAATGTCATCTACTAAAATATATGAGAGGCATCGAGAAACTCCCAGAATCTCACCATAAATTAATCACAAATTTTAACAATCAATAAATTATATACAGAATGAACTAAAAACATATCACACTCGATGAACCACTTGAATCTGTCAAGATGAACTAAAACAATATTTGTTAAGAAAGCATTTTTACAAAAAAAAAAAAGAAAGCATTTTTACAACTCTTAGTGACAAGGAAAGTAATTTTTTTCCTAAGTAAAAACAACTAACATAATACAGAGCTTTCCATATTCCAGACACCGCACTAAATACTTTATATTCATTCAAGCAATCCTTGCAACAACTTTAGAGATATTATCATCTCTGTTTTACATCTAAGGAGTTGAGGACCAGCGAAGTCAAGTAACTTGCCCAAGGTCACACAGTTAATAGACACAGCAAAGGATGAAAACCTAGGCAGTGTGACTCCAGAGGCAGTCGTATTCACCATCTTGCTTTACTTCCACAGACCCAGAGACAGACCACAGCACTGTCACCGCACAAAACAGATGGATTTAGAAAAATTGGCAGCGGTTTGCCTATCCCGGAATTTAAGAAGTTGGTGTATGAGTATATTGAGAAAGAGGACTTAGCAACTTCACTTCCTTTTCATAATCTTCCTCATGTAAATTTTGAGGAAATGAGGAATTGGACTCTAAATTTACTATAAATAAGGATTTCTTGACAATCAATATGATGGTATTCTAAAAAATACTGGGAAAAAAAGAGATGCTAGAGCAGATCGCTGGAAAAACTGAGTGAGAAATGAAAAGATAGGGCTGAAATTTATAACTGGTGTTTTGGGTGCGTAAGGACAAATATTCTAAAAAGTCACATATTTGACACGACATAATGCAAATCTACGTAAAACCAAACATCCTTTTACCACGTGAGCCAATCTATTAGAATGTGTGTAGATCATCTGTGAGGTGTTCAGGGTTGAGCCCAGAGCTTTTACTAAATTACCTGAAAGAAGGGGTAAACAGAAGATGAATTCAATTTTCAGATGACCTTAAATTAGAAGGGGCTGCCAATAGTGTGAGGGGGGGAAGAAAGGTAAAATCAGTCAAGTATTCCTTTCCTTGAAAGGAAAATTCCTTCCAGGTTTGTTCCCGGATAGGACAATTTCTCCCAGGACATTTCCCTGGCAGGACAGTCTGACCTGCTTTGTCTGACTAGCTGATGAACAGCTTTGTCTGGCTTCAACAAAGCAATACTCATTTTTCTTTTCGATGGGTGGATTAGGTCTTGAGAGACAGTATGGCTGAGTGGTTAAGAGCATGGGCTCTGCAGCCAGACTACCTGAGTTGGATCTTGGCTATGTGACACGTGCATGTTATTTGCCTCTGCGCTTCAGTCTTCTCATCTGTGAAATGGGCTAATTATAGTCCTGTCCTCACAGGATTGCTGAGAGGAATAAATGAGCTCAGATATGTAACTAGATACTTATTTGCTTAATAGTGCCAGCCCTTGCTAGTGTAAAATTGTTAGTCATCATGAATACCACTATTCACGTAGACAAAAATAAATGATACCCAAGTATGATTTTTAAAGACAGAAAGAGAGACTTGGTTTATGGAAGGCAAACAAGTCTAGGTAATGTGGGCCGGACATAAAAGCATTCTGAAATGAACAGGGAAGAAACAGTACTCTCTCCACAATTCATCTCTTGCAGAGCTAAAAAGTTCTAAACATACCCCTACTTGGATTCAGGGCCAATACTCTATATTCCTTTTCCTCAGAGTAGGTAGCTGACTCTTTTCTTTTCTCACCTCCAATCACAGACTAATAATAACTACCTTTATTAATAATTTTATCAAGTATTTACTGAACAGTTACCACGTGCCCAATTGTCCTTGGGGCAGGAAACTGAATCGTGACTGAGTTTGAGTCTCGGTTCTTATCATTACTATGTTCTAAAAGGTAAAATATGTTATATGCACAGACAAAAATCAATAAATACAAAAAGAGAGAGAGAGAGAGACATGTAGACGAGGTCATATCAGATAGGAATACGTGCTCTGAGGGAAATAAATCTGAGTGACGAGACTGACGATCAGAGGGAGAGGAAGAAGCTACTTAAGACTGAGTGGTCAGGGGCGCCTGGGTGGCTCAGTGGGTTGAAACCTCTGTCTTCGGCTCAGGTCATGATCTCAGGGTCCTGGGATTGAGCCCCTCATCGGGCTCTCTGCTCAGCGGGGAGCCTGCTTCCCCCTCTCTCTCTGCCTGCCTCTCTGCCTACTTGTGATCTCTTTCTGTCAAATAAAAAAAAAAAAAAAAAGACTGCATAGTCAGAACGGGGAGCCCTGCACTCAGGAGGGTATGTCTGGAGAGCAAGTGCAAGAAACCCAGCCCTGATTATAGCAACGGTTCAAGGCCCTGCAAAGGAGACAGCTTTATCACTACTTTAGAAAGAGACTGAGACCCACAGAACTTATAGGATCCCCCCCAAATTAGTACAACTAAAATTCAGGTAAGTCTATGTAAGACTCATGCCTGTTCTTTTTTCACGGGTACCTTGCCTGCCTTTTTCTTTCTGTCCCAGCAGAAGTGCTAAGCTTCTGCTCCAAAGGATCTGCTCCAAATAATTAACTCTTCATTGCCTGTATTCAATCTCTCCTTTTCGTGGAGTTCCCTTTCCTCTTTAATTAACAACCTCAGTTCTTCAGCCGTCTCCAGTGCTTAGCAGCCCGTAGTACTACTCAGCAGCCTGTTCTCCAATGATACCGTTTGCTTCTTTAGTGATATTCGCTCCCTTTTCTCTGCCTCGCTCACATGTCAGTGTGCCTCAGTTTTGTTTTCAACCCTCGCCTCTTCTCTGCACTCTCCCTGCAATATTCCAATCACTGCTGTTTCTTCAATCCATACCTAGAAGTTCATGAGCTCCAAATGTTGATGTCTGTGACACTGATTCATCTCTCTCATGCTCCAGAGCTGTCTGTTCGACTCCAAGAGTAACAGAACTATCTATTGGGAATATATCTATATATCTCGAAGCACACTCGTCTTCTCCCCAAAGTCTGTTCTCTCACATTCTATGCAGTGAAAGACTAAATCATCCTTGATTCCCTCCTCTTCTGCAAATACCGCAGTCAATCTGTTACCCAGTCCTGTGGACATCTCTCAAATGTATCTTTTTCAGTCCACTGCCAGCAGCTACCATCCATCCTAACAGAGTTGAACAGTCGCAATAACCTGTTAACACTTTTGCAAATGTTTGCATTTGGGTAATTTGGGCCCATTTCAGTAGTTCTCCGGAAGGGCAGATTATAAGGGTCCGATGGTTGTTTTCAATAAGCATGAGTCTGTCCTTTTATGTTAATTATGACTTTACCTCCTTTCAGCATCAAAGGAGGTTTGGGTGGACCAAGAAGAGGCAATTCAGCTACAAGGACTTAAATCTCTTTTGGCCTTTAGTGAAAGCATACCAAAAGCCCAGGTAGACCCCATTCCCTTTCATCAAGAATGAGGAATGGTGATTCTCTCAACAAGCTAAAAAGATTTTCCGTGTTTTAGGACCCTGGGAAAAAGAAAGACTGCCATAAATCTGAGAGGGATAAGGTCAGTCTGATATTTGTATAACAAAGGAAAAATGAATGAATGTCAGGAAAAAATCTGGGGCTTCAAAAACAAAGGGGAAAAGGGAACCTATGTGGCTCAGTCTGTTAAGGGCTCCCTGCTCAGCAGGGAGCCTGCTTCTCCCTTTGCCCCTCCCCCCGCTTGTGCTCATGCACTCTCTCTCTCTCTCAAAAATAAATTAAAAAAAATTTTTTTTTAAAAAGAAACAAAAGGGAAGGGGAAAGAAGACACCAAGATGCTTCAGTAAAAATCAAAGGGACCTCTGAGGCAGCAATGCTGTGTGACTGTCCTGTTGTTATGTTAATTTAAGCTATGATGTTCCAACTCTTCTAGAAGTATGGGTCCAGGATATTCAGGGAAGGTGTGCATGTTTCTATAAGGGATGGCCAAACTGACTTCTATTTACTCCAGTCTGTCTCTGTAACCTGTTATGGAAAAGCCCACTTGGGAAAATTCAGACAATTTCTCGAGGCTGGATGATGCACTATAAACCACAAGGGGTTTGGAGCCAAATAGACTACGAGTTGTTTCCTAGTTCTGGATACTACGTGTCTGTTCATAGCACAGCATCTAACAGAGTCTCTTCCTCCTGATCTTTCTAATTCTCTGAGATTCTCTTCATAAAGCAAAGACTGATAAAGTCACTTATCTTCTTTTTTTCTAAGATTTTATTTATTCGAGAGAAAGAGCATGTGAGAGAGCACGGCAGAGGGAGAAGGAGAGGGAGAAGCATGCTCCCCACTGAGCAGGGAGCCCGACGTGGGGCCCCATCCCAGGCTGCTGGGATCATGACCGGAGCCAAAGGCAGATGCTTAATCGATTGAGCCACCCAGGTGCCCAAAGTCAGTCATCTTTAAAACCCTTTGACTCTGCATTAGCAAGGAGAAATTCAAATACCTTAGAATGGCACGGACATTTTTGTAAAGTTAACTCCAGCTTCCCTGTGCAGCCTCATTTTCTGTCATGTCCCCTCAATATCCTTCAATTGTAACTACAGACAAGCCTCCACTGGCTCCAATGACACCAGGAACCAAACCCGTTAGTAATTTTTTTACAGCCTGTTCCCCATTTTCCAAGAGCCATCTTCTCCTTTTCAAGCAGGGAAATGCCAGTTCATTCTCTAAAGTCCAACTCAAATGTCATCTCCTCTATGAAGACTCCATCTGCCACTGGCCTTATTTGCCAAACTACAGCCCTTTCAATTCATGTATACATGGTAATTTGTAACTAAATCATTCTAAGAAATTATCACATTTTATTATTACTTGTTGATTTCACCCACCTGCTAGAACTAGCTCCTTGTGAAAAGGAGCTAAATTTTATTAATTTTTGTCTCCCTAGAAGCAAACAGGATTTGGCCTATGGGAAGGTGTGTATGTCTATTGGGTGAATCAGTGTCTAGAGGATTGATGTCAATTCTAATGGAAGAAATGGATTAAAGATAATGACCCACAATAGACAACTGCTTCATGATTTGCCTGGGTTGCCTGAACATGTATACCCGCCCCCCCCGCGGTAAATCTACCTTACACTCCTGTTCAGTGTTTTAAGAATCATTAGTTGAGGGACCAAAAGCAGCGTAGAGATTTAATCATCATTAATTAACCAGTGGCCACATGAATCTGCTAAGCTTGAAGAGTCTATTATTAATGCTTTGTTAGGACCAGAGTGCTTATACGGAGTATATATTTTCTTTTAAAAATATCAGGTAGGGAAGCCTGCCATGTCCACACAATACAACTGTGTTATTACTTCGCTGTACATAAGTAGCCAATTTCAGTATAAAAAAGAATTAGAGTTCTCCTCAATTATTAATGTTTACTTAGAAGTATGATTATTTTTCATACTGGGAGGCATGTTTTAAATAAACTGTTTTCTCTTCACTTGATAAATCCTGAGATCACAGTATGGGTTCAATTCTCTGCAGAACACTAAAAAAAAATTTTTTTTAGAACACTAAAAATTTTAATAGGCACAACAGACCCAGATCACTTCATAGATCTTAGTATATCACAACGATACCTGCCACAGACAGTAAAGTGTTGATGACAGAGACCATCTGGCACAGTGAAAACAACACACTCTCCTAAAAACGGAATCTGCTTCACCGCCTTATTACAGAGAATATTAAAAAAGAATGCTCATTGGTTTGATTCAATCAGGCAAGTAAATGAATTCTCATTTCAGTGACTTTAATGGTATTTTAATAAGACACAGAAACAGGTAAAGGAAAGACATCAGAGTCTGATCCGGCAAGGGATACATAAAATGCCTGGTAACGAAAGCAGTCAAGTGTAGGGAGACAGCAGAGCACTGGGCTCCAAAGGCAGAAAGATCTGTCTGGGCTCAAGCTCTGGCCATGACACCTGTTAGCCGGAAGACTCTGGGAAAGCCACCTAACCTCTCTAAATCTCAATCTCCTCATTTATAAACTAAGACTAAAAGTGAACATATTTCAGGGTTAAGGAATGTTATATAAATCAAGTAAAATATTTAGCACAGGACTAGGCACAGAGCAAAGGCTTAATGACATGAAATCATTTTTATTTTAAAAAGATTTTATTTATTTATTTGACAGAGAGAGATCACAAGTAGGCAGAGAGGCAGGCAGAGAGAGAGGAGGAAGCAGGCTCCCCACTGAGCAGACAGCCCGATGAGGGGCTCGATCCCAGGACCCTGAGATCATGACCTGAACTGAAGGCAGAGGCTTTAACGCACTGAGCCACCGAGGCACCTCTGAAATCATTCTTTTGAACCTACACGTGAACTAGATGATTTCAAACACCCTCAGAGATTTCATCACTAACCCTGATTCCACAGAATCTGGGTTTTTTGTTTGTTTTTTCCGTAGCCCACTCCATCTACATAAATGGCACCATCATCATCCAGTAGTGTTCAAGCCAGAAAATTTTAAGTCACCCCTTTCCCTCAGCCCCCATCTGATCTATTGGCAAACCCTTTCGATTCCACCATAAATACTTCCTTGTTATGACAACCACCATGGTGCAATAAGCCATCATCTCTTGTCTACACATCTACAATTGCTATCCAATTGGTCTGCCTTCATTCTAAACCTCTCCAACCAAGTCTTGATGACACAGCAAGAGGCCTTCAATGGCTTCCCCTTAATGTACTTAAAACTGAATAAGAGATCTCCCCCTGATCTTACAGGTGCTAACTTCCTTCTTTAAGCTCCACCTGACTCCTTGCATGTTACACTCAAACCACAGTGGTTTATTTAGCAACTACAACACAGGTCATTGTTCAGTGGCTGGTGCTCTATTTTACTTGAGGTCTCAGTAGTAAAACCCCTATCTTTCACTTGCTCTGTTATTTCTTTTCGAAGCAAACTGCTGATTACATACATTTCTCTTAGCATAACCTATGACACTTTATTTGATTTCTCCACCAGCCTGTAATCTTGGAATGGACAGGAGATAAATCTTTTGTATTCACCTCTATATACCTGGTATATAGCATTAAAATATATGTTAAAACAATGAATCAATTAAAATTCTGCTGCATGTTTACTCTGTCAGACACTGTTTTGTTTTGTTAGGATTTTTTTTCCTTAAAGATTTTATTTATTTATCTGACAGAGAGCAAGCATGCACAAGCAGGGGAAGTGGCAGGCAGAGGGAGAGGGAGAAGCAGGCTCTGCACTGAGCAAGGAGTCCAATGCAGGCCTCAATCCCGTGACTCTGGGATCATAACTTGAGTCAAAGGCAGCCGCTTAATAGACTGAACCACCCAAGTGCCCCTTGTTGAGACCTTTTTGTGTGTTTCTTTAGAGTTTAGTTTTTAGAGGCATTTCAGGTTTAAAGAAAAATTGACTAGCAAGTACAGAGAGTTCCCACATACCCCTTTACCTCCTCACATATTAGGATAACACCTTGCATTAGGGTGGTATATGCCTTGCAATTGATGAATTGGTATTGACGCATTATTATCTACTAAAGTCCATAGTTTGCAATAGGGTTCACTCCTTGTGTTCCATAGTTCAATGAGTTTTGAGAAACACCTAATGTCTTTATACATCATTTTCACTTCTGTGCAAAATGCCCTGTGCTCTACTGCTTCATCACCTCTCTCTCCCTCTCCCTGAACACCTTCATGTGTTCCTGGTCTGAGGTGTCAGACATTGTTTCTGATGTGGTAAATATGAAGCTTAATAATGTACAGCAACTGTGCTCAAGGTGAAATATGGTAAATACTAACTAGGTATTGTAGTGATTGAAAGATACTGTAGTATCCAAAAGGATTAGAGTAGATGAAATACATATCTTTCATGTCTTTTTAATTGACATTCACTTAATAATCTGGTAAAATTTTAACCAATTCCAATAAAAAAATAAAATGGCATGATTTTACAGAACCAGCTTGCACTTCTTTCAAATCAAACTAACATTTAAAGGAGATGTTTTCATTTCATCACCTTTACAAGCTCTGTGTTTCCTGGTCTTAACCTGCCAAGAACTGCTTTGTATTTGTCCAATGTCTTTTTTTTTTCTTCCAATGTCTTAAACATGATAAATATCCATCCATTTTTGGTTCAAAAACTGATTTAAAACAAAACAAAACAAAAAAATTGATTTTTAAAACACAAATGAACAAAGAAGAGAAACCCTCACTGAGCAGTTGTATGATTGCTATCTATCTTGATTTTCTTATTTTGCACTGATTTCCTTCATGCAACCTATATACAGCCAAACTCAAACATGAGCTTTGAATGTTCAATCTCCTCTCTGCCCAGAATTCCCTATCATCCTTCTCCAAAGATCTAATTTCTACTTACCATTCAAGGCCAAGTCCATGTATACATCTTCCTCATATCCTTCCTCATTCCCGTACTTCAAAGATATCTCTAATACTCTTCCCCTATAGCACCCGATCTATACTTCCTTTCAGTTCAGTATTTTCTAGGTTTCATTATACATATTGATAAACCTAACTTCTCCTAGTGAAGTGCATCCTCAAGGGGAAATACATCTCTGTAATTAAAGAAATTTTCTGCCTTGAATAATGGGGTGCTAAGAAAGTGAAGGACAAATAGGCAAGACTGAATTTGTTTGCTATAATCTCTAAAGGTACCTGAAAGAGAACTGCACTGAAAGAGAAATGTAATTTTAAGTAAAATCTCATCAATCTTGTCATATGTAAGTTATACTTTAATAAAAGTTGATGTATAATAGTAATGTTTGATGGTATTTTAATACTTATTTTATTTACTATTAAATCACATATTCACTGCATATTTTTCTCATGTGTGGTTAGCAAATATACACAAGCCATTCCTTTTGACTACTTATCTCTATCCATAACTGAACTCTCCAAAAAAGATTATTTTATATTATCATCTTTAAAGGTTAGAAGCAAAATAAATGAAACAAGGATAGCATAAAATCAGGGGTTCTTTTATGATATTTATTTTTATTTTTAACTTCATTCTGAAATAACTTTAGACTCACAAAAAAAGAACAAAATAATATAAAGTATTCCTATATACCCTTTACCAAGCTTCTCCAAATTTAACATTTTTCATAATAGATCAATGAAACCAGGAGCTGGTTCTTTGAAAAAGTTAATAAGATTGATAAACCTCCAGCCAGATTTATCAAAAAAGAAAAGAGAGAAAGAGAGAAAGGACCCAAATAAATAAAATCACAAATGAGAGAGAAGAAATAACAACCAAGACCACAGAAATACAATTACAAGAGAATATTTTTAAAGAGCTATATGCCAACAAACTAGACAACCTGGAAGAAATGGATAAATTCCTAGGAACATATAAACTATCAAAACTGAAATAGGAAGAAATAGAAAACTTGAACAGACTGATAAACAGCAAAGAAATTGAATCAGTTATCATAAAAACTAACAAACAAAAGTCCAGGGCCAGATGGCTTCACAGGTGAATTTTACCAAACATTTAAGGAAGAATTCATTTCTATTCTCCTCAATCTATTCCGAAAAACAGTAAATGGAGAAAAATTTCCCAAATTAGTCTACAACACCAGCACTACACTGATATCAAAATGAGATAAAGACTCTACTGAAAAAGACATCTCTCTGACAGACATGGATGCAAAAATTCTCAATAAAATATTAGCAAACTGAATCCTACAATACATTTAAAAAAATCATTCACTATGATCAAGTGGGATTCATTCCTGGGTTGCCAGGGTAGTGCAATCAATCAACATGACACATCATATCAATAAGAAAAAGGATAAGAACCATATGATCATTTCAGTAGATGTAGAAAAAGCATTTGACAAAGTACAACATCAATTCATGATTTTAAAAAAAAAACCTCAACTATGTAGGTTTAGAGGAAATATACCTCAACATAATACAGGCCATATATGAAAAACCCACAGCTACGATCATCCTCAATGGGGAAAAAAGAGCTTTTCCTCTAAGGTCAGGAACAAGACAGGAATGTCTGCTCTCACTGCTGTTATTTACTATAATACCGGAAGTCCTAGCTTCAGCATTCAGACAACAAAAAAACAAAAGGCATCTCAATCCGCAAGGAAGAAGTAAAACTGTCATGATTTGCAGATTACATCATACTATATATAGAAAACCCAAAAGACTCCAACAAAAAACTGCTAGAACTGACACACAAATTCAGCAAAGTTGCAGGATACAAAATCAATATACAGAAATCTGTTGCATTTTTATACACCAATAATGAAACAGCAGAAAGAGAAATTAAGGAATTAATCACATTTATTGCACCAAATACAATAAGATACTTAGGAATGAACCTAACCAAAGAGGTTAAAGACCTATACTCTGAAAACTACAAAATACTAATGAAAAAATTGAAGCTGACACACAGAAATGGAAAGATATTCCATGCTCAGGGATCAGAACAACAAATACTGTTAAAATATCTATGCTCCCCAAAGCGTCTACACATTTAATGCAATCCCGATCAAATACCAACAGCAATTTCTCACAGAGATAGAACAAACAATCCTAAAATTTGTATGGAACCACAAAAGATCCTAAACAGCCAATCTTGAAAAAGAAAAGTAAAGTCGGAGGCATCATAATTTTGGACTTCAAATTATATTACAAAGCTGCAGTGATCAAAACAGTATGGTATTGGGACAAAATTAGACACAATGATCAATAGAATAGAAATGGCACTATTATTAGGTAGGCACTACCATTAGGTAGAAATTAGAAAGCCAAAAGACTTTTTTTTTAAAACTACATTCAGATCAAGAAAAAGCTGTTACCTTCTAGAATACTCAGAGTTCAATAAAGCAAGCTTCATGGTTATTCACACGATAACAGATTTCTGGCAATAGGATTTGAATATAAAATAAAAAAAAAAACTGTTGGAGAAATTTCCAGGATAGTCCAATTATATTTTTCACTCTAAGAAATTTCATTTCTATGTCTTTATTTTAAAAGATTTCTTCCCAATCTTTCCTCTCAATTCTTTTATTGTCCCACTAGTGATTTTTAGCTAGTGGCGTTCACCCAAATTATCCATTGTGCTTAGAAAACACTAACTCTTAGGCCTATATCCCAAGCACTCCTGATTCAGCAGCTCTCTTTTGACTCAGAACTTTTGCAGTGATTAGACTGGATCACTCTTTCCCCAGCTCTTTGCCTAGGTCTCTTCCTCACAGAATTTCTGTGTATCTGTCCACATAATATCCCTGCCTTTCCTAACCTCCTATCCCAAATATTCCCCATGCTGCCTCATCTCTCCTTGACAGAATCTTTTTACTCTTATTTATTTTTCTTCCCAGCAGTTATTGTTATCTACACTTACATATTTATTTCTCCTTTAACTATTACCTGTCTCCTCTTTCAAGCTCCAAGAGGGCAGAGAATTTTCTATTGCGTTCCTTGGGAAAATTTCCAAGCCTACTGGCTTTGTCCACAGTAGGCCATGAATCACTATTTGTATAATGAGACATGCCCCATTGCTGAGAACCACTTTCTGAGCAAGTCAGCCATGTTACAAAATAGCAAAACTAAAATTTCTTAACATAACAAGATATGATATGAGATCCTAAGAAAGGCTTAACACATATCACATACATCCTATTTGAAACATAAAAAGCTTGCCAAGAATCTAGTCATTAGTCAGGCTGTTTTAGAATATATTCAGATCTGTTTATTTCTTCTTTATAGATGAGACTTGGATAAATTTCAAGATCTACAAAAAAGAAGGAGTTAAAAATAAAAGGAGATAGAAGGCAGCTGACTATTTCTTCCTTCACAGATTCAGAGAAGCCGGGGGATGGGTAGAGGATACCCCCCTCTCCCTCTTTTTTTTCTTTAAGATTTTATTTATTTGACAGAGAGACACAGCGAGAGAGAGAACAGAAGCAGGGGGAGTGGGAGAGGGAGAAGGAGGCTACCTGCCGAGCAGGGAGACTGATGTGGGGCTCGATTCCGGGACCCTGGGATCATGACCTGAGCTGTAGGCAGACGCTTAATGACTGAGCCACTCAGGCGCCGCCCGCCCCCCCCCCCCCCCGAGAATTATAGCAAAATTATCTCAGGGCCTGTTCAGACTTGTTCTTGACCCTTAAACTTCCTGAGAGAAGTGCTAATTTAGTGAGCTGCCTTTCCTGTGTTCAAACTCCCTGATTCACATAGCAAGTCACTTAAGAACTTGACTACACTCATATACACAATCATTACTATCATTAGGCAATATGGCCCTGGAATAGATGAAATACATTTGTATATTTCACAAAGGTGGCCAATTTACAAGGCTAATTTAAAATAGCAGATAAATGAAAGGAGGTATGAGGGGATAGGCAAAATAGGTGACAGGGATTAAGAGGTACGAACTCCTAGTTATAAAACAAGTAAGTCACAAGATGGATGCAGAGGGGAAAAAATCAATAAAGTAGCAGATAAATTTAAAATATGTTTCACATGGGGCACCTGGGTGGCTCAGTCTGTTAGGTGACTGCCTTTGGTTCAGGTCATGATCTCAGGGTCCTTGGATTGAAGCTCACATGGGACTCCCTGCTCAGTGGGGAGTCAGCTTGTCTTTCTCCTTCTGTCCTTCCCTGTTCATGCTCTCTCTCTCTCTCAGTCTCTGTCTCTCTCTCAAATAAATTAATAAAATCTTTAAAGAAAGAGTTTAACATTACTACTGACATATAACAATTATGTTTCAAGTGTTGTTATTGGAGTGTTATTTTTGTCTCGCCAAAACCCCTGCCTACATCAATTATTTCAGATGCAATGAACTTCTTAAGTTTTAAGATTTTCTCTACTGTAGTTCCATTCTCTGATGCACTATTAACTAGAATAATTTCCAGTATTTGAGACAAAGACTCAGGCTATTATCTAACCTTTCTAATGGACTTAAAAAAATAAAATGGCCCTTTTGAGTATTATTAAACCTAAAATGTGGCACTTTGTTTATTCTTTGACACTCTTCAAATTACAATTACTGTCTGGCGAATATACTTTAACTATTTCTCTACGTTCTTGTCAAAGATTCTACCTAGAAATATCCTTTACATCTTCAAGGGCCCTTTAAAAGACAAAAGCAAATAGTAAACAACACAATAATAGAAAAACAAAGCCCTAAAGACCCAGTTTAACTCCCAACTTCATGAATTACAGAATTAATGAACATCCTATTGAGCCTTTCGATTTTATAAACAGATTTTATAAACATTCCAGAAATGAAATCCCTTTGTCGAAGGCTTCAGAGCCAATGGGTAACAGAACTGGAATGAAAACCCTTGCCTCCCAAGTTGGATACTCTCAACACTCGACAACTTGGACCAGTGTTGTCGTAGCTGCCTTCTCCAAAATCTTACAGCATTTACAGTACAGCACCTGTCACGGAAGTCTTAATAATAGCATGTCTATATGGCTCAACTTAAAAGAAAAATCTCTATGTATTTCTTTTTCCTGCTTGACTAAATTATAACTTCTGTGAGGACAAGGACCATATCAAATCTCTGCTACGTGATGCCAAGAGCCATCTGTAGTCATGAGCACCCGGAAGGAGCCTGGTAAGCCTGTAAGGATTGGCTGTCCTCCCTGGTGGGGGCTCAAAGCAGCCCAGGGGCACAATGAATGATGGGAGTGGGAAGAGCATCTCCCTAGGGATTTGGAAGTAAATTTCATATGGAAAGCTAAAATATGATTGTTTCCTTCTGAATGTATACACAGCATGGTGACTTGTATTTACCCATTTGTTACCCGTTTAATCCTCTCAACATGCCTAGTAAAATCAGTCCTATTTGTTTTCTCATTATGCAGATGGAGAGACTGAAGCAGGCCCAGAGAGGAGGGGCAGCTTCTCCACAGGCAAGTCAGACAAAAAGTTAATAGTAGTTGAAGAAAGACATTCATGTAATTCACAAATAATGACCCTCTACATGCATCTATCGTCAAAGCCAGTGATTTGTTTTCTGCATGATATTTAGGCTTCATACTAGGAAGCGGTGCGAAGAAGCAAAGATAAATAATTTCTATACTCCCTTTTCCATCTCACAGACACATGGCAGATATATATATATAATTTTATAAATTGGCATCTCAATAAACAAAAACATATTTAACATATAGGCTTAAATATTAGTATAAATTAAATGATGATTAATAAAATTAAGTTACTCTTCTCCATTATAATTATTTGAAATCTAATCTTAAGCATAGAAAGCAGGTGGTAAACAATATAGATACCTGAAGAAATTAATTTAAAAATCAAAAGCTGAAAGAAAGAGAATAACCTTAGGTAATAAGTTTGCTAGATCAATAGAATAGGTATTTTATAATTCTAGGAGGTAAAATATATAAAACAGAGTGCATTATTATCTCAATTATCCTTTAGAAGTAGGTGGTCCTCAATTGCCCTCTGCCAATTCACAGGGAAAAAGAGAATCCCAGTTCTAGGATGTAGACCAAATTTCTCCTGCATACGATTAAGGCTCATAAAGGAGAAAGAAAGGAAAAACGTAAAAAACTCTTGCTGAGTGCAGTGTTCCACTACACCCCGGGCTGACTGTGCTCCACATGTACACTTCCTTCAATCGTATGATGTTGAAAGATACCACTCTTATTCAAAATCCCTGGCAATAGGCATCCACACAAAGTTATCAGGCCTAAATCATTCTTTGTCATCCCAGGAAACGAAATGATGCTATTTCATTCTTCATGGTCCATATCAAGGCAGGTGGGTAAAGTCACAAGAGTCTTGATTATCCCCAGAATAAAATGAAAATCACAATTCCTGCTATAGTTCAATCTTATGACGACTTTTTTGATTTATGACTTTCCCCCTGATGACAAGGGAAAACTAGCTGATCACCCCAAAGAAAATTTTGTTTTGTGCTTCCTTCATTTTTGCACTATCAGTTAAATATGTAGATCAATATTTGCTTTTAATGCAGTCAGGTGCACATTTGGGGTGTGGGCTCTGGCCCTGGGAGTCCTCACATAGGCTTCCAAAGGACACGAACACAACAGGAGAAGTGAATTAAAAGATCAAAAAGCCTCGGAGAGGAGGGGCTACTCACAATGTTCATCAGGGTGAGGAGGTAGTTCTGGACGTGCTCTTTGCCATGGAAGCGGACCACGGAGTCGTCCACCCCCAACAGCACCTCGATGTTGTAATCGTTCTCTCCCGTGTGTCTGCGGCGCCTCGCTGCTTCCTTCAGCTGCTGGTCAATGCTGCTGGAAATAGTACCTACATCGTCAAGGCCTCCCAGATTCGACTCTATTAAGAAACAAAAGGAACTCAGGCATTTCAGCTTCCCCAATGGGCCTTCTGACAACTCTTGACAAAAAAAGAATCTTCTAGGGGGTCTATCATTATTATATTCCATTGTCACTGAGATGCTGTTTTTCAGTACATTCTTTAAAAACTGTACACGTGCATCTGATCAGACAGACCTCCTCTACATTTAGCACGGAATAGCAACAGTGAGGATAACGTAACGTTACTGGACAGAAAGCAGTGCCATCAGGCCAGACGGAATGTTCCAGGAGGATGAGAGTGTGTACTTTCACCCTCGTGTAGCCACATCCTCAACACAGAACAAAGAGAGTGGATGCAGACTGAACAGCTTCTAAGTAGTTATTAAATACATGGAGATTATAAATTTAAAAATCATGTGTTGATAAGTTTACAGTGGTTAGGCTGCAATAATCCTGAGGGGAAAGAATTCGTATCACATAAATTTAAATCACTCCTTTTGCCAGTAGCCTTAATCAAATTAGAGCATGGCAACATGAGAGCATCTAGTAGCATAATTATCAGTCATGATACAGGACTTTATTTCTTATGAGTCTGATTTTCTAGTGAATGCTGCTAGGGAGACACCATAGGTCTCCACATTTGTTCTGGCCATCATCTGCATAGCAGGTCATTGCTATAGCTATACAAGGGAATCCGTGAGACACCAAAGTAAGAAGTCAGTCAGAAAATACATCCAAGGGAAAAATAAAAGAAGAAACAATTTTTTTATTTTATACAGTTGAAGGAATTCAATTTTACTCTCCCAATGGACAACACACACACACACACACACACACACAAGATACAAATATCCATATACATCTATCTATCTATCTATCTATCTATCTATCTATCTATTATTCATCTATCAAGATACAGAGTGAGAGAAGCATTCTCGGGTTCTAATTATCTTGATTATCTGCTTTCAGATTTCCATATTTTTGGTGAAGAAAAATGTTTTCGTGAAATGAAAAATAAAATTTATTATCACTTGGATGCTAAAATAAAAGATATTATTCAAAACTGCTGGTATAGAACTGAAAGTGGATTCACTTCCATTTCAAACATATATAAGCTAGAAAGGATTTTGTTTTACAAACCGCCTTGATGTCTATAACAACCCCCCCATATCTAAAAACAAGTTTGACAGAACTCGTGCTGACTCATGCTTTTATATGGAGGCTTACTTGGTGCTGCACTGGGGCCCGTAAGCCATTTGGATTGGTGTCTGACATTAACAAACAGGCATTTTCCTTCCCATCTTTGCGGTTTTAACAAAGTCGAGGGGGGAAAAAAGGTGTCTCTTGGACAGGAAGATTGATGACCACGCCCTAGACACATGGGATTAGAAGTAGTAGAGGTACAGATCTCACTCACACCCTTTCCACTTTTAAAAACCACACAGAAACCCAGCACCCTCTCCAGCAAGTACAGACATAAGCTCTGAATATGACTACTCAGATTTGAAAGCTATCCTGTAATTCACTTTGACCCAAGCCCAAACGTTAGATCATTAGCTGGGAATTTTCTTCTCATCGGGGAATCACACTGACTCCACAATACATAAATAGCTCTTACCACCACCCACATCAAACAGAAAGTTTTCCTAAAAAGTTGTTTTTAGGAGCTGCAACCCACACTGAGGGCAAGAGACTACACCTGCAAACAGCTTTACCTAATTCAACCTCAAGCCTTTTCATACACTTGAGAAAGTGAAAGGATGTGATAGCTAAATGTAAAAAATAGGAAACTCATACATGAGCTCCCCGTTCTAAAAATGGCTCTTTTTGGCAGAACTGCCAGTGACCATGTCCAGTGCAAATATACTCGCAATGTCATCATATCATTAAGTCTGATGCATGAATGGAGAAGACTGAACACTTATTTCAGAAAGACAGTTCCATTCTGCTCTAAAACCCCTTTGGTTTGGCCTTTGAATCCCTCCTTAAATACGTGGTTTTCTGGTAAGAGAAGAAAATCTCTTTTTTTCACTGCATGAGGAACCTGGAAAGGAAGAAGGAAGCCTTTTTCCTTCAACCATTGCCCTGATTCAATCAAGGATAATTCTATCCCTATTTTCCCCTGTGCACTACAGTGCCCTTCCTATGATTCTTAAAGTGGGCAGTGTCAAACATTGCAAAGAAAGACAGTGAAGGAATTTCTGGCACATTTCTGGCATTCTGGCAAATTTCTTTTATCTATACACATCAGTAAGAATTACAGACCATTCCGAGACTGTGAAATATCTTGATGCATAATAAATTTTTCCCTCGTATGTTCATCTGGCCATGGGTTTTGTAATCAGAAATAACTGGCTTCAAATCCTAGCAGTGGCCATCATAGCAATGTGATTTTATTTAAGATGCTTACCCCCTCTAAACCTCACTTTCCTCATCTGTAAAATGGGATAATCCCTACTCTGCAGAATTGCTGTAAAGACATGATTATAGTAAAGCACTATGTACAGTGCTTAGATAAAGGTACTCAACAAATAGTATTCACTGTTACTATTGTCATGATGATGATGACGGTTGTGGTGATCTCCCATGGAGAGAAGTCTTCTACACCTTTCTTAAGCTTTCTTTCTACATTTTATTTTATATATCAGAAATTAAATAGTTACTTTTTTTAAATAGAGATAAGAAAAAATCTAGAATTAGTGAAGGGAAATCTAAACTGCTAATAACTTTAGAAAGAAGATGATTAACAGTATTTCCTGCAGAGCATAAAGTAGGTATAAGGGGAAAAGAATCTAGAATGTTTATTTTCAGGTAAATTAAGATGAAATCCAACAAGACAAGCTTGTTTAGTAGATTAAAAACCTAATATGAAGTTGGAAAGAGCTAATAGATGGCACTGATCTTCACTAAATGCATCTTTATTGAGTAACCCACAGATGTCGCAGACCCTGAGAAGGTAAAGAACCACTTGGTACCTCTTTAGGTGTTAACTCTGGGAACCACACAGTTGTACTGGATTTATATTCAGAATGGAGCTGAGTTCGTATCACAGACCATTAAGTAGGCTTGTAAGACTTACACTGTTTCTAGTTTAAGCAGATCTAATCAGGGTACTAGACCATGCCTTTCGGCAATGGCTCACACCTTTATAAGCTTCAAAATTTAAAAGCTGACACCTGCTTTGACAAAATTTAAGATGCCTCTATGTCTAATTCTGCATTATTTCTGTGCCCCATTAAATATAGGAACAGGAATAATTAAAGGTATCACGCTAATCATGTCCAAACACCTGCCCATCAGATCTGTTTACTGCTAAAAGGACTGAAAGAAGTCACAGAGAAGGCAATAGGCAAGTTCAAGAAGCAAAAACAGAGCGATATTTTCCATCCGGAGTAGCAAACTAGATCTGTGGGGGCACTCTGTTGGCATCCCCTTAAGTTAAGTGCATTCAAGGTGACTTGAATGGCTGTAGCCAAGCTGGACAGCAAAGATTGGCTGATGTGATAACACAATCAGTGGGAAGACCGAGCATCTTTAAGATAAATAAATAAGGCTCTACAGCAGGTACAGTGTGCTTCATTCTAGAAAAGTGATGTTCAGAATAACTTTCAAGTTTCCCAGTAATATCAAAGGCAATCCATCTTAGTACTGAGAGTGAGTTTTCTTTTTTTTTTTTAAAGATTTTATTTATTTATTTGATAGAGAGAGAGAGGGACAAGCAGGCAGAGAGGCAGGCAGAAAGAGAGGGGGAAGCAGGCTCCCTGCTGAGCAGAGAGCCCGATGTGGGGCTCGATCCCAGGACCCTGAGATCAGGACCTGAGCCGAAGGCATAGGCTTTAACCCACTGAGCCACCCAGGAGCCCCATGAGTTTTCTTTTTTCAAATGTTTTTGAAACTTAACCTTTTGAGTTACTGATAAAAATTAATTACCTTTTGGAAACATTTTGATTGTACCCATTTTTTGTCCCCCCAGCTTCTCAATTGTTGTATACGAATTTTCAGAAAAAGAATAATTTTACTAGAAAGCCTATTTTTATTGAAGATGTATTAGGGGCCCACTGGTGACCAACTTATTTAAGTCACAATAAATATAGTTATTTTAAGTGTTAAAGACAGGATCGTACCTCGTATTCAATAAGAATTTTGAACTGACCAAACAGATAAAGTACACAGATAAAGTAGAATACAATTTGTTTTGCTGATTATGAACACTTGGGCTTAAGACGTTTTCAGGATGGAGCATGGCACATTTACATAAGTAATCATATTTACAGGAAGCCTTAAAAGTGTAGATTGATGAAATCACTCCCACCCTGGAAGAAATGCTATAGTCCCCAAAATGATAGGAGACAAAGGTAAAATCAGAAAAGTACAAGTTTTGATCAAGTTCTGAATCTGATACAAATACATTTGGGGTTAGAAAACAATCTCAAAACTGTGATAGAGACTGTGATAGACTCATCTATCCTCTATCCATTCTCTCTTCCCTAAGGAGTAGAATGTTAATTTTACTTGAGGTGGTCATAAACCCAGATAAAAGTCATTTGCAGTCTCTCTTGGGACTAAGCACCTCACATGCCTAAGAATAATTCAATGACATAGAAGCAGAAGTATTTCTTATACTCCAGCGGCTTCAATGGGCTGTTATGAAAGGCTTCCACCAAGGTTCCTCAAAGGACTGTGATTCCTGTTGGTAGGTTAGACCTTTTGGTCCTTTACTTAGTATTCCTTCTGCTTCCTGGAACATGGACATGATGTCAGGAGATCTATGAGGTAACCTTAGAATCAAGGCATGTGCTTAGGATGATAGCAGAGCTCTAAAGAAGAGATCTGACCCCCCTGTGGTGCCTAGCACCAGACTTTGTTACACATGGGGGATAGCACTTTCACCATGTTTAGGCCAAGTTTGTGTTTTCTTTTATATGTCACTGAATCTAGCCCTAATTGGACAGTGACAATAATTTTATTGTATAAATTCCTCATGCTCTCTTGCCCTATTTGGGAATGCATTTAATTAAAATGCAGTTAATTTTCATGTGGATAAGTGAATGGTAAAGTAAGGTTCGGTTTACCAAAATGTCCCAGTTTTCTTTGCAGTGCAACAACTTCAGAAAATGAGGAAGGAAATGTCTTACAGTAACCAAAAACATAGGATGAGTCTATATGTATGAATTAAACATTCTCCGTGAACAGAATACAGTTGTGAAAATGAAGTGATTGGGATGCCACAAGCTGGATTTTCCAACAGTAGGTGGAGATCTTAAGATCAGAGCTAAAAATAGGTGTAAAATTCAACAAATGTCATACGTTAATATTGGAAGCAGAGAGGAGTTAAATTGTGTTGACCTGTTAAATCGTCCAATTGTGATTTTTCCACTGACATCTTTTTTAAAAATTTATATTTTTATAATTCCTAAAAAGATACACTAATAGCACCTCTATATACGGGGGCATCATTCCACCAAGATATAAAAGATTTCTGTAAAAAATAGCTGAATCTTTCACCAACTGGGAAATTCCATAATGATAGTTCAAAGAACTATATTCAGGCCAATTCATGATGTCAGTTCTGAAGTCTCATTAAGTAACTGTTGCTTTTTTTAAAAAAAGACATTACCATTGAGTGAATATTAGTTTCCGTGATTTCTTTTCCCCAAAAGTTCTAATTCTAAAGTACACATTTGCTTTTGTTTTCATTGACTACTTTAAAGGATAGCATACAGCATTTTTTTTTTAAATGGAAAGCGTCTTACCTTTCAAGTGAAAAAAAATAACGTTTTTATGGTTTGAGTTTATGATCATTAGCAGATAAAAGAAAACAGAAAAGTCACCTCAACGTCCAATACATACAACATTCTGACTTTCAGTGAGAATCTCTTGTATGTCAGTTAAAATGTTTTAAGCCGCAAATAGAACTGTCAAGTGTTTTAAGCAACGAGGAAACATATTAGTCTGCATTACAAGAGGCCCAGAAGTCAGGTGACTCCTGGGTTAATTGGTTTATTGACAGATCACCAGGTAAGCAGTTTTCTCCATCTTTCATCCTGCCATTCTTGGTGAATCACTTTGTTCCTAGGTCAGATTCTTTGATTATTTCAAAATGGCAGCACCAATTCCAGCATTATAGCCATATACCACAACTTGTGTCTTCCAGTACTTGTTTCTTAGGAGTAGGCAAAAATCTTTCCAAGAAGCCCGGTACATTTAACTATAAGTTTCAGTGGCCAGAACTGAGTCACATGCTCATGTAAAGATCATTCACAGATAAGGAGAACAGAACCCCCACCATGTCTTAGTCTCATCAGAAATCAGCCCCTGTAACTGAGCCTGGCCTCCCCTGAAGATGAAGTGGGGAGGCCCTGAAAAAAACAAACAAACAAAAAAAAAAGATTGAGGAAAACTGATGCTGTACAGGCAACCCACACTGCTGTATTCTCCTTTTCAGATCCTCCTCTTTCCTCATTCCCTACCACTGGCCTTCTACTGGTCTCTCTTATTCTTAGTTTGTATTAATGCAGTTTGTGTTTCATCTCTGTAACTGCAATCTGTTGGCCTAGAGATCACTTCTGCATTCTCATTTTTTTAAAGATTTATTTATTTGTTTATCTATTTATTTGACAGAGAGAGAGAGAGGGCAAGAGAGGGAACAAAGGCAGGTGGAGTGGGAGAGGGAGAAGCAGGCTTCCTGCTGGGCAGGGAGCCCAATGCTGCGGGGCTCAATCCCAGGACTCTGGGACCCTGGGATCATGACCTGAGCCTAAAGCAGACACTTAATGGCTAAGCCACCCAGACACCCTTTACTGCATTCTCTTGCAAGTTACAGTCCTTCATTCCCATTGTAGGGGACTCATATCATTGTTGCTTGCCCAGCCTGTTCCACTTGTTTCTTGAATAAATTACTTGAATGTTTGAGTGTGGGCAGAGTTGTCAGACAAAATACAGTATACTCTGTTAAACTCAAATTTCATATAAGCAACAAACACTTTTTTAATATAAATATGTCCCAAATATTGCATGAGATGTGCCTAATACTAAAAACTTACTCAGTGAAATTAAAATTTAAATGTGAATCCTGTATTTTTATCTGCTAAATCTGGCAATTGTAGGAGTGGGGAGATCTTTCTTCAGGAGGTCCATGTAGTCACACAGTTTTATGCCCACTCACCCTCAATTCCCTGCTCCACCCCTGTATACTCAGCTCTGGTAGTGGACACTGACCCAGGGATGGGTCAGGAATTGACCCATTTCCTTTACTCTAGTAATCAGTTGATGGACCGGTAAATGGTCTAAGTCACACCAATTAAACTATGACCTAGGATTATTTTATTTAAAATACTAGGAAAGAGAAAATCCCTCTACTAAGCTTGAAACTGGCAAAATATAACATGGGAGCCCCCTGGGACTAGCACGGGGATAGCTCTTGATCTACGTTTAATGTAAGAAGAGGAATGTGAAGATTACTAATGGGGAGAACAGATTATGCTCCATTGATAACTTTGAGCCACTGAATTCAACAATTCCTGAAACCTTGGTCTTCACAATTTCAGGAGTCCATAAACTACTAAACTACTATTGCCTCATTTTCTCTCTTACAACTTAAATCTTTTTTTTTTTTTTTTTTTTTTTTTTTTTGCTTAAGACAGTTTGATGTTAGTTCCTAACAACTGAAACTAAAAGAGCTCTGATAAATAAACCCATCTATACCCTTCCTGTTACAGTTATCAATTGTCCTCATCTTCCTTCCTGCCCTTCTTTAATAAACCATTCTTGGGCTATAAAGTCCCATGAAAAGGTCGATATGTTCTGTTTAATCTCCCAAATTAATTATTTTACTCTCTTTATCTCATTTGAAATGAAGGGCTTTCCTACTAGTGATCTGTTTCTTAGTGTGTTTCTTCTGTTGCTCTCATTCAGCTAAAACTATAAACTTACTTTTGAAGGACAGCACAGTTTTTCATTTCCAAATATTATCCCTCTGTACAATGAATAGCATTTTAATTAACATCTGTCCTCTTCTTGACTAAATTATATTCCTTTTTACTCCTGGTTTTTGTAGATGACCTTTCCTAAATCCAAGAGTAGAGGAAGGAGTCCCAACACTCGAAGTACTAGAGTACATTCTAGTAATCTGACACTGCTAGAAGTTAAAGTTTTCTAAGGAAGCTCGACTGCATACAGGAGAGAGGGAATTCCATTTCATAGCTGCTAATTTCAAACCTCAAATTATGTTCATCCATTGTCTCCTACATGAGACATTACCCTTATTAAGGGTAAAAAGATTTCTTCATTTCAGACTTCCCAAGCAACTCTATTTGAGCATACTAATTTTTTTCCAAAGGCATATGGAATGATTTAATAAAAATTAAACAAATCATTATAGCCAGACTATCAATATTAACATTTGCCATACATTCTTTCTACTTAACATTTAAGAATAGGGCATGGACCTGAGCTGTTCTAAGCACTAGGGGAACAGCAGCAGACCAGGCTTGGAGCTTGTCCACATTGAACTTGCATTCTAGTGACCAGAGAGGTGAAGCAGGGCAAGGAGAATAAAACAAGATGAGAAGAGGGAGAGAGACATTGGGAAGGCACAATTTTAGATAAGGTGTTGAGAAGAAGGTTGAAAATGGACAGAGATCTTATAAAGTGATAGAATGAGCCACATGAACATCAATATTATATTTGTGGGAGATAAATATACACTTTTAATACATATATGTAAACTTTTCATTTATATTTATATCATAGATCTTTTAGTATGAGGTTGTGTGGTAGAATACCAAGAAAATCCAAATAAATTCAGGAATATGGCAGGCTGACTTTCTAAAATGGCTCCCCAATGATCCATGGAACCTGTGAATATAATGAGATATCAACCTTATAATTATGTTATATGCACAGCTGACAATAAGATAAAGGTATCATTCAGGTGGGCCTGATCTAATCTCATGAGTCATTAAAAGCACAAACCTTTCCCTGACTACAGAAGAGAAGGTCAAAAATGTGAACTATGAAAAGGAAATGATGTACCATTGTTGGCTTTGAAGATGGAGGGGGCCTGTGCAAGGACCAGAGAGAGGTTTCTAGTTGCTGCCAGTGAGCCCTAGTCACCAGTTTACGAGGAAATGGGGACCTCCGTCTCATAACAAGAAGAACCTGAATTCTGCCAACAGCAAGAATGAGTCTGGAAGTAGTTTCTTTCCTAGAGTCTCTAGACAGGAGTTCCACCTGGTTAGAACCTTGATTTTGGTTTCATGATAGCTAAGCATAGACCCTGCTCCACTCACCTTGGATTCTGATCTACAGAACTGTGTTAATAAATTAGTTCTTGGTGATTTGTTAAGCAACAGCAGAAAAATAATATAAAGAAAACAGAGCTTTAGGCCCAGCTCTGCTATGCTCTATCTATAATGATTCGGGAAAGATGACAAACTTATCTGGGCCTCAGTTTCCTTATCCATAAAATAAATGGGTGGTATTAGGGGCGCCTGGGTGTCTCAGTGGGTTAAAGCCTCTGCCTTAGGCTCAGGTCCTGATCTCAGAGTCCTGGGATCAAGCCCCTCATTGGGCTCTCTGCTCAGTAGGGAGGCTGCTTCTCTCTCTCTCTCTGCCTGCCTCTCTGCCTACTTGTGATCTCTGTCTCTGTCAAATAAATAAATAAATAATCTTTTAAAAAAATAAAGAATAAATGGGTAGTGTTAGAGGATCACTAAAATCTTCTTCCTGCCTAAATTTCCATAATTAATCATTGGCCATGATTTCACTGTTTTAGATGATTAAAGTTGTTTCTTGATCCCAAGTGATTGATCATTCTTCAATTAACTTGTTGCTAAATCCTCAGTCAAGGATATGATTCACAATTGAAACATTTCACATGGAAAAATGTGCTACACTATAAGACAAACTGCACTATGATATAAATACTCAGTGACAATGTAAAAGTCTGGTATTTTATTACAATAAGACAAAATCTTCTCATTTACCTTTAAACTGGTGAGAAAAGATACTACATCTGATCTTAGCCAAAATGCTGAAAAGTGATTTGCTTATCATTTAAATAAGAGCACAGAGTGATCATAAAGTCTGGAGGCATAGAAAAATGCATATAATATCATCAAGGACATATTCAGTTTCTTCCCTGAAAAATAAAGTATTATCTATGTTTCCTGATTTTGTAGACAACCTATAAAAGATTTAGTAAATGCGACATTTAGATTGTTTAAAGTATTTACACATCTACAACACCGACCAGAATTTATCCTAAGTGACTAAAAACTCACTTAGATAAGGATTTGGTTTTGCTAAGAACATATGGTAGTTTAGAAACTTGCTTTTTTTGTTGTTTTGTAATAAAATTTTACCATGCTATCACCAATAAATTTTTTATCAAAGTTTTAAAAACATGGAATTAAACATGCATACTACCCATAAAATGAAAATACTAAAATGCTAAATATGGTCATCTACATTTTTTTAAATCTGAAGTTGTATGCTTATTTGAATAATACTGATCAAATAGTTTTGACTCATGTTCAGATGAAAGGCTATTTCTTTAAACAAATTGTGATTTATTCATACTCCTTAGCAATAAAAAACAATAAACTTTGGTATACAACTAATATACAGATATCAGTAGCATTTCTATACACTAACAGTGAAAACACAGAAAGAGAAATTTAAAAAACCAACCCCATTCATAATTGTACCAAAAAGAATAAAATACCTAGGAAAAAACCTAGCCAAAGATGTGAAAGACTGTACTCTGAAAACTATAAAACACTGATGAAAGAAGAAATGAACTAAGGGTGGCCAGGGTGGGTAAGGATAGGGTGGCTGGGTTGTGGACATTGGGGAGGGTATGTGCTGTTAAGTGCTGTGAAATGTGTAAGCCCGAAGATTCACAGACATGTATCCTGGGGCAAATAATACATTATATGTTAATAAAAATTAGTAAAAAAAAAAAAAAAAACCACTGATGAAAGAAATTGAAGACAGTGGCCCCTGGGTGGCTCAGTGGGTTAAGTGGGTTAAGGCCTCTGCCGTTGGCTCAGGTCATGATCTCAGAGTCCTGGGATGGAGCCCCACATCGGGCTCTCTGCTCGGCAGGGAGCCTGCTTCCCCCTTTCCCTCTGCCTGCCTCTCTGCCTACTTGTGATCTCTTTCTCTCTGTCAAATAAATAAATAAAATCTTTGAAAAAAAAAAAGAGATTGAAGATAACACAAACAAATGGAAAGATATTCCACACTCATGGATTAGAAGAATTAGTATTATTAAAATATTGTTTTAATTATATTGAATTATAATAATTGAATTATATTGAATTAATATTGTTAAAATGCTCATATTACCCAAAGCATTCTACAGATTCAATGCCATCCCTATCAAAATACCAACAGCATTTTTCACAGAACTAGACCAAATAATACCACAGAGGACCCTGAATAACCAAAGCAATACTGAGAAAGAAGAACAAAGTTGGAGGTATCACAATTCCAGATTTTATGACGTACTACTAAGCTGTAGCAGTCAAAACAGTATGGTACTGACACAAAAATAGACACATAGATCAGTGGAACTGAACAGAGAGCCCAGAAATAAATCCATACGCACATGGTCAACTGATCTATAACAAAGGAGGCAAAGATATACAGTGGGGAAAACAGTCCTTTTAATAAATGGTGCTGGGAAAACAGCTACATGTAGAATGAAACTGGACCACTTTCTAACACCATACACAAAAATAAGCTCAAAATGGATTAAAGACCTAAAGGTGAGACCTGAAACCATAAAAATCCTAGAAGAGAACACAGGCAGTAATTTCTCTGACACCGACCACAGCAACATGTTTCTAAATGTTTCCCTAAGGAAAGGAAAACAAAATCAAAAACAAACTACAGTGGCTACATGAAAATAAAGCTTTTCCTCAGTGAAGAGGAACACTGTTCTGTTCAACAGAACAAGAAGACAGCCTACCAAATGGGAGAAGCTATTTGCAAATGATATGTCTGAAAAGGGGTTAATATCCAAAATATAGTAAGGTTAATTTTATAATCCTAACATATGTCATCAATATATTTAAGGCATAGTAATTATTGCAGACTTAAGATAAATTATGACAGAACAGTATTTGCCATCAAATACTGTGATTGAAATAGTGTAACTCTTAACCCAAAAATAACATTATCCAAGTTAAATTTAACAACAAATTTAATAACAATAATTAAATTTAATTTAATTTTAATTTTGCATTAAAAAAATTGTTGAGCCATTCCTAAAGTGAATTTCCATTAAAGACACTTATTTGCTAAAATAAAACTATTCTTAATCTTACAAATAAATCCACCAGAGGGAAGGAAATATTGTTGTATTTACATTTTACTCATATAAATACAAGCCTATATTACATCCTCCCACATAGTCTTGATCATATGGAAGCCAAAAAATTAAGCATGTTTTTATATCTTGTTTTTGTAAACATACAGATAATAGCTGTTTCCATGCACTATTTTCTAACATTTTTGTCACTTATGGATTGGCTTTGACTGGTTGATTTTTCCCATCATAATGGGTTGAATTTTCCTGTCCCTTTGCATGCTTGCTAATTTAAATCTGACTTCTGACACAGTGAATCTTACCTTGCTGGTTGCTGATATATTCCTATTCCTGTAAATATTCTTGAGCTTTATTTTTGGATGCAAATTACCTGGAAACAGTTTGGTTCTTTCAGGTCTTGCTTTTAAGATAAATCAGAAAGGACCAGAACAGTGCTCATTTAGAGCTAATTATTCACCACTACTGAGGGAGGATCCTTCTGTGTGCTCCATCCAATGCTGGGTGAATCTTGAGACGTTCTAGTCTGCGGAGTTTGAACAAGCACTATTCCCAGTCCTTTGCTAGCATGGGCACTGTTACCTCTGATCCCCACAGGTGGTGGGTCTTTTCCCACCTTTGTAAAATTTCCTCATATATATGTGCTGATTAGGACTTGACTAAATACTAGAGGGGAACCCATTCAGATCTTCAGAGTTCTACCTCTGTATAGTTCTCCTGTCACTTATAATTCTGTGAACTCTGGCTACCTTCATCTCCCAGACTCTCAGCTCTGGTTTCTCCACTCTGAATGTCTACCAGGCTCAGCCTGGTTGTCCTTCCCTGAGATGCAGACTAAAACCCTCTAGGCAGTCAACTGGGATAACACTGAGGCTCACCTCATTTATTTCTCATATCTTAGGGCTCCCTATACTTCACTGCCAGATACCTGGTATCTTGCAAACCACTGTTTCACATATTTTGTCTATGTCTGGTTGCTTAAATCAGAAGGGTACATCAATTTCTGTTGTAGTATCTTGGCCAAGAGCAGAAGTTCATTAATTTGGTTTTCCTAAGAACATATGGTAGTTTAGAAACTTGGATTTATAGGCATGTTACTGTGTAACATGACTTGGAATTTTCTACAGCAATTCAGCTTTCCCTAAATAGCTTTCTATACACATTTACTTGGATTTGTGGAAGTTAGGTAGTAGTGAAACGTTCAGTGCAAAGACACAATACTCTTAATTTAAAAAAAAAATCATACTTCTATAAGATACTAAGTCTCTTTGAATATGTTCTTGCAACACATGTTATCATATACAAAAAAGAGACATTTAAGGTTGAGCAGCACTTAGGAGGGCTCAAAAAAATATGTATGCTCTGTTCACCTTACTCCTAGAACAATCTGAATTTCTTTGTTCATTAAAAGCTGGCTGAGCCAAGAGGAACTGTAAATGTGTTTCCAGAAAGAAACTATCTTCCAAGAATAGCCCCCTCTCAAAAAAGCTGCTTGTTACTCAACACAAACATGGAGGGAAATAAAAAATTCAAAACCTTAGCAAACATAGGTATCACCATATAGTCCAAAGAACACAATATTTGAAATACTCACTGAAAATGTTTTGCACTGAGTTTTGTAAAGAATTATACACTGTTTGTTTTTTTAAAATCATATGTAGATGAGAGAAAATTGGGGGTGAATGGCAGGAAGTCATGTTTCAGCAGTGAAGGCAAGAAATAAATCCTTTAAATCAGGGTTCACTGTGGGACATTTCCTAAAATCAACAACAAGGGCTCCAACGAGTGGGATGAAACTGCTCACTCAAAAAAGAAGTCTCATGAAAAGAAAGTGAGACTTTTTTGCATTTTTAGTTCAAGAAATCTAACCACTTGGTGTTACACGGAAACAATGAATCATGAAACACTACATCAAAAATTAATGGTGTACTGTATGGTGATGTATAATAGATGTGCAATTTATTGTACAGATGTACAATATGTATTTATTACACAATAAAAAAAAAATCAAACATTTATATATACAACTCAAATCAAGGAATGGCGTATTTGATGGGTTAACAGAGATGTAGTGAAAACATTTCACCACTGACTATCATCGAAGTCAATAAATATTGATATTTTCTTCAAATATCGGATGGGAAATCCAGACAAGTCTAAGTGAGGGTAAGTTGATTTCATCTCAACTCATTCAGGAGTTTTGAAGATCTAGTAGATTGGTAATGCAAAAAGAAGCTTCACAAATGGAAATACTAGGATTATTAGCAATTACTAACATTCCTTCTCTGCTCATTCCCACTGTACTTGATTTCCTCACTCTCCTCCTCACTTCCTTGCACCGATCTATTTCCAAACATTTCGTGAGCACATTTTTAGCATGGAATCTGACCTAGCTGGGAATAAAAGGTGGATAATCCCAGTTCCTGTCATTGAGGTGGTCACAGTTTAATAGGACGGAGAGACAGAAGAACAGATATTTTGATACAAGGTAAATATGTAACTGAAGTAGAACCATATTGCTCTAGTAGAAGAAATCTGAGGCTCTTTCCACAGAGGAGGTGATATGTGAGCTGGATTTAAAAGACTCACAGAAGTCAGACATGTGGAGAAAGAGGGAGGGCCAGTCCAGGCAGTGACACACATGCAAAAGACCTGAAAAAGACCGACAAATGGGGGGAACAGAACTCCAAAAAAGGATGGCACAAAAATAAGTGAAGATTTGTGTCGAGAGATGTGGTCACTAAGGGAGGCTGAAGCAAGATCATGAAGAATCTTAAATAATTTATACACAGTTTAGAGCTGGGTTTTCTGTATCATTTATCTTGGCATAAATATTAGTAATGTTTCCTTTGACTCTCAAATGCGGCCTAGTTTGAACAACCAATCAAGTGGTCAGCTTACTTACAGGTCTCTTGGTATCAGAATGTGATTTTTAGAAGGAGGGCTAAAGCTATGTAAGTCTCTTTGTGCACTTAAGTTCAATGATACCACAGGCACTGTAATACCAGGCCTTCCATGTTCTCTTGCAATGATGTTCCTTCCTAGATGTGCAAACAGGGCCAGCGACTATGATTACATGGGAGTCAACACGCATTCCAACCTCCTTGCCTTGTCTGTGCCTACAGAAGTGGGAATTACTCCCCAGAGCACTCGCAGAGAGGATTCCAGGTGAGCATTTGGTTACGCCAATCAGAGCGAGTTTTGAAATCAGGAGCGATGAACGTGCTTGGGGAGACGCTATAGGACTGAGGTGCTCCATAGCAGCCTCCTACATCTAGTTGCGAGCCGCGCGGAGGCTGCAAGGGAAGTGCAGAGCAGCAGTGCCAGCTGTCATCATCAGAGAAGTCTTCCTTCTTGCAGGTGACAGGTGCAGGGGCAGCTCGCTCGTTCCCTCCTTCCCGGGCCTGAGCTGTAAAAGCAGCTGCCCAGGTGGGCCACTCGGCTGTACCATTCTAAGAACGAGTCCTGGAGCTCAAGCCTAATGGCCACTCCTCTAATCCTTCCAACAATTTAATGCACACTTAATTCTTTATATTAAATCGTTTCATGCTTAAAATAGCTAGTGTGGTTTCAATTTCCTGGAACTGAACCTTGACATATATGTGGTAAGTTATTTAACAAAACTGGGCCTCAAATCCACAGCCATGTAAGGAGAGGGCTGGGCTATCCAGTGATCTGCAAGATCTCTCCTACCTCTAGAATTTGCTTCTGCGATTCTGTCATGTGGTCAAGTTTGCCAAATACCTCCCTCCATTTTTCCTCCTCTGCAGCCCTCAGGAACTGCTTCCAATCTGGCCTCTAGCTTACATTTCCATATAACTGTTTCACTAAGATCAATAATCATTAATAAATCATTATTAAACTTACAGGAGTCCGAAAATGCACCAAAAGCCATAGGATGTGTACAAGACGGCCACTCATCCATTTAACAAATATTAAGTGAGCACCTGTTCATGCCAGGTGCTCCTAAGTAATATTTTATAAACTCCTTGACTCACTCCAAGCATCTGTTTAGACCCAACATCATATTTTGTCTTTGTCTTATTTGCAATTTAATAATAACTGTCACTCTCCCAACCTCTAGATACCCACCCCCCCACCCTTCTTCATTCCAGGCTTCAGTCGGTGCTACTGTTTCTTTATAGAAACTGACCTGAGTTTCTGAGTACTCAGGATTACTTTTTCCTTCTCTCTAGACCAGTGTCTCTATTTTCAGCCCATTTTGCTTTCTTTAATAGGGGAATCATCACACATTCTCCTCACTAATGTGGTCTTTCAACTCCACATTTTGTTCTTCTCTACTCTTAGTTTTCCCATATGTGTCTTCAGGTGGTTCTTTGCTCCACACCAGTTGGCTGAGAATCACCCAAGGCCCTTTGCTCTCATATTCCCTTGGACAAATCCTTCAGTCATCGAGTTTTAATACTTTTTTAGCCTTAAGTTGCAGGTCCTGAGTTACAGAACCAACAACCAACAGAACCTACGTTTCTACAACGTAGAAATCTACGTTGCTGTTCCAATGTCCTTTTAGCCTTAAGTTGCAGGTCCTGAGTTACAGAACCAACAACCAACAGAACCTACGTTTCTACAACGTAGAAATCTACGTTGCTGTTCCAATGTCCTCTCACTATAATTATTTCCAAAGCATTAACTTATTTCAACATGATAATCCTTCAACAACCTTCTTACACTTCCTCTCCAGGCAATCGAAAATCAGTCTGATGTCATTTTTACTTTGCTTGCCTCATCAGGCCAATCCCAAGTTCTGGTAATTCTTGCCTCACACTATTGTTAGATATGCCATTCTATCTACAATTCTGCATCCAGTATCATATCCCAGGTTCTATATTGGACTCTGTCTTCTCTTTCCTTATTTTCTGTCTCCATCCATCCTATGTTCAGCCACTTAAATGATCTCCTTTAAATGTTATCACAAGACCTTTGGTAGTGCAAATTTCCTTTCCTCATTAAATCTAAACCTTTTGTCAGTGGCCAAACATTTCACTATATTTAAACTACATATCACGTATTGTGGCCTGGTTTCATTTTTTTCTCTAAAAGACTTAATTAACCTAACTGCTATTACACAGTCTACTTATTTTAGTCCTTTTACTTATTTCATCAGCCTAGAATGTTGTCCACCTGAACTAAACAGTAGCCCAAAAAATCCTTAAAGGAATTGACCAAAGTGTTTCCTATTCAAGGATCACCTCATGTGACTATAATCAATTAAGCTGTCCTACAGGACTTCCTATTAATGTCTATAAAGACAAGACTTAAAAAAATAAAGCGTTGGGGATGCCTGGGTGGCTCAGTGGGTTAAAGCCTCTGCCTTCGGCTCAGGTCATGATCTCAGGGTCCTGGGATGGAGCCCCACATCAGGCTCTCTGCTCAGCAGGAAGCCTGCTTCCCTTTTCTCTCTGCCTGCCTCTCTGCCTACTTGTGATCTCTCTCTCTCTCTCAAATAAATAAATAAAATCTTTAAAATAAATAAATAAATAAAGTGTTGAAGGGTAAATTCATGTGCTATATTTTCTCTCTTGCTCAATGAATATCGGAGTTAAGTCCTTGGTAAAGCAAAGAATAGTCACAGATAACAAAACTCACCATAGCACATAACTTCATATAACAGCAAATCTGAAAGCTAGGTATGTACTGCATAATATTTGTTATAATACAGTTGTACTCACATAAGCATATGATATATGGGAGTTATTTCACCTTTATCCTATTTACTTTGGAACTCTTATTTATATTGATTTCATGGTACTTTAGACAAAGAGAAATAAATAAATGTTCTTGAATGCAGAAAACTTGTGAATAAAAAAATCTGATAATTAATAATTGCATCCATTTCTTAAAATATGGGGAAATATGCTAAAAAGTACTCCAATGAGCCTGGACACATTAAGAGATCAATAAATGCTTGTTAAATAAATGAGTGAGTAAGACAACAGGTAAATTGTTGAGTTTAAAAACAATGGGGACAGAAACAGATCATAACCTATCAGTGTACATAAAGTGGAAGAATGTAAAAAAATATAATAACTGTTACTGAAGTTTCTGACAGTACTAGAAATGATAACACCAAAGAAAAAGTGGAGACATATATCCAGAAGTAAGTATACAATTAAATAAATTCTGTCTTATAATACACACTAAAAACATATATGTATATATACATATATACAAATTATATACATGAACATATATATCTGTAACATAGTTAATGCTCATTATTTGTGGATCTTTCTATTTGTGAATTTGTTATTCAATAAAAGTTTATTTGTAACCCCGAGGTCAATAGTGGCAGTGTCTTCTCAGTCATCTGTGGACATGCACAGAGTGGCAAAAAAAAAATTCCATTAAAACAAGAAAAGAAAATCTAAAAATATTACGATTTATATGGGAGAAATAAATCTCCCACTATTTCCAGATGACATGTCTGTGATTACAGAAATCCAAAAGAATCTACAGATCAACTTTTAGAATTAATAAATGAACTGAGCAAGTCACTGAAAACAAAAACAAAAACAAAAATCACTTGAATTTTATATATTACTGGCAAAGGATGAGAAATAAAAATTTATCAACAAAGAAAAATAATAGTTTTTTTTTTAAAGATTTTATTTATTTATTTGACATAGAGAGAGAGATCACAAGTAGGCAGAGAGGCAGGCAGCAAGAGAGGGGGGAAGCAGGCTCCCCACTGAGCAGAGAGCCCGATGTGGGGGCTCGATCCCAGGACCCCAAGATCATGACTTGAGCCAAAGGCAGAGGCTTTAACCCACTGAGCCACCCAGGTGCCCCAATAATACTGTTTAAAAGAGTATTAAAAATCAGAGTCTTCAGAAAGTTGAGCAAAGAGGGGCTAGACCGCTACACTGAGAACTATAAACATTACTTAAAGACAATGAGTCACAGAATTGGAGAAAATATTTGTAACACATATCTGACACACCCAGAATATATAAGTACGCCTACAAAACAATAAGATAGATATTCGATTCTTAAAAGTGTCCTTAATCTTGCATTTCACAAAAATAGCAGTCTATGTATATGCTTATCTTTCAAATATATCACTGAAGTAATGTCTTTCCATATTAATAATTATTATATGCATTATAGCAAATAGGTATATGTATAGGTTCTCAACATCTTTAGACATGAGGAAAAACAAATTAAAGCCAGGTAAAAAATACCTCCTACAATAACTAAAATTGGAATAGGATTTGATCAACTGGAACTCACACACTGCAGGTTGGGAATGCCTCTTAGTATACTAGTTTGTAAACTATTTGACATTATCTACTAAAGCTGAATACATGCACACCCTAAAACACAGCAATTCTACTCCTATGTAAAAACTAAACAGAATTGAGTGCACCTGAGTGCTCACCATAATACATGTACAAGAATATTAATAGCTACTTATAAGAGTTAAAATTAGAAAGTAGATTGGATGAATAAATTATGGTAAATGTGTTTGATGGAATAGTATAAAGCAATAAAAGAAAACAAATTGCTATACATTCAGCATCATGGATTAACCTCATGGATTAATGTTAAGTTAAAGAGACCAGAAAAAAAGAATAAATACTGTATGATTCAATCTATATTATAAATATTAATTTCTTGAAAAAGTCAAAATACACTATGTTGCTAGAATTCAGAATGGTGATTACCTCTGATGGATACTGAACTAGGAGTTGGTACAAGGTAAGCTTTTGGGATAGTGGAAATGTTCCACAACTTGTAAGGTTAGATTTGTAAAAATTAATTGAGCTGAAAATGTAAGATTTGTGAATGTTGCTGTGTTTATTACAGATCAAGACAAAACTACAAAAAATAAAACAAGATTTAAATGTAAATCTATCACTATCTATCTTCTATCATAGTTAATGCCTTGTTTGACACAAGTATAGAAATATGCAACTTGGGAGAACACCACAAAAATCTCTGAAGGATATAATTAAGCAATCTAAATTGATGCAAAATAATTTATATACAAGTGGCAAAAGACCTCCCACAAAGACTGCCTTCTTTCTTCCCAAAAAAGTGACTTGATAACAAAACACTTTAAATCAAGCCACAAAGTGTAGTTCCCAGAGGGTGGAATGTCTGGTGAACGTAAGCCTAGTAGACGACACAGGACGTCTGCCAGAGTTTTGTCACAGAAGGCCTATGAGATCACTCTTCATAAGGTCTCCCCTCCTTACTCCTGAGATAATATAAACTGCTTTGGTATTTATGGATGCTGGACACTTCTTCAGTAAACTTTATAGGTTTTTAAACAAAACCAGCTGGGACTTTAGATACACTTAAGCGGGGGAGGTTTCCCTGCAGCACACTTGTGTACATTAGAATCCTCTAATTCTTGGGTCTCCATCCAGACGTTTTCCTGCAGTCAGTCTGCAATGGGCCTTAAAATCTGCATTTCAAGAAGCACTCCAGGACCCCCTGAGTCAAGTGGTTTGGGTTACCCAGTTGTGATATATTGCTCTATACGACTATATCAACTATTCATTTTCATTTCATTTGTTTATTTTAAAAATAAAGTATCTTTTCTCTATGTGATCTTAGTTTGGATGGCAGAACTTAATACAATAAGCAATAAACTATGTATGTGCTTATCTTTCAAATTTATCATAAATCTCATTTTTTAAAATCTTATTTATTTATTTGACAGAGAGAGAGATCACAAGTAGGCAGAGAGGCAGGCAGAGAGAAAGGAGGAAGCAGGCTCCCTGCTGAGCAGAAAGCCCCATGCGGGGTTCGATCCCAGGACCCTGAGATCATGACCTGAGCCGAAGGCAGAGGCTTTAACCCACTGAGCCACCCAGGTCCCCCTATCATAAATCTCTTACTGCTATTTAGATTTTACCTTTCTCAGACACATCAGTATAACATTAACCTATTAAATAATCTAAGAAGGAAAGTAACTGAAGCAAATCCTTCCCATATTAATTAATAATTATTATATGCACAGAATGATTTTTCACTATGTAAACTATTAATTTTTTATTAAGTAAGAGAGGTAAATCAGACTTAGACCAGAACTATCTGAATCTGCTAACACATAAATTCAGAGTTAATGGAATTTAACCATTTAAAAGACCAATGTGCACTGTTAAAATATAGAGGAGAAATTATAACGTGAATTTACCTGGGCTGAATGAAAGACAGAGGTGTGAGGCTTACCAAAGGAAACAAAAAGAAAAGAAAAAGACAAAACAGGAAACAAATAAAGAAAAATCTGACAAAGACTGAAGAGACTAGAAAGGAATAAATAACCTGCAATTTAAATTGGGAGTGACTAGATGAAAATCAGAACATTTAGGTTGTTTAAAGTGAGAGAGCAAAATGTCCTAGGAACACATGCAGAGAACATGGTGAAAGTAGAGGTTCAACATTCAACAAAATTCATGTTTACTGCCGGAAAAATAATTTCTTAAATAAGCAACTAAGAGAAAACCAAACAAAATAAAACAGTGAGCCAGATTAATATTATTTATATCATGAGCCTTGGAAAATGCCCTTGACTTTTTTGCTTCTGCCTCAATATGAAAAGGAGATGCCAGCCATGAGACATACCTTGGACCTCAGGTATTATTGTGCAAATAATGAATGACAATTAGTGAAATGTTTTGAGTTTCTCAAGATACAGCATATAGTTATTCAGACTACTGTGTTTTCAATTCATATTAATTAAATTATATGAGTTAATATTTTAGTAACATTTGGTATCATAAGCAGGAAAAAATCAGCAAATGTTATAGTGAAAATCTACTATGCGGCCATATGAAAATATATATATATATATATATGTGTGTGTAATTGCTAAATCTTTCAGTGAGAGAACATAATTACTCCCCCCTCCCCGAACCCCCACGGATACTGGACACCATTTGAATCAGAAGGTGCTAGAAACAATAAGACCTTGTTTGGTTTAATAATAACACTAGTGAGGATATCCCAGCAATGCTGACAAAACACATACTACCTACCAAGCACTTAAAATGCTGAATGAATGAACACATCTCAATTATTAGTAATTCTATCAATGTTCATGCACATCACCACTTTACTATAACAAACACATTATCAGTGAATTAACATCCCAGGTAAAAACAAAACAGTCTTTTAGCTTTGAGAAGCTCCCAAACTTAGGAAGCCACAATGAAAAACAGTATTATCACATTAGGATTAGTTTGTTTGCAATTAATACCTACTTTCTATTACAGAATTGCAACTATTCTAAGGGGAGGTGGACAGAAAAATGGAGCAAATCATTATCCCCACTTCCAACGTGGAAAAGGCAATCACAGCTTACTGATCTCACCAGGTTATTTACATTGGATGATGATAGTCCTAATTTTCCAATCCTTTCTCCCTGGCATAAGACTATATAGTTACAGAATCACTCTGACTACTTTGATGGTCTTTGCTTCTATTTATCTTTGTATAGTTCATGTGTGCAATACACTCTTAGGCCAATGCCTTATACTATCAGTGGATTTTTTCCCTTGAATTCTCTACTCTCTGACAGTGACCAATAATGTAAGAGTCTTTATGCCTGCCTTTTTGATATGCATAATTGAGTTACGTTATAGTATTATTTGCGACCATTCTATTTGGCTGCACTGGAAGTTCCCTGAGCAGCATATTTAAAGAGATGCTGTAAACATCACGGATATCATACATTGGTATATTTATATCACCAATTTTCTGGTATGTGAAAATGAAGTTTCTTGAAAAGAAAGTACTTCATCTTCTAATTCAAAAAATGTTAATATGAATAAACACACCAAGAACTGAACCAATAACTAAAGCACAAAAATTAATACACTAAATACTGGTTTTATTTTTCAAATTGACATGTAAGGAAAAACAAATTCAACATGATAGATAACATAGATTAAGATGCTATAAGATGAGTGGTATTTTGGCAATAAATATCATGAATGTTATGGTCTGAAGACATGTAAAGCAAATTCTCTCTAAAGTGAGTATCATAATAAGTTCTATCATTACACCTCAACGCTAATGGTACCAACATGGGAACTTGGGTTTAGGAATTTTCCCTGTCTCCCATAGCGCTTATAAGCTTTCATCTCATAAAGCATGATAAGCACTCCTATTTAGGCTAAACATACATGTTTTTACTTTCAAATCTTCAAGGGCACTATATATAATAAATAGGACAAGAGGCATTACAACCTGACAAAATATCCTGTATTTCTTGGCTCTATTTCTTTAATCAGTATTTTCTATTGTGTATAAATACTATGCTGAGTGCTAGCATTCTTTAGGTAGATTCATGTCACCAAACTTCTTCCGTAGCAAGATTATAGCTTTTCACTATTTTGATATTTACTGTTGGGTTAGGATAGAAGATCCCACTAACTTGGATGTTGTGAAATTTTTAAATTTAACCCAGGTTGACAGAGGTATAATAAAATTAAATCCAGGTTTCTGGTGGTCCCTGCTCTGAATGAAGGGGTATATCCAGATTTTCCAAGCTATGCTCTTTAGAGTTCCTTTTAGTGAACTCCCTTTGCATTTAAATGCATAACATACATAAATTGTGACTCTCAGCAGGGAAAAATACAAATAGGTTAGAATTTCCAAAAGCAACGAATGGCACTGAGCCACAAATTTGGGAAGCATTACAAAACTCAAGGGAGATGAATAGAAAGAAAACCGGACCAAGGAAGTGAAATCCAAAGACAGAGGGAAAATTGTAGAATCAATCATAAAGAAAAAGAAATATCACTTTCAAAGGAACAACAATATGACTGGCAACTTGACTTCTCACTAGGGATGAATGAAAGTCAAAAGGCAGGAGAATCATATTTTAAAAGTGCTAAAACAACATATTCTATTAAAATAACCTTCAAAAGTAAGGAAAAATAAAGTTATTCTCAGATAGGTAATACTAAAATAAACAGTCAAAAATCATTGTCAGCAGACCCATAGGGAAAGTTATACAGAAGGTCATTCTTCAAACAAAAGGAATGTAATAGTCTGATGAAAACTAGTATGGAGAGGTATGAAAAGCAGCAGAAAAAGTGGATAAATAAAAATCAGTCTTGATCTTTTTTTGTGAGAATTAAAACATCACAGAAATGATCCAAATGATGGTAGGAAGAGGTAAATGGAATTAAATTGTTCTAAGATTCTAGCATTTTCTCAGAAAGTATCAAAATTATATTAGACTATAATAAGTAAAGTCTGCGTGTTGTAATTTTGGCATAAATGCTAAGTGAATATAAAGGAATGCTTATGTAAATAGCTAATTGAAGGTGGAAATGGAATAACAAAAAAAATACTTGGATGATTCAAAAGAAGGCAAAAAAGTGGAGAAAGAGGAAGACAAATAGGAACAAAAAATGGGAAAAACAAAACAGTAGATATAATCCCAGATATACCATTAATGATTGTTATGGGGTAGAATTTTGCCCCCAAAAAGATATATTTAAGTCCCAAATGCTAGTACCACTGAACATAAGCTTATTTGGAAGCTTATGTATAGTATCATTGCAGATGTAATCAAGTTAAGATATTTTCACACTGAATTAGGATGGGTTTCAATTCAATGAATGAATTGACACCACTGACACCATTCAATTCAATGGTGTCCTTAGGGGAAGGAACTTTGGATACAGACACATAGGGAGAGAACATCCTGTGAAGCTAGAAGCAGAGTTTGAAGGGAGGTAATGTACAAACCAAAGAAAGCTAAGGATTCCCAGAAACGCCAGAAGCTGGGAGAGAGGAATGGAATGGAGTCTACCTTGGAACCCCCAGAAGGAACCAATCTCACTGACATCTAGATTTCAGATATTTGACCTACAGACTGCAGAAGAATAATTTTGTTTTTTTAGACCCCCAGTTTGTAGTACTTTGTCATCATAGACCTAGGAAACCTAGGAAATTAATACAATTATATTAAGTGGAAACCTAATATATATTTGAATTAAAAAATAAAGACTATCATACCACATATGAAAAACAAAATTTAAAAAGTGGCAGTATGGGCCACCTGGGTGATTCAGTTCGTTACGGTCTGATTCTTGATTTCAGCTCAGGTCATAATCTCTCAGGGTAATGAGATCGAGCCTCGTGTTCATTAAAATTCTCTCTCCGTCTCCCTCTGCCCCTCTCCACCCCCGCCAAAAGCCACAATACACTGCTTATAAAAGCCCTATCTTAAATACTAAGAAAGGTTAAAAATGAAAGGATGGAAAAAGACGCACCAAGAAAACACTACAGAAAATTAACTCTATTGATATCAGATAAGCTAGATTTGAAAACAAGGAGCTTATTTTTAAATAAATAAATAAATAAATGATTATAAGATTTTAAAAATTCAATCCATTAGGAAGATATTCAATTCAAAAATATAGAGCAATTTTAAATTTACATGCAACTGATTATATAGCTTAATAATATATGATACACAAATTGATACAATTAAAATGAGAATAAAAAACCTTTAATCATAGTGGGTAATTTTAACACAACTAACATTAACTCAAGAACAAATTTACAAAAACAGTACACTTCTAGATGACATGAACAACACAAGTAATAAAATTGACTTGGTAACAAACAGCACTATATCCAACAATGACAGAATTCACATTCCTTTCAAGTGATCATGGAACTTTTGTCTATTGCTGGACCATAGCATTTTATGCTGGACCATAAAGCAAGTCTGAACAGATTTCAGAAAACTGAAATCATTAGGAATTGAGCAAGAAATCAAAAGCAAAATGACAACTAAAAATCTTCAAACATGGAAATTAAACAATACACTCATAACCCATGTGGTGAAGAAGAAATCACAGTGGAAATTTAGAAAATATTTTGAATTGAATAACAGTATATTAGAGTTTGTGGGATGCACATAAGGCTGTACTTACAGAGAAAATTTATAACCTCAAATGTCTAAACTAGAAAATGAAGAAAGAGTAAATGTTTACTTCTTAAATATTCATCTCAAGAAGTTAGAAAAGGAAAAACAAATTAAGTCATTAAATTAGATACGGTAATAAAAAAGCAGAAAAAAATTAACATGGCCAAAAATTAAATCTATGAAAAGAACGGATTAGAAGACTTCTACAGACAAGAGATAAGCTACAATAAGGGAATACCATTAGAGATCCTTAAAAAGAAAATCTGTAAAAATAAGATGAGATCACAAGCTTTATGCCAATAAACCTTATAAGAAATAAACAAATACCTTGAACAACACATTTTATTAAAAATGCACAAAAAGAAATAGAAAATGTGAACTGTACTACATCTAATAAGAAAATTGAGTATGTCATTAAAAACCTATTCTGAAACTCAAAGGATTGTATGGACAAACCATAAAAAGTAATAACTGAATTTAGCAAGAAAAATGAATATAAAGTCAATATAAAAATCATTTTCTATATTCCAGAAACACACACAGTTTTTTTAAAAAACGGCGTCATAAAACATCAGTTGACCAGGAAAGTCTCTAACAAAAGATATGCAGTACTTGTATACTGAAAAGAATAAAATGATATTGAGAGAAAATAAGTTCTATCTAAATAAGTAGAACAAATAACTGTGTTCATAGCTTGGAGAATTCATTATTATAAAGATGCCAATTCTCCCCAAATTAATTTATAGATTCAGCACAATCCCAATAAAAATATCAGTAAGTATTTTTTGGTGAAAAGCTAGGACAAATTTTAAAAATTACAGGGCAATACAAAGGGTCAAAAACAGCCATGGTAATCTTTAATTAAGATTAACTAAGACTTGAAAAACTTACACCAGCACATATCAAACTCTATTAGAAAGTTAAACCAGTTAAAGCAGCACAACGCTGAAGCAAAGACTGACAAAGAGGCCAACAGAAGACCACAGGGTCCAGACCTACAGACGTATGATCACCCAAAATACAAGAAAACACTACCATGAAATGGGAGATGAATGGCCTTTTCTGTAAATGTTGCTAAGTCAACTGGACATTCATATGGGGACAAAAATGAATCTTGAGCCATACCTCACAGAAAACACACACAAAAAAACCCAAAAGTGGATGATTTCAAATCTAAACATGAAAGAAAAAATAGGAGAGCATGTAAATGAAAATAGAGACGAACTTCATGACTTAAAGAGGCAAAAATTCTTTAAGAGGTCATGAAAACCCTATGTCAACTACTTCTAACGTAATAAAATGATGCTTCATGTAAAAACACATAAAACTATACATAAGACTCCATGATAACTATAGGAAAATTTTGCTACATCTTATTCTAAGATCTGTTCATCAAAAGAACCCAAGGAAGCGAAAAGTAAGCCACAATGTTAGAAAAGATATAAAAAAGTATTCACGTGCATAAAGAACTCCTAATCCGCAAATCAATAACAAAAGCATACACTCCAGTAGAAAAATGGATGAGACACTTAGGCAATTCACCAAAGTGGATATTCAGATGATCAATAAACATATGATAAGATGTTTAGCCTTAACAATCATAAGGACTTGTTAATAACCAGAACAAGATATTACTACACATCTCCAGAATGGCTGAAATTAAAATAATAACAATAACAGCAATAACAACAATACAAAGTGTTGATGAGGATATAGAACAAGTAGATTTCTCAAATAATTTCTGTTAATAATATGTACTGATAAAGCCACTCTGAAAATCTGAACTACCTACTAAAGCTAAATATAGGACACAAAAATTTCACTTCTACGTATATACCTGCCAGAAATATATATGTATGTGCAGCAAAATTATGCACAAGAATGTTATTTACAATAGCCCAAAATGGAAACAACCCAGTCCATTTACAATAAAATGGATAAAGAAATTGTGGTATGCCCATGCAATGGAAAATTGTACAGCGATAAGGATGAAGTATAACTACATACATACAGATGAATTTCATAAAAATAGCCCTGAGTAAAAGAAAACAGACACAAAAAAACTACATACTACGATTTTGTTTATTAAAAGTCCAAAATCAGGAAAACTAACTTACGGTGTTTAAAGTTAAAATAGTGGCATAAGAAATGTCTTGGGGTGCTAACAACACTGTAAGTCAAACACGAATTGTGACATATTCATGCAAAGACTCATGATTCCAAAACTTAATGAGGAATATTCTAAAATAAGTATCGTACCTATTTTTTCACTTCCTCAGACAGAATGTGGTAAAAAGAATCTAAAAAAAAATGTTTTCAAACCCATGGCTGTGTTAGCAATAAAAAAAAAAAAATAAGTGTATACATTGTAAGTTACGCTATACTATTTTTCATTTTGACAAAATTATTTAACATGTATTTATTTAATTAAACAACTGAGTGGTAGCCTATTTGTCCTATTGCATGGTTGGGAATAACTCTCTCTTTCTCTCTCTTTTTGGTATAGAATTCCCTATTATTATTTTCCTGCTATGCTTTGAATCATCCAAGCCAAGATTTGTTTTTAGCATTAAGCAGCTAACCCAGAAGGCAAAGAAAACCAGTCACAAGAGATTATCTCCCTCGAGACTATACTAGAATTATTACACATATGAATTATTTAAAAATTGGATAATTTTATGTGGCAAAAGGAAGAAGTTATAAATAGAAAAGAGCAAAATATGTCACTAATTATTAACTAGGCGATATGAAAATAAACGCTTCCATAAATAGATTTTTATATTTTTTCCTTACACTAAATTTTCTTCCACTTCTGTTTCTTCCATCCTGTCCACATTGGTAGATTATTTATTGCTATTTCAGTTATATATTTCAAGAGAATGAGGTGACTGATTATATTTTTGCATAGTTGCTTGGTTTAAAATGCTGTGAAAGGAATTTATTTTTAAATTTCAAAACCACACGGAGATACCACCTTACACCAGTTAGAATGGCCAAAATCAACAAGACAGGAAACAACAAATGTTGGAGAGGGTGTGGAGAAAGGGGAACCCTCTTACACTGTTGGTGGGATTGCAAGTTGGTGCAGCCACTTTGGAAAACAGTATGGAGATTCCTCAAGAAGTTAAAAATAGAGCTACCCTATGATCCTGCAATTGCACTACTGGACATTTACCCCAAAGAAGCAGATGCAGTACAAAGATGGGCCACATGTACCCCAACGTTCATAGCAGCAATGGCCACAATCGCCAAACTGTGGAAAGAACCAAGATGCTCTTCAACAGATGAATGGATAAAGAAGATATGGTCCATATATATAATGGAATATTATGCCTCCATCAGAAAGGATGAATACCCAACTTTTGTATCAACATGGATGGAACTGAAAGAGATTATGCAGAGTGAAATAAGTCAAGCAGAGAGAGTCAATTATC
>CM053604.1:47920038-47942897 GCA_028646535.1 Procyon lotor
AGAAGATATGGTCCATATATATAATGGAATATTATGCCTCCATCAGAAAGGATGAATACCCAACTTTTGTATCAACATGGATGGAACTGAAAGAGATTATGCAGAGTGAAATAAGTCAAGCAGAGAGAGTCAATTATCTTATGGTCTCATTTACGTGTGGAGCATAAGGAAAAACATGGAGGGCATTGTGAGAAGGAAGGGAAGGGTGAATTAGGGGAAATCAGAGGGGGAGATGAACCATGAGAGATTGTAGACTCTGAGCAACAAACAGGGTTTTGGAGGGGAGGGGGTGGGGGGTTGGGCGAGCCTGGTGGTGGGTATTGAGGAGGGCACGTATTGGAGCACTGGGTGTGGTGCATGAACAATTAATCTTGTAACACTGCAAAAATAAAATAAACATATTTGGGGAAAACAAAAGGAAAATAACACACCCTAGAAGAAACAGATGGGCTAATAAGAGGAAAGCCAGTGAAGAAACACCTGTATTCAGAACAAACCACTTTTAAAGCTACTATAGAATAAGACAAATGGTGACCAAGAAATAACAAGGAATTTGTGAAAGTAATTTTCATAATTATAAAATCACTGTTATTGATTTATTTTGTCAAAAAAATAAATTAAAAAATAACTAAATTTGAAAGCTGTTACTATGACATAAAAAAAAAAATGACAACAGAAATGACTAGCAAAGAAATACTCTAAACAACACCTTTAGTTCTAGTGATAATAATCATTTAAGACCTCTTGCCCTTGATCCAAGCAATTACTAGCTTTAAATGAAAGTAGATATTTCTAAGAAACCCCAAAAGCTACTACCTGAGTTTTATTGTTCTAGTTTTACACTCATGTCTTAAGAAATGCTTCCCACATGTCACAGGTTACAATATGAAAGATCATTGTCTGTAGTCTCTGTTCTGAGCCACTGGCCCTGAAATGTCTCCTCCCACTGCACTGCTTGATCTAGACCTTCCTGGCTATCTATTTTATTACCAGTTCCCCTATTTCTTTCATCTCTAGCATTATCTCACTCTTCAGACTTTGTGCTACGCACTGTCTGCCTGCCCCACAACTATGACTCAATAATCGGCCTCTGGCAAACTTGAGTAAATATTTTATCCCCGTGAGTTAGCAAACTGGCCCAGGAGGCTTGCCTTTACTGCAAGGAATTGCCCCCAAGCAGCTAATGTCCTTCTGGGGATTCAGTCCATTCTGTACTACAAATATTTCTTGAGGGCCTACTATGTGTCCAGCACTCGGCCAGGTGCTAAAAAGAAAATGATGAGTAAAACAGAGTCTTGGCCCTTTGAGAGCTTTGATGGAAAAGCCAGAGCTTAAACAAGTAAATGAACAAATATATGATCACAGACTGTAATGAGTGCTAGGAAGGGGAAGTTCTTAGTATAAGGGTACTCCGAGGGCAAATGAAGGTTGGCCTGCCCCAGTCTGCAGGGTCAGGAAGGGCTTCCAAGGAAGTGACATTGAGCCAAGTGCTAAAGAACGATAATTAGGCCTGGAGCCATACCAGGCAGGAACTTGCATAGCAGGATAAGGATTTGTGTCTGCGAAAGGAGGAACTTTCTTTTGGGAAATTATTAAGTAATTTACCAAAAATAAGGGGACGGGGGGAGCTCTGATATTATGAAAGAGAGGACTAAATTAAAATGTATTCCAGTGCAAGGATTGTTTCTCTGCAAAGGAGAAAACTAATCACTCTTCTCTTCGGTGTTGCCAGGAGTCTCTCTATGCCTCCAAAAAAGAAACTGAAAAAGAACCCAGAGATCAGGACACGATGTGGCATGAAATTCTATAAAGGAAAATACAGATGACAAAAGGGAAAGATGCAAAGCTAGCTATCATATTTATAAGGAGAAGAATACAGGGTCAAAATGCCATACACCAGAGACAGGGCGGCAATAAAAACAGGAGAGGCAAGTTTAAGGTGGACATAATGTAGAAACTTGCTGAATCACGAGTTGTGCACCTGATTCTAAGGTAACATCGGGTGTCAAATATACCCCCAAATTAAAAATACATAGATAAATCATTTTTAAAGATTTTATTTATTTATTTGACACAGAGAGAGATCACACATAGGCAGCGAGGCAGGCAGAGAGGGCGGGGGGGGGGGCGCAGGGGGGAAGCAGGCTCCCTGCTGAGCAGAGAGCCAGATGCGGGGCTCGATCCCAGGACCCAGAGATCATGACTTGAGCTGAAGGCAGAGGCTTTGACCCAGGTGCCCCCATAAATCATTTTTTTGAAAGTTAGACATCAAAAGAGGGCCCTTAGGTAAAATCAGAGTTTGCAAGTTTTAAACACGGATGCTCAAATATATATAATAGGTTATATCAGTACTATATACTGTTACATATAAGTAAAACACAAAAGAATAAGCATCTGAAGTTAGAGCAATTTCATTCATGATGCCATATGCAGGGGAAAAAATATATTAACCCAGAGAAGTAGAATGACATAGCAGTTCTTTTTTTCACCCCACCCCACTTTATATTTAAGTTGGACAGCTCCTATGATTCACAGATATTATCAAGAGTGTACCTAGCATTAACCCCAACATACGCTGCATACAATTATTCCAAATTAGCCTGGACATCAGATAAACACCTGTCACTGTGAAGGCAGAGAGGTAAGGTGGACAGAGCGCTGGACTTGAGTCCTAACAGAACGTCTCCGAAGGTCTGAGTCACTGAATCCCTTCACAGTGAATCTCAAACATGACGGTGCATTAGAATCACCTGGAGGACTTATGAAAACACAGGCTTCTTGGTCCCACCCCCACAGTTTCTGGCTCACTAGGTCTGGGTTGGAGCCCGAAAAGTGCATTTCTAACCTGTTTCTACATAAGGGTGTTATTTCTGATTTTGAGAACCTCTGCTCTAAGGGTATCTTTCCTTATCTGCAAAATGAGGATATTATTGCCTCCAAGGCCCACCTCGCAGAGTTAATTCAATAACTCAATAATTCAATAACAAAACTAGTATGTCCTCTCTAAGGCTATAAAGTGTTTCATACTTTTCTTATATCACACTGCAATACAAGGATGGTTTCTTTGAATGACTGAATGTCTACATTTGATTAATAAAATGATACAATGTGAACATAAGAGAGTAATGATCAAATGCCTAGAAATTTTTCCATAGGTGTCAGTCATTTAAGTGACATAGATAAACAGGAATTCAAATACTGAAAAAGAGAGAGGAAGAGTAGGTAGTTATGTAGCCAGTACTCCTAATATTATCTTACCAGATATTAAGAAATTAAAATGCTTCCATACTGATTAGCAAATAACTGCTGTCCAAGTCATCCCCTGAGCACTGCAGGCCCACAAAGGATCTCAAAGGAAAATGCCTGTTATAGCAAGGGACTGCCACCATCCTGTGTCAATGTCTCTTCTGATGAGGATGTGTCCCTGCCACACTGGCGATTAAATGCTTTGACCATCACCCTTAGACAGGAGAGGGGATGGGATGGTTGCTAGCTCCTTGAACACATCTTTCTAGATCATTCCATTGCAAATGGGTTTTTCCTCTGCATCTTTATCTTCCATCGTCTAAGAAGTTCCAGGAGACTGGGGAAGTATAATGAAGAAAAGAGAAATACCAAAGGGGAAAAGGGATTTAGGGTTATATGCTATTGCAGAAAAACTTCACTTGGGTGTTGCTAAAACCTACTCAGAAAAGTCAATTTAGAAAGGCCTAAAGGAGAAAGGACACAGCAGTCACAGAGCATGACTGGTCTACATCTGCCTCTCTGTACTAGCATTTTCCAAATCTATGTGAACTTTCCTATACAAATGCTACAAGTATTCCAAATTGCCATCTAGTGTGACATAATTCCATTGCAGCAGCTCTGCCACCTTGAGCAAGTTAGGTTTACAGCCTTGATACTTTGAGTAGCCTTTGACGTTGCCAAGCATTGGAGAAAAGTAAGGAATTTTTACTCTGGAGCTAGGTCAATGGGGTCTCTATTTGTGCTCAGAGAAAGGACATTTTCTCCATTATCTCAGTTCAAATTCCTGAGCTCAAAAACTGTGGTTCACTAACCCACAACAAAAAACTGGAAAGAAGAATGAATGATTGCTCTGAATTTCTTCAAATATTTATCCCTGAATAAACGACTTCAAACTGAGCTGACTCTTTATGCATAATCTGATTAATGAGGAGGTGAAGAATGCATGCTTAGAGTCATAAGAAACATCATTCCAGGAAATGTTTTCTAGAAAAATTCTCTTCCACAGATGGAATTGAAATGTATCATGTATGAATGATCCTATCTGAACTTATAAAAATCTCACCCATACTAAAAGATTGGTGTCTCTGACTAAATTCCTTTTTTTGGTTTCCACAAAAAATGGTAGCTTTCTTTGTATCTACCTTAACTGTAGCTAAAAAACACTAGATACAATGAATAAAACATTTAGTAAGCCATAAGGCATTGAAATGGTATATTTTCAAATCTGTGTTGAATCAAAATGGCTATTTTCCTTCTTGTATTCACTAGGGAATGTGATAGGAACACTTGTGTATGAGGAACACTGTGTTTGAGAAACAGCTACTTCTAAAGGTTGGTCAACTAGTGCACAGCAAAAGGCACATATGTAACATTATGAAGAAATGCTCTTCTCCAACCTGCATTCTCACCAACATCACCTTTTTCTCCACAATCTCGCCAACACATGTCACTTGTTGTTTCTTGTGTAAAAAGCTTAAAAATAAAACTACCCTATGATCTAGTAATCATACTACAGGATATTTACCCCCAAAATACAAAAACATGAAATCAAAATGACACATACACCCCTACATTTATTGCAGCATTATTTACAACAGATTAAGTGTCCATCGGCAGATGAATGGATAAAAAAGTGGTGCTATATGTATGTATGTGTGTGTATATAATATATATATTATATGATTGAATATATGCATATATATATATGCGCAATAGAATATTATATATATGTGATGGAATATTATACATATGTGATGGAATATTACTCGGCCATAAAAAAGAATGAAATTGGCTCCTTGCAATGACATGGGTGGAGCTAGAAGGTATAATGCTAAGTGAAATAAATCAGTCAGAGAAAGACAAATACTGTATGATTTTACTCATATGTAAAATTTAAGAAAAAGAGAGAGAGAGAGAGAGAGGAAACCAAGAAACAGACTCTTAACTCTAGAGAACAAATTGATGGTTACCAGGTAGAAGTAGGTGGAGGGAGGGGTGAAATAGGTGATGGGGATTAAGGAGCTCACTTGTCCTGATGAGCACTGGGTGATGTATGGAAGTGTTGAATCACTATTTTGTACACCTGAAACTAATATCATCACATTGTATGTTAACTACATTGGAATTAAAATTTTAAAACTTAATAAAAAATAATAAAAAGGAAATGTTCTTCTTAAATAGGTACGGAAACTAACTGGAAAAAAGTACCAGTAAACTTAAGAAAAAATGAGGAAATCCATAATGCACAGTACTGTATACAGTGAAAGTTAAAAAGAAATGCTACCTAGTTGGAACTGTATAAAAGGACGGGTCGCACTATCTGGCTGTGTTCTTGGGGCACTGCATGAAATCTATGGTATCATTTTTGACAGAATCTTACTGTAATTTTTTAAAACCTTCACAAATTTCCAATGGTGATGGAAAAGAGAAAAATACATTACAAACATGGTAATAGCGCATACATGTTAGAGAGTAAAATCATTAAGATGTCAAATTTAGCACTTCAGAAATACGACATATCTATTTCTGTAAGCCAGAGGGGGAAAGAACAAATGGGTTAATGTGGATCAACATAAAATAAGGCTCTCGTACAGAAAACCTGTATAAGGACATTTTAATCAGTGTTTGGTTCTTAAAAAACCTTTGGTTCTTAAAATGAGAGTGTTTTTAGGATCTTCAGAGAGGAGTAAAAGGAGGAAGAGCAGATACTAACATTTTGGGGCAGAGAAGGCTCTTAGTGCAACAAAGCAAGCTGTTTAACTTAAACAACCTTTTAATAACTTAAAAAGGCAATTCAACAAGCAGATAGATAATCAGGGAAAGGGTGGAGGCATAGGTGTGAACATAGTGGCTGTTCCTTCATTTTAACTGGAAAGAAGTTTAGATTTCACAAAACATACCTAAAGGGAACTGAGCCTTGAACTGGTTGTATTTATTGGAATCACAAATATTTGTCACTTATAAATAAAGCTCCCAAGTTATTTTAAAATAGATTACAGTAAATTATGTCAGTTTTTCTGAAAGATATGTATGGGCAGTTAATTATAGATTTTTACAACCAGGATTTCATATTAAAATCTCTTAAGTTGGAAATCAACATCCAAAATAATTCACTTAAATTGATGAGGGGCAGCATGTTGTACTTAACAAGGGCTATATACTAGAAATTGGACAAAAGGGATTACCATTACTAGCTTTGTCACTTTCTAGCTGTGGGAATAAGTTATTCCCTCTCACTGAACTTGAGATATTTCAATAAAATGAGGATAACAATACAATCTATTTCATACATATCATTCCTTTATGTATTAACTCACTAGACTGTAAGAATTCTGAGGAGAAGAACCAAGACTGGTCCATCCTTATGAACTTGGTTCTCAGTATATAACAGACACTCTCTTTCTTTTCTTTTCTTTTTTCTTGTCAAATAAATTTTAAAAAATACTTGTAAAGCACCTAACACATCAGGCACTATGCTAGGTGCCTGGAGAATAAAATAAAGTTATATAGCTAAGTGTTTATCACAATGCCTAAAACATGGTAAACTTAAAAAGAATGTTTCTAGATGTTGAGTCCCATCTCCCCATATCTAAGTGACTTGTGGGAGTCCATAGTGCTCCCCAGGATTTCGGCAAATTCCCAAAGACTAGTCACTACTTCTTCATAGGCCCTCATTCCCTGAAGAACATGTCCTTTACATCTCCTACTAAGGCACCAAGTTTATGCCTTTCTCTGGTTCCCAAGGAAGATCCTCTTTCAACAAATATTTGACAAGTTTAGTTACTTTCTTAAGTTTTTCAGGGAAGGATGGCCTAACCTTCTACCATTTCAATGTACCCAACCTCCTCAGTGGTCCTCCTTGTCTTCCTTTTCTGGTGCCTCAAGCAAATTTATCCTCTCTTCTCAAATGGGAATCCTGCTCACATACAAGTCCAGTATGATTTCATCTTCTGACCCAAACAGGCTTTTATATATTTTTTTTTCCAAAAAGTCTGGTCCCTTCTTAAAGGAGAATTCTCAAATCATGTAGTAACTATAATATAACGATAATGGTTTCACCACCTAGTTATATTACCTACTATTTTTATAATTATATCATCTTAGATGGGTTATTAATAGTAAGCCTGAGGTCCTATGCAAAAGGTAGCTTTCATTATATACTGCTAAAATATAAGCGCTCTCTTTCATATAATAGTATATGACATCTCCAAACTACCATCAACATGATTTGGAATTTATATTTGCAGTCACAGAAGTTAACGATAACTAAGGCTATGCCAACTGTCTTAGCATTCCATTTGCTGTGTAACAAATCACCACAAACTAAGTAGTTTAAATCAACACTCATTTGTTAATTCACAGATTTGTAGGTCAGAACTTGAGCAGGGCTCAACTGTGTGTTGTTGTTGTTTTGTTTTGTTTTTTTCCTCAGGTTTGCACAAACCTGAAATCAAGACGTCAGCCATGCTGAGGCTCTCATCTGAAGTTTGGAGTCCTCTTCCAAATTCATGGGTTGTTGGTATACTTCATTTCCTTGCAGTGATATAACAGAAATCCCAGTTTTCTTGCCAGCTCTAAGCCAAAGATTCAACTCCTAGAGGCTTCCTTTAGTTTCTTGCCACAAGGCCCCCAGAGGCAGCTCACAATGTGCCTTTTTACTTTCTTCCAGGCCAGCAGGAGCACATCTGTCTAAAATGTCACCTTCTTTTAATGGGTCCTATACTAGGGTCGAGCTCACCCAGGATAATCTTCATTTTGATATCCTATCACATTCATAAGGTTCTGCTCACACTCAGGGAGAGGAGATTGATTATACAGTACATGTACACCAGAAAGGTGGAAATTCTGGCCCCACCTTAGAATCCTACTTACCACACCAACTGTCCTCCACAAGCAACCAGTGATCCTGAATGCACCTCTTCCCTGGAAGCCAGGGTCAAGGTGAAGCCAGGAGCTGAGACTCTCCAATGGAATAGCTCACTTTCACCTATTTCACATACTGAACTTCCTGACAGATAATTACTCTTTAATAAGTTGTTATCTGGGTAAATAAAACTGTTTAATAAACCTTGGACCAGATAAATTCCTTAGAGATCACCCAGCCACCAAAACTTCTTCCCTTATTAACATTCCACGATTTTATAAAGATTAAGTGCAACTCAGTCATAGAGCTTATAGTCTAAAATTTATGATAGAGTTAAAAGAGCATTTAAGTTTCAATCAATTGGACTCAAGTTCTGCATATACCAATTATTTATTCTGAAACTCTGGGAAATCTAGAGTATCATTCACTTCAATTTTCACAGTGAAAGTACTGATAATAGTTGTAGTAATCATAAAATCTCCATAAGATTATTATTAATAATAATGAATTTGATTTATTAATTATGAATTAATAATGAATAATTAATAAAAAATAATAATTTGATCTAATGAAGATCAAATGAGACAATGCATAGAATACAGTATAAAATGGTATACATGTGCAATTATTATGGATATTATCAGTATTAACACTGGCACTCTTCCAGATTGTTCAATGGAAAACCAGTGTTTTAATCAGCCGACTCCTCTTCCTTTGTGCTCCATCTCACTCACATGTATTGAGCATCAGTGGAGGCGGACACAGGCAACAGAACGTGTTGCTGTGAAATAGTAATAATTGGTGAGGATGTGAAATGCCTCTGTGGTGTACCAGTCAAAGAATATGCATGTAATTGCAATCTGAACACATTTTATTATAGGGCCAGAGCGGTGCCCAAAGACATTCCATACATATTTACAGTATTCTTAAGCGTATATTGAAATGGATACACTACGAAGTTGTCAGGCTACTCAAACTCCCAGACAAATGCTCGGACTGTGGCACAAGAGCTGTTATGATAGAAAAGTTCAGTGAGAGCCACTGAAGCACTGCCTCCTTAAAAACAATAGTAAATTCTTTTTTTTAAAAATTGCTGTATTCTTATGGAGCCATTCAGAGAAGATTACTAAACACCAAGACCTAACGAACTCCAGAGTGATGACTCCTGTCACTTCTCCATTTAACTGTCCAAGCTGGGCTAGTGTAGAAGATCAACAGGTTTTAAAGAATGACAGGGAGTTTGTATACAAGTAATAACGTGGTGATTATAATTATAGCTGCTGTTCCAGATACTGTTACTGAATAAAATTGACACGGCCTGTTTCACCCATGCAGTTTCACCTGAGAAATGTATTACCTCTTTTTCTCTACTCTGTTGAGAATATCACCAGCAGACTGTTTTCACCTGGCAAGGGCAGCAGTTCGTGTTTGCCATTCTGCCTCAGGGAAACAACAAATCTCACACAATCCCACAGGGTATGCACCACTCCAGTCTTTAATACTGACTTCATGTTACTGACAGGTCCTAGAAAGCTAGAAATAGCAGTTATTCCATATGACTCTCTAGAACAAATGTGTGGCAGAGATTAAGAAGTAAATCTCACAGAAATGCATGATGTTGCCACCCCAGAGAATTTATTTTTTTGGCTTAGAGAAAATCAGCGTACTTCTTTCACAGCAGAGAACAAGTTGCTCTATCTTGTAAACCCAAACACCAAAGAAGAAGTAAGAACATCTAGTTAGCCACTCTGACTTTGGAAGTGACATTTATCACTAACCCATTCTACGGATTATTTTTAAAAGTTGCCAGTTTTGTGGGGCCCAGGATTAAAAAAAAAATTCTCCCACTTGGCCAAAATACAATGTATGTTGCTCTATTTTTAGTTTTCATGATCAGACGATTGTATTTAATAAAGAATCACAGCAGAGTCTTTGTATGTTTTATGGTATAGTAATAAGGCCAACTATACCTAAGGAAATAACTTTTATTTTTAAGAAAATATCTCCTAGCTTCCCACTGATGTCTGGTGAGATAGAATATCTGATTACGGAATGCCAAATAACCATGCAAGTTGATCTTTTATTCTTGAAGTGTTATCTGGCTAACTTTGATGTTAGGACAGGCATACCCAACAGACCTCCATCTCCATCAACCAATTAAAGTGATGTATATGGAATCAGATCCTGGTGGCACAAATTATTGATCTTTCTGTTCACATGACCCAGCACATATGCTCCTAACACTTTTCTTCTTTCCTTAATTCATACCTTTTATGTTCCTGGGTAGTTCCTCTTTACTAATTAGCTAAAGATGAAAAATCTCTACCCTTTCTTACTGATGCTTCTACAAGATCTGCAGGAACCGTGCCAAAAAGGACCATGAAAAGTGTTATAGGCTCATTCAGAGATAGAGATAGAAACAATGAAGACTGACAGTCCACAGCTGGCTGAATTTAAGCACTCTCCCTCACTTTCTTTTTTTTTTTTTTTCCCTCCCTCACTTTCTATTTTATCTGGAAGGAGTTATAGCCCAAGGTTAGGATCTACATACCAATTCCTTGGTTGTCTGATCAAGTAATGAGTCATGAAAGAAATGAAACTGGAATTTTGGTGACCAAGAAGTTCAAAGGAAAAGTTAGGAGAGATTTCTTGGAATAGGACCAGGATCTGAGGATATCTGATTCTCATACAAACGCCAACCAAAAGGCTCCCTGTAGAAGAGGTTCTTAATCAGATGGGCTGGATAGCTCCTTCTGGACATGTCAGTCATTCTCCTTGTAAACGAGCTTAGCACTCTAGTGGCAGTAAATGAAGCTGTGCATAGGATCAAAAGATGAGTTTAATCTCTACAAGGCTAGTCTGGATCTCACTTCTGTTCATGGTCCAACTTAACACGTATAGGATCCGTCCCCATGATGCAATACATTAAAGAAGATAGTTTCATAAAGTATTGCGATATCATTGGCATACATCATGATGAAATATGTATGGCACACTAGAGCAAACAGAAAAGAATATCTGGTGCAAAGCTAAGGGAATCATTGTCATAACACACAGATAACCTGATTATGGTACATGAAAGTGCCATGTCAAACAAGCTGAAAACTACCATATATTAAGAGGACCAACATGATTGATCACACCATCCAATTTCACTGTGGAAGATTTAGCAATTGTTCTCACAGCAACAGAAACTTGTTTAAATTTAGAATTATTTTTATTACTTAACATGAGCCTCCCGGCATCACCATTCAAATCCCCTAGACAATGATATGTATCTCACATAATGATGCCTCCGACAAAAGAGTTCAGTTCAAGCAAAAATAAATAAATTAATGAATAATAATGAAATGCGCTATCATTTAAGATTCATTTTTTTTGTATGCATCCTAAAGAATGACCTTTTGAAAGCTTAGTTTGGGAAATAAAACACTGTGAGATTGAGCTACTCTCTTGCATGAAATTTTATGCCATGAACCAGTTACTGACATATGATACTATTCAACAAGAGCCAAAATTTAAAAATCCATGAACCAGGGAGTTGAGTCTTTAAAAATTATATGCAATGACTAAATATCAGTTTTTCCCCTGACCTTGTGATTCTGAGTACTGCTGACTTGGATATTTTAATGACAAAGAGAAGAATACATCAGCAGGGAACACAATACTTCCACTGTAAGAAAAGCTGAAACTGTATGACCAAGTCATTTTAACCTCTTCGTTGGCTAAGATGCTTGGTGAGGGCAAGGAGAACACAGAGTGAATGAAAGAAACGACAAATGTAAGTTATGACCCAAAAGCCAATAAAGAAAAAAGTTTACAATGATATACATGATCATTTTGTCATTTTTTCTCACTTTTTATTTCCCCTATTATGATATATATGGTGAATAAGGAGGTATTTATATTAACCATTTGATCTATAGGTTATGGAATATTTGAATGATAATATAACAAAGCTGGGAAAAAAAAAGACCTGATGAAGGCCCCTTGACAGGTATGATTTTAGAGTGTCACCCATTAGGAAATAAGAGTACCTATAGCTATATTCAGGGAACTCTACATTTCCATTAAGAGGGAGAATATTCAGAATTGTATATATGGTGGAAAGAGTGTCCTTGGGAGCCAAAGAGCAAAATCTATTACTAATCCATTTTTTTCTGCTCTGTATCTCTGAATGCAACTCTGACAAGCTGCTAACCATAGAACCTTTTCTTCTGAACACAGGAGTAGGCATACACCCCATACTAAGCCAATCAGATTCCTTTTTTAAACAAGTTAATCTTTAAAAGAACACTGAAGGAACTGATGTGGCTGTTGGAACTGAGTCATCCAACCAACCATAGCCCTCAGAGTATTGCCATGATTCTCTGCAAATGAATTTCTCAACATTGCCTCATTGTTCTAAACCTAGCACCTGTTTGTTCAGCTTTGTACTTCCTTGAACTATATGGGATACTTTCAATTAATTCTTGTTTGTTTGTTTGTTTAAAGTGGTATAGTCATATCCTATTGTTTGTAGGCAAATGATTGTGAGATTAAATGCCTGAGAAATCACAGATAAAACTTGCCAAACCACTCCCTCTTCCTTAAATTCCCATTCACATTTATCTCAGAAACCCCCAAATCTGAGTTGGGATTATAAAATAAACCACTAATTCTGGAACCCAGTTATGGAGCAAGAATCACTTATTAAATGTATTAACAATACATATACTTAAGCAACACCCCCAAACTTATTAAACCAGAACATCTGGGGATAAAATCCAGAAATCTGTATTTCTCACAAACCCCATGGACCAGTATATAATATACTTCATATTAAGGATTGAGACCTATGTGATAAGACTCTCAAACTGAAATCTGGAACCCTTTAGACAACTGGGTTAATATTGTATTCAAATACATTCAATATCAATCGATTATATTTTTACATCTCCAATCACCAATTTATAAATTATAACTTGTAACTTTTAAACTTTTATAATGGTTAAACTTTTCATCTACGTAGTTTTTTAAAAATACTCCTAGGATTTGCAGTGCAATAGAATTTAGTTTAGTTTAAGGGCGCCTGGGTGGCTCAGTGGGTTAAAGCCTCTGCCTTCAGCTCAGGTCATAATCTGAGAGTCCTGGGATCAAGCCCTGCATCAGGCTCTCTGCTCAGCCGAGAGCCTGCTCCCTACCCCCCTCCCCCGCCTGCCTCTCTGCCTATCTGTGATCTCTCTCTGTCAAATAAATAAATAAAATCTTTTAAAAAAAAAAGAATTTAGTTTAGTTTAACTCTTACTTAAATGATCTCCTGCTAAACAAGTAGTTCTTTCCCTGAAGCAAAATTTATAGCCCTACAGTGTATCTAGTGAATAAAAACTTTCTTCTGTTTCAAGAAGAAATGTTTTTCCCACTATTTTTATTTTCAGCTTATGCATCCACAATACAAAGTAAATGACAGCAGTTTATTTCTGGTATGGCTGGCTGAGTAGTTTCTATCCAGCCAACTCTCTTATAGATAACAACTATAAACACTACACAAATAGATAAAACAGCTTTCTGAAGTCACCGGAATATAAGCGAAGGTGGGAATAAACTGAAGGGGAAGAATGGAACTTGGAAGAATGGAATGGCACACTGGGGAAGTTTTCTGGTCTTAACAGCTTTTCTTTCTGAGGGAGATCCACATGGATAGTTGAAACTTGAATGGGAACTTAGAGTTTTATTACTTCAAATTCAAGTACAAAGTTTGAGCACCAATGCACCTAAAGATGGGTCAGGATGGGAGAAAGTTTGATCCAGAAAAATAGAAAACCATAGAAGGTGATCTCAAAGTTCTACAAATGCACTTTGCTCAAATCTCTGGCTGAACCCTGTACTGTGTGTATTTGGGGCAAACTAAGCAGCCCGCGAAGGCTAAAAGAAATGAAGAGAGATTACAGCTTAGAATTTGATTCCAGCCAAATAAATAAACAAACAAAAATATCAATACCATCTGGTTGAATATAATAGAATTCAGAATCTCTATAATGTATCCCACAAAATATCCAAGATGCATCCCACATTACTTAGATATGTAAAGAAATAAGAAAGCACAATGCCTAATCAAAAGAAAAGGCAACCAACTGACACCAAATCTGAGATGAAACAGATGTTAGAATTAGGATACAAAGATTATATAATTCCTCGATGACATAAAGAAGATATGCTCATAATGAATGCACAAGTAGAAAAAACACAACAGAAAATGAAAGAAAACTAAAAGCTACAATACTAAGTACTAAAAATGCAATAACTATTTTTTAAATCAAGGGAATAAGCTTAACATATATTGGAAATGACAGCTAAAAAAGTCAGTGAACTTGAAAAAAGACCAACAAAAAATATCTAAAAAGAACAGAGAAAAAGATCTGAAATAAACAAACAAACAAACAGAAGCTCCAGTGATCTGTGAAACAATACCCAAAGGTATAACATACATGTAACTGGGCTCTAAGAAAGAGAATAAAGCAAGAAAGAATTGGTTGAAAGGTTATTTGAAAAAATTATGATGAAAAATTTCTAAAATATAGTGGAAGATACATAATTTAAAATTTGAGAAGTTCTGTGAATTCCAAACAGGATAAAAAGAAATACCACACATAGGCATTTCATAGTCACACTGCTAAAACCACAAATAATGGTAGATCTTGAAAGTAGCAAGGGAAAAACAGCTTAGCATATACAGGAGAATAATGATATAAAATGATCTCTAACTCTAATCAGAAACAATGGAGGCCCCAAAACTACAGAATAACCTCATAAAATGCTAAAAGAAAAATACTGCCAACTTAGAATTAAAAATCTATTGAAAATAGTCCTCAAGAATAGAGGCAACATAAACACATCTTTAGGTAATTAAAAATTAAAGTATAAAGTAGATCTGTACTATAAGAAATATGAAAGTTCTTTGGACTGAAGGGAAATGATACCAAGTAAAATTCAGATATTTTGAAAAGAATAATACTCACCATAAAGATAAACACATGGGTAAATATATATAAATATACAGCATGTTTTTACTCTCAATTTCTTGAAAACACATTGTTTAAAGTAAAAAAATATATAACAAACTGTGGAATTCATAACATATGTGTAGGTAATATATGTTATAACCATAGCATAATGGAGAGGGGAGTAGTAAATGGGCCTATATGATTGCAAGGTTCTTACATTTTACATAAATTAGTATGATATTAACTCCAAGTAAAATTGAAAATTTAAACATTTTATATGTGTGTGTGTGTATATATATATATATATACACACATATATATACATATTAGAATCCCTAAGTAAGCATTAAAAAATAAAGTCACATAGCTAAAAAGATAATAAATTAAAATGGAATTACATAAAATAGCCAATTAATCCAAGAGGAGGCAAGAAAGGAGGTACATAGGGACAAAGGGCAAGAAAGACAAATAGAACAGAAAAAGTAAAACATTATACTAACTTTCAACCATATGAATAATTACTTTAAATAAAATATTCTATATAAAGGCAGAGATTATTAAGAGGGGCAAAAATAATAACAAAAAAAGCTAGACAAAAAAAAAAAAGCTAGACCAAGCTATATGCTAAGATACAGGTTAAAAGTAAAAATAGGGAAAAAGAAACAGCATGTATAAAGTAAGCATAAAATAGCTGAGTGGCTATATTAATATAAGAACAGGCAGATTTGAAAAAAAGTAAAATATGAAACTTTCATAATTATAAAAATTTTAATTACAAAGTCTTAAAACTTTTGGACATTTCCAATTTATCAAGAACATATAAAAATAAACTGTACCTAATTACATTTAAACATCATTGAATTAAATGACTTCCATGTATTTTTTTCCATATTTCTTAAGTATTCTATAACCTACTAGAGAAAACGCTCCTGAATTAGTGCATCTACATTTGTGGTGCTCATGTGGTGCTCATGTTTTATATGTAACATTGTATATGTTACATTTGTAATATATGTAACATTTGTAACATTGTATATGTTACATATGTAACATTGCTCATTTCCACCTATCATCTATATGCGTACACACTTGCTATGAAGTTATATCGAAAAGATAACTAATTTCTATATTGGGTATTTCCTTGAAAAGTCTCCATACACAGTCAAGAGTTGACATTCTTGGTAATCCCCCTAAAACAAAACATTTACCAACCAAATTATTTCCCATAATCAGTAACCAAAATAGAGTTTTATTTTTTCTTTCATGTTTTTTCACCCCATCCAAATTTGTGTTTGTGTATATGGAAGCATATATATGGTCATATGTTTATACATATACATGCCTTCTTATTTTAAAAGCACATTTCATCCATCTGTGTCACTACAGCCATACCAAATGCTTACCCAAAAGTATTAGCAAAGAACATTTGCAAAGACAAAAGCAATTAACAGGAAGCAAGGATCCTGTGCTCCTTTATAATTTTTTTTCATTAACCTTATGATTAGTGCAACTAAAGAGAGGGATAATCTGATTTATTTTTCAAATCTGTTTTCAAATTTTAGAACAAAGAGTGGACAGAGAGAGTAAGAGGGAGAAAGAGAAAGAGAGGGAGAGAGAGGCAACTGGAAAAATACTCAGGACACTACTATTACAATGTTTAAATGAGCCAGTTACAAATGAAATAGTAGATAACTTTTCCAACACTGTGTATCTACTGGGTGTAAGGCTAGGATTCAAATGCAGGCCGTCTAACTGGAGTCTGCCCTTTAAACACATTGTACCATTTCATCAAAAATAATCGATGTATAAAAACACTGTGATGTTTTAAGGGTTCATAATGAAGTACATCTTTATGGTGAACTAGTATGTCTTTTAGGAAATCTTATCCACTGCCCCTCCTGTTTAAAAAGGTAAGGTGAGGGATGCCTGAGTGACTCAGTCAGTTAATCAGCTGCCCTTGGCTCAGGTCATAATCCCAGGTCCCTGAGACTGAGTCCCACATTGGGCTCGTTGCTCAGTGGGGAGCCTGCTTCTCCCTCTGCCTGCTACTTCTCCTGTTTGTGCTTTTTTTTTTTTTTTTTTTACAGATTTTCTTTATTAATTCATGACAGGTAGAAAGAGGGAGGCAGAGGCAAAGGGAGAAGCAATCTCCCTGTTTGTGCTCTCTCTTTCTCTGACAAATAAGTAAATCTTAAAAATCTTTAAAAATAAAAAAGGTAAGGTGAATGATAAAAATATAATATCTACTTAAAACATCAGAATTCATTTAGAAAAATAGATTCTTAATAGTTAATGCTATACAAAAATCTCAAGAACCTGTACCTCGGATAGGTAAAAAGCCAACTAATCGATCAGCTGATTAATGGGTTGATTCCATCTACCATGTGTTTTCTTGACACCAATCATAACAAAGGTCCAGAAGTCTTAGAATAAGAGGGCTACTCAATTTTTCAAAATAATAGACATTGTCAAGATAGAAATTACCAATTAGAATTTCTTCTTAAATTCTGAGTATATTCACTTTAGAGGACTAAATCTATTAGCTGATACAAAGTATTAAATAACTAAAATTTATATGATATTTACAGGTTACAAAATGGATATCAAATGAACATTTTATTTAATCCCACAACAATCGTGTGAGATAGGAATCCCCTCTTATTAAATCCACTTCACAGACCATGAAACCAAGGCCCCCAGAAGTCTAGACATGCTCCCTAGCTACATGACGGGGAACCATAGAATTACAGCTGCTCTTAAGTTTGCAATTTGAACCTCATACTTAGTCACCCATACTTGCTACCCCTTACATTTATCATAAGTAATTATAAAAATTCTTAAATGGCAAATATCTCCCACAAACAATGGCATCACAGAGCAGGAAAACTCAACGGACAGTTTTTGTGTTCAAACCTCCTAAGTGAAAGTAGGGTCTCAAGTCTCCTGCAGGTGGGCACTTCGAGAAAGGGAGTCTGGCTGGAAGGTACACGTTAGGGTTGTGGTGAGTCTCACTCACTCTAGCTATCCTGCACAAGGTTAATCAGCAACTAGAGGCTTCTATAGTTTCGGGGTGAACTTGCTATCATGAATACAGTATTATCAAAATTTCCCATTAAAATTAACTTGAATTTGGTCCCTAGCAACATAAGTGGTGCTGGTCAAAAAAAAAACAAAACAAAACCACAGAGGGGTCATTCTCTTCCTAGTTGATTAAAAGGCTCAGGCTCAAAAATGCTATTTAATTTAATGCCGTCTCAAAGTATATAATTAACAAGAGATGAAAAAAGTGGCTTTTTTACAAGTTCTAAAGAATGTTATTTAGCAACATCAGACACTAGAGAAGTAATTTTCTAACATCAAAGTATAAAAGCATAAATCCAGGTAATTACTGATTACTAGCAGCCAGTCTCTGTCTCATTTGTCAGTGAGATAGAAAAGAACTGAAAACATTACTCATTATTGCAGAAATAAGCCATTTGTCGTATATAAAGACAATATTATATCCACCACTGAATAGCTATGTACCTATTCTAGATGCATTTTTATTTTCAGTAGAGATGATGGCTCTATTCTGTCTAAGCCCTTTCATTGTATTCCTATTTCTCTGGGACAAAGGGAAATACTGTGTAAGGTATCGATCTAGGACAGCAGGAACTCCATTGGCATCGACAGAAGAGATTCTAAATAATTTGGTATCAGAGTAAATGGTCTTATTTGCAGCTGGCATTAGGCAAGCAGCTGGCATTAGGCAACTCCAAATTTCATTTTCAGTGACAGGAATAAAGGAGGGGAGGAAAGGAGGGTGGGACAGAGGGACTGAAGGAGAGAGGAAAGCAAAGGACAGCAGGCTTTCTTAAAGCAGCTAGGACATTTTGTTTGATCGTACATTTATACGAGATAAGATATAGAATTCTAAAAGCATCTTCTCTCTGGGAGAATAAAATTTTCTTCAGTGGACTTCTTCCATGTGATTTTATACCTGTTTTTGGAAGGAAGTAGTAAATCAAAAAGAAAGACCTGCAGTGTTTATATCTGTATAAATTATAAAAATAGCTCTCCTAAACTTGTTTTATGGTCCATAAATGACCAATTCACTCTCAACTCCTTGGACAAGAAAGCCAAAAATGCTGGAGCTGGTCACTAGGCATCACAGTAAGGAGGAGGTGGTGGGGAGAAAATAGGGGGAGAAAAAGAAAAGAAAGGGAAGAAGCAGACCAAATGGAGGACCTTTGCTATGCTTGGTCCCAAGAAAACACACAATGGATGGAATCAACCAACTCATCAGCTGAACAATTAGTTGGTTTTTTTCCCCCTACGAATTAGTCAAATAGGCTGAGTAGTCAATTATTTAATTGGCAACGCTGCTTTTTTAAATTTAAATTCAATTAGCCAACATATAGTACATCATTAGTTTCAAATATAGAGCTCTTTGAAAAACACCAAAATCCTGAGTGGCATTTCAGTATAGATCTTTATCACAAAAGAACTAATTATAATCAAAGAATAAAGAAATACTAAGAACTCTAAAATGCTGCCAAAAAATATCTAGAAATGCTATGTGAAATATAACCAACATTATTTTAAATGGAAATCTGACCTGGCAATAAAAGAGAAGTCACCAGTACCAAAAATTAAGAAAGAACTGGAAGTCTTTCAGGTATAAGCCACATTAAACAGCCAAGTGAGAAAGGATGTTAGGGGCACGGAGAGAGCAAGCAGAGGAACAGCAGCCACCTCGGCAAAATCAGGGTACAGATTTCCAGACCCAAAGGAGGCTAGGAAAAAAGGACAGGGGCACAGAGACCAGGGTCAAGTCAGGACCATTAAAAGACTGACCAATCTGTAAACAGGCGAATAGTTAAAACCTGTCCATTAGCACAAGGAGATCACAGGGATTCTTCTCAGCTATGAATGCTGCTGTGACAAACCCTGTCATTGGCCTGCCATGTCACAGCTGTAATTAAAACTCTGAGGCTGACACCCCAGCCCACTGGACAATGTCAGGTCAAAGGCTGATGCTTTCTCAACCTCAAACCCTCATCTGGCCTTCTGCCAGGTCATACTCCCATGTATTTCGTCTGTGATCATGCTGGAAGAGGAACTGGCAGGTCCCCAGTCATGCAGATTAAAAGCACTACAGCCCAGATGTTAAGATCCCTTTCCCAGAACCCGTCATCAGGACCTGCTAGAGTTGTCTGTGCTGCCCTAGGATGCGATGGACAACAGAGGGGCTGTTCCTGTTGCCCCATATGTTTTCCCTGATGTGCCTCAGTGATGTGTGTGTGCTGCTACCTGGCCGTTTATCTTTGCCCTTCTAATGGTCTTTCACCTTCTAAACTGTTACGTTAGCAAAAAGGTAAGTTTCTTTCTCACTCAAGTCACTGCATTCTGGAATCTCTTGTTGCAGCGTTTAGCCTATAGTCCAACCAGAAAAAAAAAAAAAAAAAAAAAGCTACATTGTGTCTGGGTCTCCAAGATACCCGCAGGTCTGGTGATTCGCCTGGACTCACAGGACTCAAGATATCATGGTGCTTATGGCTAAGACTTATTACAGTGAAAGGATACAAAGAAAAATCAGCAAAAGGAAAAGGCATATGAGGGGAAGTGCAGAGGAAACCAGGCACAAGCTTCCAAGAGTCTCTGAGTGGAGTCACACAGGACGTGCCTGAGTCCTCCAGCAGGAGTTGTGACCACACATAAGTGAAGTGGTCTACCAGGGAGACTCATTAGAGACTCAGTGTCCAGGGTTTTTACTGGGGGTTAGTCACATAGGCAATCTCTACCTGGCATGTACCCAAATCCCAGATTCCCAGAGAGAAAGCAGGTGTTCAGCATCTACCACATTGTTTATATATTTCAGGCACAGTGAGCACATCCTGGGGATGGTGGAAAGCTGAAATTCAAGTTCTCGGATGCAGCCAAGGGCTAAGCACGCAGGCAGGCCTTTCAGAGGACAGCAACCTTAGGATTGCGATGTTAACTCTTCCTACACATAGAAAAAATATTGTACACGGATCTAGTAAAAACATAAAAACATTCCCAAGAATCATTCATATTAAAATTTGTGAATAAATACCCTTCAGACAGGAAGGCATACAAAGGGATGAATAGTAGGGCTTTAACTGTATCTATAATGTTTTACTAAAAAAAAAAAAAAAAAAAGGCAGAAAGATTCAAAGCATGTATGGAAAAATACTGATTGCTATTTAAATTTATGACACATAAGTAAGTGTCTATAATTTTATTTGTGTTCATTTTTGTACCTTTGAAATATTTCATTTAAATTAAAAGATGAAAATAAGTAATGGCCAAAAAATTAAAATCATACAAAAGGGTAACTATCTCTTATCGGAGCATATTGTCTAGAAATGACTGTGCAATGGAGAGACGGCTATGAATCAATCCAAATGTCCCAAAATTAAGATAAAAAAGTAGTTAGGTCAATAAGAGTATGCCAAATTAAGTGATCTTTTAAAAAAATTCCTAACAAATGTTCTGGAATGATAAAGATGAGTACCATAAAAGAGAATCTGAGTTTAAAGCAGTATTATATGGTCATCCATCAGCCAATCAATCATGAATGTCCCACCCATCATTCTAACAATAAACCCACAAAGTTCTTTACATATCCTGGAAATATTACCTACAAAGTAATGACAGAGGAAACCACCCAGAACGCCAGTGTACAATAGTTAATTAGCTAACCCTTTACTTCTATATTCCTAATGATGGGGAGGGGAAGAGCAGGGGAGGAGAGGGGCACACACATGTATGCATGTGTGCAGACTTGCAAGAAAGGGACCGAAAGGCAGATGGGAAGGGGGAGAGGACAAAGGACAGGGGAGACAAAGAATGGATATGAATGAAGGCGAACGTATTTCTGGTGTCTACCACTAAATCTGGTATTTCCAAATCTAAGATGCCCTAGAGGTGCAAACATCCTATGGTTTCAAATAATACTTTTTCACTGTGCCTTTTCAAAGTATCTGACCAAATTCAGCTTCAAAAAAGAATGTAAAATAGCAAGTAAAACTAAACTGAAGCAAGTAGGAAGTACCAGAAGATTTAGAGAGCGATCACAGCCCTGTGGGGTTAATTTGAGAAGGCCTGTGCAAGAACTACTTTGTGAAATATTAACCAGCTCTTGAAGGCCCTTTAGTTCTGCATGACCACTTATATTTAAAATAATAAGCACATTGATTTTATGGTGGTGACGATGATGGGCCAGGTCCTGTTCGAAGTACCTTATTTCGGAAAGAACCCAACAGGGAAGATGCTGTTTCTTCCCTCGTTCACATGTGCAGAAATGGAGGCCCTGAAAGTTTCAGCAAATTGTGTAAGGCTGGAGCCCAGATCCACCTGGCAGCCTAGATCCCAAGCCTGTATTTTTAACTCTCCTTATTTCATCCACTTCATTTCCTATTATCTCATACTTTATGAAAACATAATATTCAACCAAAAATAACTACATTTCCTATACTGATTACTCATAATTCTGGCAAAGCTAATGTTGTTACACAGGAAGGAGCAAAAGGGTATGTTTCTCCTGTGAATTAAAAGGAGGCCTAGGGGCGCCTGGGTGGCTCAGTCGTTAAGCGTCTGCCTTCGGCTCAGGTCATGATCCCAGGGTCCTGGGATCGAGCCCCGCATCGGGCTCCCTGCTCCGCAGGAGGCCTGCTTCTCCCACTACTAATCCCTCTGCTTGTGTTCCCTCTCTCACTGTGTTTCTCTCTGTCAAATAAATAAAATCTTTAAAAAAAAAAAAA
>CM053604.1:47943397-48025615 GCA_028646535.1 Procyon lotor
GGGCGCCTGGGTGGCTCAGTCGTTAAGCGTCTGCCTTCGGCTCAGGTCATGATCCCAGGGTCCTGGGATCGAGCCCCGCATCGGGCTCCCTGCTCCGCAGGAGGCCTGCTTCTCCCACTACTAATCCCTCTGCTTGTGTTCCCTCTCTCACTGTGTTTCTCTCTGTCAAATAAATAAAATCTTTAAAAAAAAAAAAAAATAAAAATAAAAAAAATAAAAGGAGGCCTCAATAGCATTTCTCCCATACCGATATTCTAAAGCATAGCAAAAACACCTGTGTGGGAAAGTGCCTCACTTCCTAAGCTGTTCTATAAATACCTGAATGCTATTTTTAGAAAATAATAAAATAAACTGTTCCTGAAAATTGTCATGCCTTCCTAACTTCCCAGTGATGACCCCCCTTTTCCTGGGCTCCTAGAAAACAGAAATTTGGGCCAAACATTTTTTCTTAGTTCCTTTTATGTCCAGGGCAATGGAAAATCACTATGAGCTCACAGGGATAAAAAACCACCTTAGAAAAGCATACTGATGAAATTCTAGGGCCTCAGACAAGAGCACTCTTCTTCCTAACTTCTACAGCGGTCTCGGCTCATCACACCGCCTCTGTGGCACTGCGTTCAGTCCTAGTGGCTTTTGCTGAAATAGGACAGGAGAAATGCTTTACAGGGAAGAAACTCCTTCTCTCAATAGCACTTTTCACTTCTAAAACATTAAATGGTTTATATATATTGTCTCTCTTCTACTGCTACAATGGCTGTTGGCCAGGCCAGGGTACAGGGTTGAGGGTTGGAAGAGGGAGAAGAAAAAAAGGAAAGGGAAGGGAAGGGGAAAGGGAAGGAAAAAGGGAAAGGGGAATGAAAGGAAAGGAAAAGAAAATGAAGGAAGGGAGAGAGAGGAAGGAAAGGAGAGAGAAGAAAGAAAGAAGGAAGGGAGGAAGGAAAAGAAAAGAAAAGAAAGAAAGGAAAGGAAGGAAATGATAGGAAGAAAGAAAGAAAGAAAGAAAGAAAGAAAGAAAGAAAGAAAGAAAGGAAGGAAGGAAGGAAGGAAGGAAGGAAGGAAGGAAGGAAGGAAGGAAGGAAGGAAGGAAGGAAAGAAGGAAGGGAGGGAGGGAGGGAGGAAGGAGAGAAAAAAGAAAAAGAGAATTTCTAGCAAAAGAAATAGCATTCTCTGGAGATCTAATGTACAGTGGGGTGACTGTAGTTAATAATGCTGTTTTCTATATTTGTGACTTGCTGAGAGGGTAGATCTTAAGAAGTCTAAAGCCCCTCACCTCCCCCCTCCCCCACACACACAAAAGTAACTGTGTGAGGTGATGGATGTGTTAACTTGTTTGTGGGAATTATTTCATTTCACAATGTGTAGGGAGTTGAATCTATTCTGCATGATACTGTAATGGTTGATTCATGACATGTATTGAGCAAAATCTATAGAACTGTTCAAGAAAAAGTAAACTCTAATGCAAGCAACAGAATGAGCTAATAATAAGTTATCAATACTGGGTCATCAACTATAACAAATTCACCGCACCGATGCAAGAGGGTAGTAATAAGAGAAACTGTGTACAGGTGTGGGGAGGGAGGACATGGGAACTCTATATCTACTGCAAACTTTTTCTATAACCTCAAACTTCTCTAGAAATAAAGTCTGTTTAAAAAAAGACAGAAATGGTATTTCCAAAGGCCTACACTGAAGAGAAAGCTTAGCAGTCCAGGAATTGAAATTTCTGTACATCTGGACCCTTGACAGTGAGACAGAGAGAAAGAAAAAGAAAGGAGATGGAAAGAGAGGAGACACAGGACAGACACAGGGGAGACAAATGATGATTTGTCTTTTTTTTTTTTTTAAAGATTTTATTTGACAGAGAGAGATAGATACCACAAGTAGGCAGAGAGGCAGACAGAGAGAGAGGGGGAAGCAGGCTCCCCACTGAGCAGAGAGCCCGATGTGGGGCTCGATCCCAGGACCCTGAGATCATGACCTGAGCTGAAGGCAGAAGGTCTAACCCACTGAGCCACCCAGGTGCCCCTGATTTGTCTTTTATTATTATTATTTTTTGGTGTCTACCACTAATAGGTGGTAATAGACTAGGCAGGTAGGAAAGTTAGAGCCAGATCAAAAAAGCTCTCAGGGCACCTGGGGGGCTCAGTCAGTTAAGAGTCTGCCTTTGGCTCAGGTCACGATCCCAGGGTCCTGGGACTGAGCCCTGTGTTGGGCTCCCTGCTCAGCAGAGAGTCTTCTCCCTCTCCCTCTGCTCCTCCCCACTGCCCACGTGCTTGCTTTCTCTCTCCCATAAATAAATACATAAAAAATTTTTTAAAAAGATCGTCAAAGCCCTTGTGAGTCAGGACAAGGAGGGGCTTGAGGGGACAGGAGTAGAGGGTCTAGAGAGAGGGGCAGAGCCATTATGAGAAGCCAGTGAAATAGTGAAAGCATCACTGTGACTACAGTTTGGATAATGAATTTGGGGGGCACCATATGAAACTGTCAATATTCAACTGTTTTGGACTAACACAGGTGGCAATTACCTATGGTTCAACCTCATTATAAACTTCCCAAAAGGAAGCCAGAACTGGAGACAAGACAACCATTACACAGTGTGGGTAAAAATGAGGAAACACCACACAGGGACAGTAAGGATATGGTTACCGAAGCAGAGAAGCTGTATGACACCATGTTAAGGCCATTACCGCTGGGCTGCTTGCGTAGGGAAAAAAAAATCTGGGTTCAGGAGTTTGAAGGAACCTTAGGAAACATAACAACAAACTCTAATCACCCAACTCTATTTTTGTAATAGGAAAAATGGTGTATTTTCTTCCTTTCATTAAAAAAAAAAAATTCTGAGTATGTTGCTGGTGCTAGGCCTTGTGCTGAACACCACGACTATAAAGAAGCTTCAAGGAGCTTAAAATCTGATATGTCCACTTGGAGGGTGGTTACAAGCCCAGCAGAGAAGTGAACCCCTTAGATCTCCATGCTAGTGGAAAATGAGGACCAGAACTCCTACCTTCTAACTCCTAGAGGCCCAGGCTCTTTTTTTTTTTTTTATTTTTTTATTTATTTTTTTTTTTTTAGAGGCCCAGGCTCTTTGCACTGTACTGTGCTGCTCAGATTTCCTAAGCTTCATTTGAGATAGGCAGCCACAGCTAGGTCCCTTAGCCTCGCCATTCCATCAAGAAACAAGAGGGGCAGCAAGGATGGAAATTAAGTTGGCAAGCACAACTCTGTTCCCTTCCACAATGCTTCCTACTGTGGTGGTCCCGTGGATGCGTGAGCTCAGGATGCCTATATTTCTAGATCTATTTTTCCCGAAGTAGAGCCTCATGTATCATTACCCTACCCCATCAATTTCTTCTTGCCTTCCTACAAATCAAAATATCCACCCTCTTAATCCAAAGTAATGGAAAAATCACATGAGTATATCATATCATTTTTGTACTGAAATTCACTTTACCTGAAAATTCAAAATATCATGCATGTCCCTCACATAGGCTCTACGTTTAAAGCACATCACCTATTTTCTCCAAGAACAGTTCTAGAAGAGGAAAAAGTAAGAAAGAGAGACCAAGAGAATAAAGGAAATTCTTTCATTGACTTCTTTGCCTGAACCCAATTTATTTCTTTTTTCACGTGTTTTCACTCCAGGTTATTTCAAAGTTAACTAGAGGTAACTAACTTTATTTTATTTCTAGCAGTCAGGTACTAGAAAGGAAATTTTGATGCACACTTTCTCTTGAAACAATTGCTCCTAGAAAACGTTCTACTTCTATCCTTCAGATATTTTGCATTGGAAAGACTATTACCCATTTCCTTTTCTTCTTCCTATGATCTGGAGTTTTTAGATTGGAATTGGAACTTACCATAAGATAGGATCTTTTTTCTTTTTCTTTTTTTACAATATTATTGACTATATTCCCTATGCTACACTTCTTGTCTCTGTGATTTACTTATTTTATAACTGGTTTAAAGGTTTGTACCATTTTACCCCCTTCACTTATTTCGCCTGTCCCTCCACCCCCCTCTCTTTTGGCAACCACCAGTTTCTCTATATTTATCAGTCTCTTTCTTAAGTTTCTTTGTTCATTTGTTTGGTTTTCTTTTTTTACATTCCACCTATAAGTGAAACCATATGGTATTTGTCTTTTTTGTCTGACTTATTTTACTTAACTTAACACCTTCTAGGTCAATGCATGTTGTCACAGATGGCAAGGTGTCATTCTTTTTTATGGCTGGGTAATATTCTATTACACACACACACACACACACACACACACACACACACACACATCTTCTCTATTCATCTGTTGATGAACACTTGGTTTGCTTCCATAACTTAGCTACCATAAATTTTGCTGCAGTGAACGTAGGGTATATATATCTTTTCAAATTAGTGTTTTAATTTTCTTTGAGTAGATACCCAGTATTGGAATTACTCAATCATATGGTATATCTATATTAAAAGATACAATCTTTATAGACTTGGAACAAGAATAAGGAAGAGAACCTAAAGTATTCACTAATTCTCTCAGTCCAATAGATTTTTCTCTTTGTTGTCTAAACTTTTTCTTTTCAAACATTAAATGCATGAATGCATGACTACATTTTAAAAAATAGCAATAAAAAGCAAGCAAAAGTCTTCTCTCACCATCTCATCTCTCAACTGTTATTCTACTTCCAAAGGAAACCATTGTTATATGTGTTCTCACCACTACCAATTTTGTCACTAAAAGTCAAGAGCTAAATCTTGTTACCCTCAAACATAATATTTTGACATGTAATGATAAAATACATAATCAATCCTTTCACGTAGAGAATATGTACATGAGCTCAGAATTTAGGAAATTAAAAAAATGTAGAAATCATTTATCTCATAACAATAAAATCAAATATACTTATTTTAAGAATATATGCAATGCTGGATCAATTAAAATGATAGTCCAGGATAGGAAATAGTGTTAAGAACATTAATTCTTCCATTTTCACATATGATTAGATAAAATAATCACAAATAATGTATTAACTTTTCGGAATTTTTTCCTTTATTAAGGAACTTAACTTGAAAAGAAGCTATGTTCATGCAAAGAATAGTACTAAATTAAAAGTAAACAGCCTAAACAGTCTATATCTGGACATAAATACTGACTCACTCCTTTTTTTCACACTGATTTTCCCACAGGAAGGAACAGATTAAAGGGTGGATTACTTCAAGCACTATAAAGGTCTCTAGACTGACCCCACTCTTAGAGGGAACTCTTTCAGGGGAATAATGCCAGAAAGAACAGTGAAAGCCCAAGAAAACCCACAACTGAGCCCTTCAGAGGGCCCTCATTCACAGTCCTCATTGACTGCCCTGGCCTCTCTGAAGGAATTCAAAATAATTCACTGCCCACCATAATACTGAATTCACAACAGAGAGGAAAAAAGGTGATGGAGCTGCTTTGCATCTGTTTAATTTTTTACAGAAATGTTAAGGAGGTTAATCTTCTACAAGTCCAGTCATGTGCTTTCACAAAGGGCCAAGAAAGGAGTCGCAAAGCCCGCCATGACTCAAAGGGAGGCTCTTTGTGTCTTCTTTTCTGCACCATGTCTGAAAAAGAGGCTGCCTAAGTTTCTAGGCTTCCGGCTCCTGCCTGGATTCTGAAGTCAGTGAATCAACAATGATGTCATTGCTTTGGAAGACCACTGTTGGCTGAGATAATGAAGATCTCTTCACCCAGAGTGTTATCATCTTGGTGGCACACATTTCTTAAACTTTTAAATACAAAATAATCCCACTTGTTCAGACCCTTTTTCTTTATTTTCTGCATTATTGGGAAGAAAGCATTTGGGGACATGTTTCCCTCTCACCAAAACATAGCTTTTTAAGTTTAGCTAGTAGATGCTATTGAACTAGACTGATTTACTCAGACATTTAAGAGGGAGAAAGATTATGTTGGGTTTTTTTTTACTTTTTCAGTGTTCCAAGATTCATTTTTCATGCACCACAAGATTATGCTTTTTTAATGAGAGATAGGTCTGTTGTTCAATTTACGTTCTGTTATTAAAAGTCTACTAGTTGGTAGGCAACATACATCATTACCTAAACAAGATCCATTTCTCCCTCCTTCTGTTGCCAATATATGTATGCATATGGCTTGAAAAAGCACATTAAATTACCCAGAGAATATTAAAACAGCTTGAGGACAGTTATTCCACCCAGATTTTTAAAATAATGGACCCATTTCAAAACCCTTTAAAAGCTTTGGAAGCTCTCGGGGGGAAAAAGGGACAATCCAGATATGCACATACACACAAAATCGGTGCTCTTGTAGACTAAGAAACTCTGTTTTACAGAGTACAATTTCATTGGAAAAGAAAAATTCTTTCCAGCTCTTTTTGAAAAACATTTATGTACAACAACAACTTTCTTAATAGAGAGCATTTTCTCAAAACATTTTCTAATTTCCCCTTCTAAACTGTCTTATAGGAGGCTCTTCTCCAATTATATACAATGTTAATTATGAAAAATTAAACTTAAATTATTATAAGCAAGAAAACTGAAAGAAAATACAATATTTATTTTTATTCTCAAAGGAAAATATTAGATGAGGTTAGACAAAATGAACTGGCTATGAATTAAAATAGCCAAACCACATGTGCCAGGGGTTAAAGCTAATTATCTCATTTAGTCCTCAGATATGAAACAAATACTACTATCCCCCCACATTTCAGAGCCTACAAAACCCAAGACAGACATTTATTCTCTAATCAAAAATATGATTGTTTTCTAGGTAAAGTCTGATAGAAGGATACATTCCAACATTTCAAAAGGAAGAGCTAAGCAGCCGCATATATAAAGACAAATGAGAAGGTAAGGTGGGGAAAAATGTGTGTTTGGGAATTTAGGGTTCAGTAGAGCCAAAGCACAGAGTGTACAGAGGGGCATGGGAGTCCCTAATGAGTAGCAAGAGAGCTAAAATAGGGGAGTTCCAGTCACAGAGGACGATGCTAAAAAATACATGTATTTTATCAAATAGCAAATGGGGAATGACTAAAGAATTTTAAACTAAACAGTGAAATAAGGTATTTCAGTCCACAAAGATCATCACATCTTCAAACAAAAGCAGCAATCTCCAAAACAGAGGACAAGGGTACTTATATTAGAAACATATATAAGCATTGTTGCTGGGTCACCTATACGGCTCAGCCAGTTAAGCATCTGACTCTTGATTTCAGCCCAGGTCATGATCTCAGGATTGTGAGACAGAGCCCCACATTAGGCTCCACACACAGCAGGGAGTCTGCTTGAGATTTTCTCCCTCTCCCTCTGCTGCATTCAAGCTCTCTCTCTCTCAAATAAATAATCTTTAAAAAAAATATCAAATTTATCCTCTTTAAAAAAATAAAAAATAAAATGAAAATTGTTGCTGGAATAGAGCTTCTACTGATTTATCTTTATCACATTCTTTATAATTTCTATCTCTGTGTATAACTTATAATACATGTCATGCATGTTCTATAATGTATAAACTATAATGATATACTTATGCATTAGACACACACACACACACACACACACACACACACACACACGCACACAAGGTGTTGATACATAATCCACAAAGCTTTGTAACATTCTATCTCAAAATGGATACAGTGAACCAGGTGTAGAAGCAGGAAAATAGTTAGGAGGCTGCTGCGGTATTCATAACAAAAAGATCATTAGGCTCTGATCAAAATTAGAAACAATGGAGGCCAAAGGGCCATTTTGACAGCCTTCTGGGTGTATAATTCATGGGTTTTGCTTACCAAACTAGATAAGGGATAGGAAAGTCAGAAGGCTTAACTGGGTACATGTTGGTACCAGTCACTAAGATGAAGATCTAACAGAAGAAGAAGGTGATGGATAGAGATAAGCTCAATGTCAGCCACAATTAAGTTAAAGGTCTCTGTGGCTGTCAAAGAGCAGGGAGCAAATAAGTGGTTGGATATAAAGTCTTGGGGTTCAAGAGAGGAATGTGGGCAAGACGCACCACTATGTACTCTTCCCGCAGATCACCAATGGTACAAACACCAGAAAAGAATTAGCCAAAAACAGACTTTCATGGGAAGGAAGAGGAAAAGTTATCAAGAAAGGAAGCCAAGAAGGAAATCTGAGTCAAGTCATGAAAGCTGAAGGAAGAGTCTAATGCCACAGAGAGGTAATTGGTAAAAAGTGAACTTTAGCAGCACAGTTTGATCATCAAAGAGTTTATTTTTGAAACTATGTAGAATAAAATTGAATATGAGGGGAAATGCCCTACTAAATAGTAAGAAAAGAGATCCAAACTAACTGATGAGAGATAGGAAGAGATAAGGAAGCTAAAGTGAGTGCAACAAAAGTCAAGATAACAGAAAAGTCAGAGAAACAATCTCTTACCAAATGTCATGAAGAAGTCCAAGAGAATGAGCTCTGAGAAGAAAAATCTGTTGAAATTTGTATGGGTCTTTCAGAATTTGGGGGAAACTTTACATAAGTGCTGGGGATGACAGCCAAGCGCAGTGGGAGCTGGAAGAGAGATGAAGTGATAAGAAGAAGGGAGTAAAAGGAGATCTGCTCTTCGCAGAAATTTGGCAATGATGGTGATGAAAAACAACAAAGGGGCAAAAGGGCCAAAATTCCAGTAAGATATTTATGAAGACAGAAGAGACCTAGATCATCCATCTGTATAGTCTGCATTTCCCACTTGAGACCCATGAGCATCTTTATGAAAGTCTGCAAAGATGAAAAATTTAGAATAAGAGGAAGAAATAGAGACTAAGTAAACAAGTTCTACCCCCTAAGTCTGGAGCGCCCCACAATCTCTGCTATGCTGTGCTTCCCATTCCTGAGTCCCATTCAACCACCACCCTCTGACGCTCAGACAGACTATGTAAGGAAGCCCCCTCAAACCACCTGCAGGGAACTTCTTTACATAGTCTGGGTTTGATATCTGAGGTGAGAAGCGCCCTTTTGGATCATCTTGTCATTTTCTCCTATGAATCCTTAACACCGTGGTCCTTCTTCTACGTCACACTGGCTGTCCTACATAAAGGACATTTCATTTTTGACCTTCCTGACAAACTTCAGTTGAGAGCTCCTTTTGTTCCTTCCGTTTTAAAGGTACTTAACATTTCTGAGTAGCAAGTTCAGTCATTCATTTATTAAATGTGTTGAAGACCTTCTCTGTGCTAGGCTCTGTGCTAGACCTTAAATAAGCAATGTTGAGCAAAGAGATACAGTTGAAGTAATTCTACCTGGTCTATATCACATAATTCTTAGGAGACTCAAATGAAGGGAGGCTTATGAAAGAACTGGAAACTATTAAGACGATACACACCACGGTGCAAATCCTTGACCTGTGCTGTCCATTACAAAAGGACTAATTAGTCACATGCAGCTCCTTAAATTACATTAATTAAAATTAAAATTACAGGTGCCTGGGTCTATTAGTCAAAGGTCTGCCTTGCGCTCAGGTCATGATTCTGGGGTGCTGGGATCAAGCCCCCATCCTGCCTGCTTCTTCTTCTCCCCCTGCCTGCTGCTCCCCCCACTTGTGCGCAAGCTCTCTCTCTCAAATAAATAAATAAAATCTTTTAAAAAATTAAAAAATTAAAAATTAAATTAATATTAAAAATTCAGTTCCTCTGTCCTCTAATCACATCTCAATGGCTACATAAGGTAGCACTGATGTAGAACATTTTCATCATCTCAGAAAATTCTACTGGAGAGCAATTTCCTAGAAGCTGAAAACAGAAACACAGAAGAGATCATGTGCATGACAGCAAAGGGAGAAAAACAGAGTGATGCTTTGATAAAAATATAACAAACCACATGCGCAAAGAAAAATAGCTGATGATTTTTATAACATTTTAAAACTACCACAAAGAGAAAATGTAGTCATAATAAAGAAATGGTAAGAGGTAACTTTTACTGAACGCTTCATGAATCCCCAGAAATAAAACTACATGCTTTACATTAAGTATCAGATTGATCCAAAGAACAATCCTGTGAAGTAAGGGCTGTTATTTTCTCTGCATTGTAGATGAAGAGACTGAGGCATTGATAGGTTAAGTAACTTGACATAGGTCACAAAGCTTCTTAACAGAAAGACTTTGCATTAAAATTATACTAAAGGAAAAAAAAATTTACCACCCAATAACAGTATAGACATTGAATCAGCCAGGTTGAATTATTTATTATTTTAAAAAAAGCCCTGAGGTAAAATGATTTATACATGTGCCTTCACACACGCCAGCTTTCACTCGTATTGCTAAATTCACAAAACACGTTTTCTAAGTCATTATAATGCTAATTACATGATGGTTTAGTTTAATTATGTTTCTTTACCAATCTTTATTGAAGTATACCATACTCTTGGATGGGAAAGCACATACTGAGAACCCAATACACCAAAAAATGTATCTGTGTCAATAATATACTAGGTATTTCTCTAAAACTCATCATTTAACTTCTTATCATGTCTTCCTTTTTTTTTTTAAGATTTTATTGATTTATTTGAGAGAGAGAGAGAGAGAGAGAACACAAGCAGAGGGGAAGGGCAGAGGGAGAAGCAGATTTCCTACTGAGCAGGGAGCCTGACACAGGGCTCCGTCCCTGGATCCCTAGATTATGACCTGAGCCAAAGGCAGATGCTTAACCAATTGAGCCGCCCAGGCGCCCCTGTCTTCTTCATACTTTTTGAAGGCATAAACTATGGACCCCTAAACTCTCATAAATGTTTTCATTTTCTTATGAACTAGCTGAAAAACGTGAGCTCTTTCTCCTTCTCTGTGAGATAGGAAATAGTAAAGATTGTTAAAGATACATATTGATGGTCATATAAAAAGAAAAAGTCACCACTGAGATTTCTGATTTCTTTAGTGTTCTAAAGATCCAGTTTGAAGATCTAATTTTAAAACTGGCTCAACAGATCAGATTCAAATGTCTGAATCTGTTTTTACAGGATATCCTTGGCTGACTTTACACTAAAAAATTTAACACAGTTGGACTGCCTTCCTTTGGCTATGAAACACCTTTCACAGGAATGGCCATTAAGGTGGGGTTAGAGTATGTGTGGAAAGGGGTTTGAACAGAGAATGCGTGTGATCCATCTTAATGTAACATGTTCTTACATTGATCAAAATATGTTTTCTGAAATAATCACTTACATTCTGGCCCTATACCTAGAAATATAAGGGATATTCTCAAGGGACTAAACACTGAGCACTTCCGGTTTCCCATTCCCGTTAGTCTTCCGAATGTATATCACATTCGAGTTGTTCTTTAAGCCTTAGTCACTGGATCTGAGTATCTGAGGCAAGAAACTGCCTCCATGACTGGCCTTATTAATTTTTCCTTTGTTATTGCCAAGAATTAAAGAAGACTAAAACAGATGACCTCCCTATTTCAACTGAAGGAGGACTGATTATGGTACCTCTGTCACTTTTAACACCATTCTTCTATCTCTGGACCAAAAGTTTAACAAATCTGCAAAAATAAGTATTTGGACTCGTGATGATTATACTATTAAGCTCTGCTTTGCATAAAAAAATCACCTAGTAGTTTTAATTCCATCGTGAATAAAACACCAGGTTTCTATATTCACAAAGAGAATAGATCTTTGGTTTCTTTTAATCACAAATAAAATTCTGTAGAATCTGGGGTAAGATTCTATATTTGCAGATATTAGTTAGAAAAAGAAAATAACAGTCAAGTAGTACTAAGACTCCCAAGTTTAGAGGTATAGATACAGACAAACTGAAAATTCCAGGGTTTTCCCAGTGACTCAGGGTGTCAAAGCCGTATCTCTGATGCAATTTAGACTACAACTCATGTGGTAAAGTATGCTTGAGTTATAAATGTAAAATTGTTTTATTCTGACATTGATTACATTTGTAACCCTGTTTTTCACTATTTTGCATTTGACATCTTATCATTCTTCATCCAAACTTAAACATATAAAATGAAGGGAGAACAGTCTAACAAGAGCCCTTTCAACAACCCTTTGATACATGTGGTTTCTGCAATTATAGCAACGTGGACCACAGAAATATGGTAACTTGTGCAATGGGAAGGATATTTGGAAAACACAATGTTTATTCTTCTCTGTGTTTGTGCGTAGATGACTTGCTGATTATCCCCAACTCTCCCTCACTCAAGAAACCTTGAGTGAGGGAGAGTAAAGAGAGAAGGAGGAGGTCATTGCACGGTCGGATTGTTGCATCAAGAATAAAAGGAAACTCAATATTCAGCTTCTGGAATTCAAGTAAAATTTGTCTGAAGAAAAGAGATTGGTAAGCAAAGCTGTATGGAAAGAAAGGATGCTATAATTCTCTTAGTTCTCACATAATAAATCAACACCAGGCCCGGAGGCCAGAAAACAGCGGTTTTTTATTTGCATGCTTGGTTTTTATTTGTGTTTTCCTCCTATGAGAGGGAAATCTTGGCCATCATAAGTCTTAGGCATGAGACTGGAGTGGTGAGGAGAAAGTATGTAATCAGAGGAAGGAAAAGGCAAGTTGGGCCCTTTTGATCTTACACTGCTTTTGGGACGATGGAGACAAACGGGAATGAGGAGACAGTGGTTCTGACTTCTTCCCAGTTCCCTTCAAGGCCAAGGCTCAGAAGACAAGGGACATGGTATTAAAACATAAGATCTGTGGGGATCTCCAAGCGCCAAAGCCTTTTTTCCTGCTCTGTCCTGGGGGCTCTGGAAAGAGAACACCTCAGGGGCATCTAGCCCATCTGTCTCGTGGCAGCCGAGGAAGCCACGACTCCCCTCACTTCCTGTGCTGCAAAAAGAGAAATATCGGAGCTTCCCAGGGAGCCTGGAAAAAGGGCTGCTGAACCAGACTCATGCGCTCCCACAACAGACGGCCATGGACCACGTGGGCTGTGGCGTAAGGGTCCTCGCCAAACTCAGGGTGGTCTGCTGCACCAGGGAGAGCAGCCTCTAGTCAAACTGAGAAAGACCAGCAGGGAAAGCCAGCAGGGCCGGCAGCGGCCAGGAAGACCCGAAATATCAGCCCGGTGGGGCCTTCTCAGCCAGCCAAAGAAACCCACACACCAGCTAAAGTAGAAAACTCCCGCACAAGATCAATATATGATGCATTCCACATTGTAAGAGAGCTGGGCTTCTCCCCCTGCTTTTTTTTGTTTTCTCTGTGAATATTTGTACAGAATTAACATGTGTTACAATGTAACTATTAATGAAAGGAAGGTCAACTTTCATAATCCCTAGTATTTAGAGTAAATTCTTGGCTTACCATTTACTTAAGGACTGTTGGGGATACAAAACTTGAACTTAATGCTAATTACTTGAGCTGCTTTATCAAAGTTGTTCATAAGGTCACAAAAAGAAGAAACAGAGAGGAGGGGATGCTGTTATATATGCTGTGAGTGGAGGTCTGAGTTGCAACATAAAACGAGCCATGTAACTAGGAAAGATGAAAACTCCGTAAAAGTTGGGGTTTAATTGAGAATAAAAATCTGACTGATTACTGTAATAATTATGTTCACTAACATCCATGCTTCAGATCTCAAATGTACAAAAAATAACCTCAATGTATACCATAAATGTTCATTAATATGTTGTATATGTCTAAGATGACAGGGTGTTAGAACATTTCTTTCATAAATTTAAGAGAAAGAGTACCGGTAAGTGATGGAGGGATGCCCATGGGAACTCAGATGATAGCAAACCTATAACAACCACACAAATGTTTCTGATGACCTTTCAAATGTTGGGTCATCACAAATGAGAGAAGGATGCTATAGAAGACAAAAAAAATTAGCCTGCTGTACTTGATTATACCTCCTTTAAATATAAATAGGGTGGTGCATGTACCTTACCTAGCAGTGATTTCCCTAAGACTTCCCACCAGACTCAAAAGCCAAGCCCAGGATCACAAAATGAAGTAGGGCAATGTTTACTTGCATCAAATTCCTATGTTGGCTTTAACTAAATGTATCATCCAAGATACAGAATGAAGAACTCAAAAATCTGTCCTAATACCTTCATTTCTTATGACTAGAAGGCTGTCCTGTGGCATTTTATTAGTATGAGGATCATGGCACAGAATGTAAAAAGAATCTACTTTTATCACCCTCTCATCTCATCTCACCAAAAGGGGTTTCGATATTGCTTTTATCCTTTTAGTCTAGGGAGTAAGACCTGACAGAACATGAAAACATGGACAAAACCCACCAAAGTGCTGAGACAGAGAATGAAGTCAGAATGCAGAGTGTTAATACCACACAAACCTTATTTTCACACTTCAAGAACACTCAAGAGAAACGAAGACTTCCACGGGACTTGGCTAAAAAATACCCACAATTAAAGGCTGTCCTTTGAAAAAGAATATACACAAAGGCTTAGGATAATTGACTTATTAATCAGAGCTCTGAAATAATGAACAACTATCTCAGCCTAAAAGCAAAGAACAAGTTATTGGGGCATGTAAGTGATTATAATACTCATGAAAGATAAACAAATAGGGGCCCCTGGGTGGCTCAGTTAGTTAAGCATCCAACTCTTGATTTTGGCTCAGGCCATGATCTCAGGATCTTGAGATCAAGCCCTGGGGCAGGCTCCGCACTCAACGGGGAGTCTGCCTGAGGCTGTCTCTTTGTCCCTCTGCTCCTCCCCTTCTCTCTCTCTCACTCTCTCTAAAATAAGTAAATAAATCTTAAAAAAAGATAAACAAAACCAGTTTGAACTAATGCCTCATTCAGACTTGCCAAATATTTTTTCCAGATAGTAAGGTACTAGAAAGTAATAAAAGAATATGCTCTACATAATTACTTATCCCCAGTAAACTTTATAGTCTCAGAGATATGGCTCCAATCATTCCTAAAATGAATCTTTCCACCTTATACAAAGCCCCAAGTTCAAGAACTTACATTAAGAATTTTTCAAGTTAGATATCTAGACCAGATGGACTGCAACTGAAAATCAGAGTAAAATTTCTGGTATCTAGAAAGAACAAATCCAAGGATTCAGCTCCCCTTGCAGAACTGTGCATTAGAGGAGCAATTATTTTGGCCTGAGTACAGACTTCACATTTTAATTCACAGTTCCTATAATCTAACCATAAATGATTTTCAAATAGAAATATTGTTTCTGTGATACACTTATTTTTCCCCATTGTTCTGGTTTTCTTCAACATACATCACTAACTTACACTTCATCTACCTGAAATATGCTCTGCAGGGACAGGGGTAAAAAGATCCCATAAAGAAAGAGATGACTGAGAATGACAAACTAAGGAATGCGCACACAAAAATAACTGTTTACAAAATACCAAAGTGAAGTGACTAGCACTGATCCTAATAAATAATTTTATATTTAAAGTTAACAGCTGATGATCTAGTAGGATAAAGAAAACAATGAAAGACAAATATAAATAAAACCTGATAGCAAATTATCTTCCTTAAAAATATTTAGAAATATTTGAATTCCTTACAATAAACTTCCCGCTTACTAACATGCAAGCTTATAAATAAGTTGTACATGGAAAGAAATTAAGTACAGGCTTTAAAATGTGCTTAAGCAGGCAGACTTGGCATGTGCAGGGGCAAAAGTACTTAATATTTTACTAAAAATGGGGTTAAAGAAGTTGACGTAAATAAAACCAAACACTAAAGTGTATTTTGATAATAGAATATATCTTATATTTAGAAAGAACAATTACATTTCAATCCTAACAAAGATTTCTTTATAATCATTCTTTCATGACTCAGTAATTGATAGTTACTTTTTTTTTTTAAGATTTAATTTATTTATTTGAGAGAGAGAGCATGCATGTGAACGCATGAGTGGGAGGAGGGGCAGAATGAGAAGCCCCGATGCGGGGCTCCATCCCAGGAACCTGAGATCATAACCTGAGCTGAAGGCAGACACTTAACCCACTGAGCCACCCAGGCGCCCCTACAGTTACTTCTGAATACGCAATCAGTTAATTTAAAATCAATGTCCAGTGTGTATTATCTGCATTAGCTTTGTACCCTAATTTAAATTAACTGTTTTGAATTTTGTTTCAGTCACCTAGATATATCTAAAAACTTCAAATTCTCTTTGTCCCTTAATGTCACATCAATAACTAGTCACCTAGAAGTTCTCAATTCTCTATACAGTTTGTATCTTTCCATATTCAATTCTTTATTAGAAAAAAAATGGAGTTACATTTGGAACACTTTAATCCTAGTCTATATAAACAAACTCCACACCTGGTACCTATTCACGAAGGGATAGAATATGTCCCGTTAGACATTTTAATACAAGGAAATAAAGTCTTAGCTTATATCTTTCACATCTGAAAGATCTTCAACCATCACTCTGCTTCCTAATTATTTCATGTAACAACTCAATCTTTAATTGCCTTCTTTTTGCCAATAATTACTATAAATACATGGATTATAAAATATGCAAAACCAACCTAAAAGGAATTGCATAAATATAAGTAGTCTTTCCATATGAATCACTAGTAGTAGCTTTGATGAATGGCTGGCCTTAGATTAGATTATAAACTAAATTGTGCAGCCGCATAAAAATGAGTAAAATTTATCGTTTAACATCTATCTAAAAGAATGGCTGCTATTTGACAGATCTTAATAATGTAGTAATATTGTTTCATGCCTCATTTAATAAGAAAAGAAGCAAAAATTGATTTCTCTCCTTTGATTTTTTTTTTCTTTTTTTGTGGCTTGCAAAGCTCACCCCTATCTTTTTTTTGACCAGGGCATAGGTCACGAGAACTTCCAAATACAATAGGTTATAGCACCTACTGACTTTTCTGTACTCAAGGAAGGACTCTGCCTAGGAAGTTCCTTGAGTCACCGAAATAAGAAATAGTCTTCCCCTTATTCTAGGGCTTGTTTCATAGTTTCATTCCCTGGCAACCAGGAGCAACTCCCAAATCATTTCTGACTTGTACATGCTTCCCACCTGGGACAAAGACACTCCTTCACAGCTCCATGACAACCACGCTGGCAACGCAAGCGCTTGGGATCGCGCTGGAAAATGAAAATCCTGAAAGGAAGCTAGGAGATAAAGGCTTACTCTTCCTTGTTTCCCACTGGTAGGAAGTAATTACAAAAATTACTTTAACACAAAGCTTCTGGTGACTGAACAGTTTGTAATTTGATGGAAGAGGCTTAAGAGCCCAGGGATTAAATAAAAAATATGAAAAGCTGAATGATGTCATCCAAGAAAAATCCCCTCTTCCCCCAAACAGACAGCCTAAAGCAAACTTCTTATGGGTGACGATGCAGACATTCTTCAGAGATGGTCAGGGGTATGCTCTGTTTTTCATCAGAGTTTAGACTCAGATGATTGATTTAACAGTGGAGGTGAACTTTATGACCCTTTATTGGTTGATTAACCATGCTGTTACGAAACGAAATTTCAAAAACCAGTGAAATATAAAATAATTTTTTCCAAACTGAGTGTCCAGAAATGGATATGATGTCCATCCTCCCAAAGCAGAAATCAGAAAGAAAAAAAAAAAAAAAGAGAGAGAGAGTGAAATTCAACTCTCCTCCCATGATGAAGTAGATAAGGTTTTTTGACGAGTTTTTTATCATAAGCATGAACAGTTTATGTTTGTTGTTTAATGAAAAGGATGGTATTTCTTTGCCAGATACTGGCAGTACTATGTGTTATAAACACCTGCCAATTCTACACCGGAAGAGATTATTTATATTGCCAAGCGTAAAACTGCTTTCGGTCTTAAAGGAGTAACTCTAAAGCAGAGCACTGTATCTGTGATTTTACAAGTTCAATATATTTTCAAACAGTTCTTCACATTTTTCCACATTTCAAAAAACAATACAACTTCCTTATGAAGAGTTGAGGAAAGAGAATCTGGGTAATATATGGAAATGGCTGAGGGTTTATGTTATTGTTGAATCACAGCATTTATTATCTCAACAGGTTCAAAGCTGTGAGTGACTTTTATCGGAAACCCAGATAAGTATTTTAAAAGGATAAGGAATCAAAATAGCTGTTTGCTTTTCATCGAGTGGAATAGCTTAGGGTTCTTGAGTGTGGCAGAAGCCTATTTTCTGCTCTACGTTTAGTTCTGGTTTCATGTTTTGAGGACACAATGTCCTCCTCTCCGACAGTGATAGGTAGCACATATCTTTCATGGGCTTCCAATTCTGTGCAAGGAACACCTTCTGATTCTCATTGATATGAACTTGGAAAAGAGAGAGTAGAAGGCAAACAGAGACACCCATCTATGAGCCAATACCTGCCCCCTAGCTTCCAAGCAAATCTCTACCCATCCCTACCTCAACATGTACGTAAGGGCATTCATTCGTTGACTCTGATACATGATTATGAAAATATACTGTGCATTTTTTTATTCACTCACTTTTCCAATGCATTTTTTAACTCAAATATGCAAAATTATACCCACTTGTCATCCTCCATCAAGCTTATTTCTGTTTCTCATTTTAAATACTTGAATTCTGGAAAGAGAATCCTCTAGTCTTTCAGATTAGTATTCTGAGTCATCCTTGTTCACTCTCTCTCTCCACCCCCGAGATAACTGCATCAAATAACCCTGTCAGTTTTACTTCAGTCTCAATCCAATTTAGCTTCCTCTCTCCATCTCACTTTTATCACTTAGTTCAGAACATAATTGGTTTTAATTTAGAACACTTGCTCCAAACTATGGAAATTAAATGAATGTCAGTTCTGAGTTGCGAAGCTGACAAAGCAACACATGTGGCCAGGCAATTATGGAGATAACTAGCAAAATACAGCAGGATGTTTATTTATAGGGCCCCCACTGGTGAAACTCTGTTGGGTCAGAAGTGCTTTATTTATGATAACAACGCCTGATGATTTGCTGTCAGAGAAATTTATGAAGACCGTGGCCCTCAGATGCATTTCTAAGTGCCTCTTATGTATTTTAATCCTCTTCTAACAACTTATTATTGAAGAAAGACTACTTGTGTCTTCTACAATAATATCCTGAGTTGATCCAGACAAAGCACTATTTGATATGATACTATAGCTTTCATTTATAAGTCCATATACCTTCTAAACCTCGAATCTGTTCGGATCTACATTTTAGAATAATGGAGTAAGGTATAAAAATATATTCTTAATTTCACTTGGAAAGTATGGAGTCCATGAAAAAGCTTGGCTCTCAGTCTTGTGACCAAGAAGGCAAAAGAAGAATTTTAAAGTTGTAGCATAGTACCTAAAGTTCTGAATCTGAATCTTTTTACCCTAAGAAGACATTTACATTTCTGAAATATATGGTTATAATTTAAGATTCTCAGATGGAAGTAGATTCATAATCACTAGCAACTCAGTTCAATCAGAACTTCATAAATAAGAAAATAAAATTTGTTAAGCTCATACTAAGGTTTATCATGGAACATTCTATGTTATATATTGGGTGAAGTTTTATTTGCAAATTAAAAAAGGAACCCCTGCTCCTGTGACCGATGATTGCTGAAAACCTTTCAAAAATGTATTTTATTGCCTACTTTAAATATAATCTTCTATTCATAATTGAAAAATTAAAAATAAAGTCTTCAGTGTCTGCATTCTTAAAAATAACTCATTATAAAATCAGAGTAAGTCGAAGCTGATGCTACTTGATATTTTAAATAATTTTCTAAATTAATGTCCAAAATTGCCTTAATCTCATCTAATTCTTTTAAATGTATATGCTCTGATTTCTAAATTATTTTCCTTAATCTAGTATCTAAAAATACAATAAGTATTAAACATAATATTTCTCACAATTTTCTTATTTCAAATGAAAAAAAAATTCTCCTCAGTAAATATTAGACTACTAAAAAGTACTAGGACTGATATTTATAGAAATGGATACCCTCAGGGACTGAAATAAAGTAAGAGAGTACAGCTTAGTGAACTATAGGTGTGATGGAAGGAGCAATTAGGAGGCAAGTCATAGTGCCTTATGTATTAAGGACCTTCCAGTCCTCTACCACAATTCTCTAACATATGGGCTACACTTGACTAAAAGATATTTAACCACTGCCTCACAAAAGATATTAGATATCATTAACAACTAAACTATAGAAAAAGTACTATATCCTACTACCTATCTTTTGACATAACCAGTCTTCTGATTTAGAATGACATTTTTCAAACATGAAAATACAAATGAGGGGCGCCTGGGTGGTTCAGTGGGTTAAGCCTCTGCCTTCAGCTCAAGTCATGATCCCAGGGTCCTGGGATAGAGCCACACATTGGGCTCTCTGCTCAGTGGGGACCCTCCTTATCCCCCCTCTCTCTGCCTGCCTCTCTGCCTACTTGTGGTCCCTCTCTCTCTCTGTCAAATAAATAATCTTTAAAAAAAAAAAAAAAGGAAGAAAATACAAATGAGAGGGGCACCTGAATGGCTCAGTCATTAAGCATCTGCCTTCAGCTCAGGTCATGATCCCAGGATCCTGGGATCAAGCCCCGTATCGGGCTCTTTGCTCAGCGGGAAGCCTGCTTCTCCCTCTCCCACCTCCCACTGCTTGTGTTCCCTCTCTGTCTCTGGCTCTGTCAAATAAACAAATAAAATCTTAAAAAAAAAAAAAGAAAATACAAACGAGAACTAATAAGAATGTATTCACAACATGAAGGCAGGCAATGCCTAACTGTTCAACTTTAATTAAAACTCCTAACATGTAAAACTTTGTACAAAATAATTAACATTAATAATAACAACAACACTAGCACTGATTGCCCATCTACTATTACTGAGGGCTACATTCAACAATTTGCATATATTATTTCTGAGACTTATTATAATTGTGCATTGTATTTTAATTCTTTACTCACAGATAAACTAAGGCTCAGCAAGTTTAACTACTAATCTAAGGTCACAGAACAACTTGATGTTTCAGAGCTATCACTCGCATCTGTCTAAATATATAGTATACTCTCTTCCAATTACACAACAGTGACCCTCTAGGATGTGCACACATTTCATAGTATTGCATCTATTAATTCAGTGCTGTCGCTTTAGATCAGAAATTTCTCAAAAACTCTTCAGGTCGAGTTAATTTAAAATTTATTTTAAATTGTACTATTCCATTAGTATGGCATATTAAAGGAAACGTGGTATCTGAAAATCAAACTAGGTAATAACTCTCAGGAGGCAACATATCATGACTCTAGAATCTAGATTGTTAAATTAAGATTATTTATATTCCTGACATTCTCCCTGGGGTAAATTTCTATCTCTAATTCAATAGTTGGCCTGACAAAAGGAAATATAGACTTTTTGAAATTTGGTTAAAAAAACATAGATTCTCAAATTTCCTTTCTTTTCCATAAAGGGAACTTCTATACCCAACTTATAAAAACATCTCTTTAATAACAAATTAGTTCCAGATTTCATTAAAACACACAAAATTAGAAAAGCTTAATATGTCATAATTTAATTGGCTTTAGTGGTCCAGCCTATGTTGAAATAAAATTTGGCAGAATCATTCAACTCATTCTCTCTCCCATATTGTAAAAAGGTTTGCAAAATAAACCTTAAAGTCAAATAGCATTTGTGTTTTCAAATGTGTCTATCACATATCTATCTCACTGCCATGTCAATATACTCATTTTAAAAGTCTGAAAAATATTAATAACTCATAATTTAGATACTTCTAGAAAGCAAAAATATTTTCAAGTTTTCACAGAAGAGAGAGAAAAGATAATTTTAATGTGAAGCTTTAATAGAAATCATAATTAGCAAACATATTGGGAACACAATAATGCACTGGAATAAAATAATACCAGTAACATTATATTCTGCTATGGGTTTAAAAAAAGGTGGGCCATATTTCATGATTTATGAACTTTTTTCACTACCTCCATATTATGCAATAACACATGACTATCACACTCTCTTAACTGACTGTCAAAACAACTGAGAGTTGTTTTCAACATATCTTAAAATTATGGTTCTTTTTTTAAATTTTTTTAAATTTATTTATTTTTTTTATTAACATATAATGTATTATATACCCCAGGGTACATGTCTGTAAATCGTCAGGCTTATACATTGCACAGCACTTACCATAGCACATACCTCCCCAATGTCCATAACCCAGCCACCCTATCCCTACCCTCCCACCTCCCAGCCACCCTTAGTTCATTTTGTGAGTTTAGGAGTCTCTTATGGTTTGTCTCCTTCCCCATCCCATCTTGTTTCATTTCTCTCCCCAACCCCCACATGACCCTCTGCCCTGCCTCTCAAATTCTTCATATTAGAGAGATCATGTGATAATTGTCTTTCTCTGACTGACTTATTTTGCTTAGCATAATAATTTATGGTTAATTATTAAGCCTTGTCAAAGATGCCTACCTCTGTATTGGCAGTCGTGGGACACGTTTCCAGAAGCCCATTCTACTGCTGACCTCTTGTAGACAACATGAATCCTTCCATTTTCTTCCTCCATCTGCTTACCTCTCTCCAAAGGTTCAATGAAATACTCATCATCATCACTTTTTATCATTCCAGCCTAGAGAAAGCATAAAATGTTAATTTAAAAAAAAAAGAAGTATCTGTCATCTTAAGCTCACAAGTACCTTTTTAAATGGCAAAAATAAAATTTGTGAAAACTCATGCTTTTTCTTTCGCTTTTGGCTATAAATTTAACATGGTTAGGTAATTCACATAAGATAGAAATTCATAAGTGGTAGGGATAAAATAATTCATATAGGTATAATGAGAACTTTACAAAGAGCAAGAATAAGAAAATTACACAACGTACATATTTCATTAGACTGCAAAGGAAGTGTATTTATATATTCTACTTGGTATTTTATCTCTAAAAGAAATCTTATAGGGGAAATAAACTCAAGAAACATCTCCAATATCCCTTAATCATCCATTATGGGACTGCTGCCCCTGCATGGTTAGTATTTTTTTTAAGTCATTTACATTTTCCTTCCATACCACTATAGTATGAGAAGAATGAGTTCCTTTAAAAAGCCTCTTTAAGCTTCAGTGGAAATCCTGCATTTCCAATATTATTAATTTGAGGAACTCACTCATATTTGTCCTATCTAAATCTAACACTTGATGATTTTATACGTATTTTTCCCTCCTCAAGCCTCATCCTTCCCTACTAAAAAAGTTATGCTTGCATTCATTGCCTTCTACCTCGCTAATATTTAGAGTCTTTATTTCTGGCTGTTTCATCTTTTATCTAGAAAATACCAGGACTATATTCAGTACGCTAGCTGAATAGAAATGATGTTTTTTGTCTGAAATTTGCTCCTCATTAGGTATCAAGTCCACATTATAGTGAAATAGTTATAGCTTATATTTCTAACTTAAAGGTCACACATTAATATGTAGTATGAATTTAAATTTCTGTGCTTTTATTTGAAAATGAAGTTGAAGAAATAATGTGTTAGTGTGGGAACTGTAATTATTTTGGAAACACACGTTGGATCTAGAAGGAAGTCATATTTTTCTTCTGAGGCCCTTGGCTTATTTTGTGTTTTCAAAGAGATTACTGGCTCTCATGAAACATGTGCTGGGCCTTGGGGATGCTCATCCCTGTTGATCTAACAGTTCCACCACTCTCTATTGAGCAACATAGAAATGAAAGGTAGTTACACCTTCCCAAATGGCACTTGTTTGCAACAAGTATGCTTGACTGTAGCTTTTCTATTGCATTCAACTCTGTTCCCTGGTTTCCATTCTGACTTCTTCTACTTGGCATGCTCTATGCCCTCCTTCCCCTGTGTACACTTCACAGGGAGGTCTTGGAAAACAGGGTGTCCCCACACGCACTTCTGCACTCACCTAATGCTATGCACAAAACAGCCCTTGATTTTGTGTGACCATTTCTCACAAGAAAACACAGCCGCAGCTCCTTTACCATGCTTAGCCCTTACCTTCTTGAAGAAATTTCTAGCCTTCCCTAAAAAGAACGCTGAGCCATTGGGCACTGGATATTCATACTGACCTTCAAGACCTAACTCCAATTTTTGAAGTTGTTTTTTCATCTGGTCAATCACTCTTCCCTATTCCCATACTGTGAAATGCGGTATTTTTTTACAAGGGGCCTGATTAATCTTTACCTTTCAGAGTTTTTCCTACTGTCAATGGATCTCCTCTATAAATAGAATTTCCAACATTTTTTTTCATGCTTTCCAGTTGTCATTTTAATCTCTTTAGCATTGGTGTCCTATTCTTATATCTCTTTTTACCAGTAATTTCAACATCATTTTGCCCTGAGAAGGGCATGGTTTTATAACATGCATAAAACACATCCAGACTAAGCACAAACACAGTTCCATGTCCAAGGCTTAAATGTCCAGGCTCATCACTAATGCCATCCATTGGTGATAGGCAGTATTAACTGGCTTTATCTTGAAAACACTAGTCTGTTGATGTACATTTAAGTTTATAATTTGAGGTTTATCAGCATGGGGCTTCAGTATTCATCTTTATTCTAGTCTTTTCTTTGCACCAAATCCATCCAGTCACCATGTTCTCTGAAGTTTCTTACATTCTTACCCATCCTTCTATTTCCACCACCACTTCCTTAGTTATAGACCTCATCATTATCCATCTGGATTACAGAAACTGCTTCCCATCTTGAGACTTCCCATAAATCATAATGTTTCTCCCAGATGAGTACCTAACTGTAGATGGAAACAGTGGTCAATGAAGCAACTCAGCGCTGGGCAATGGGCTAGTGGGGACACTTGAAAGTGATGGCGAGGCAGTGAGGATTAGCTCACATGCCTTTAAAAAACACTTCTACATACCTCCTATTGCAAATATTCAAATCCCAGACCCCATGATATTACTTTCTCCACTAAGCCAGATTCCATTTCCTGGCTCTCTTTTTGTAGTTGGCTGTGAACCATGTTACTGTATCCTACCCAGGGAAGTAAGTGGTAGTGGTGAATACCAAGAATAGGGCTGGCTCATAAATACCTCCCATGTGGGCTTCCTTAGGCTGTTTCCATTATGACTGGGCAAACACAGGTAACGCAAAAATTTAACACAGCTAAACCTCTCTCTTAGAAGGTAATGAAAATTTAAGCCAAGTAGAGGTGATATCAATGGCAAGGCAAGGCTGGGTCACATGACCCTCGATAACTCCGTGGTCAAAAAATCTGAGAGCCTACCCTTTTATTCGTTAGTTTAAGCAAAGCTTAATTTAAAAGCACCATACTAGACATGACAGTAATTAAAAGCTTCTCAAAGATATGGTCTGTTTGGCCTCTAGTTTAGGGCAATCTAGCCAAATAAACAAAATATATACCTACAGGTATTCAGTGAGGTATGTTACAGAAAGTCCAAAAAGTTAAGTGATATTGCCCTTAAGACTCAAATCAAGTGAGATATCGCCCCCCCCACACAAGTTTACTGGACACACAGCAAATTGTCAGTAGGAGCTGTTCATCCAATATCCAAAATAACTTAAAATCTATTACAACTGAAACCTCTGTAGTCCCCACGGGGACTTCTTTGTTCACATTGTCTCACATCCTCATACAGCACAGCAGCCAAAATGGCTCTTGGAAGTGGTCATATTATTTTAGACAAACGAGAATGTGGTAACAAAGGGCCGGGATGCATAATGGCTCAACCTATCAGGTGCTTTGTTCTTGCTCATTAAAGCTCAGGATAGTTGTACGTCAGCTGGGAGGGGGCTCTGTTCCACATAGCCGTGCAGGTGCCCACGCTGACAGTGACTCTACCATTTCAAGGGGGGCTCCCAAGTTTGGCCAATCAGAAGGCAAAGAGCATGAGGAAGCCCCCATGGGGGGTTTTTATGAGCTAGTCCTCATCGTGGGGCTACTCATCACCCCTTACCACATAGCTATTTACCACTACCATTTACCTCCCTGCATAAGACACAGTCACGTGGCTCAAAGCCCACTGCAAAGAGAACCAGGAAATGGAATCTGTCTGGGTGCCCAGGGCAAAAAGACAAGTGGATTTTAATAAACAGATGGCAGTCTCAACTTCAAATAAGATCCTGTCATGCTTTTGCTTAAAACACTGCAATTGCTTCCCATGGCGCTTAGAACCACACTCCTTACCATGGCCTCCAGTGCCTGCATCACAGGCCCTGCCCAGCAACCTCAGGCGGCCCCACTCTCACCTGGCTTCCTCTGCACCATCCTCGGGGCCTTGGCTCAGCTCCATTTTTCCTTTGATATTTCCAAGCTCCTTATTGCCTCAGACCTTTGAAAGGCTGTTGGTTCTACTTAGAAGGCTCCTCTCCCAACATACCACACTTTCCTAGTGAGCTCTTTTTCATTCTCCAGGTCTTAGCTTCAATGTGATTTCCTCAGAAATGACTTCCATACCTCTACCTACATTAGATGCCCCCGTCTACATTAGGACCCATCTTAGCCCATCACTCTGGTTCAGAGCTGGCGTGGACCAAGCTACTCATGCTGTCTGACAAAGTCTGGGTATGAGGACAATCCTGAAAAGTCAGGAGAATCCAGAGCTGGTCCCTGCTACTTCCTTTCATTTTATTTATGGCAACTCTTGTAATTGTGGGCTTAATCTACAGGATTAAGGGAAATAATCTTTATGCTAACATCAATGACAACTATGACAATGAGACCAAGCACCCCTCCCATACCTTACACAGGCATTTATGATCACACAGGTGTTTATGGTGAGGATATAAATAAATGGTTTAAGAGTAATGGAAAAATGGTTAGAGCATTTTCTGTGTCCCTCTGGGAAAGAACAAAGAGAAGGTCACCGCCTTGGTGCCCTATCCCCAGAAGAGCTTGCTTACAGGAAATCAGGCATTGATTCATGATAGTAGTCTAATACTCTACAAGAATCAAGTGTTATTATTACATGTTAGTAGAGGCTGATTATTAATCTTCATGAAAAATAGTTGAGTAATTAAGGTTAAACTTTGATCAGATTGTTTAAAGATCATGTAAAACCATCAACCCTCTCTTTGTCTAACACCTCATATACTTTATATATTTCATGTTTCTATTATAACTTTGTCTATCACCTCTTACACCACTTGTACCCAATAGTGAGCTTATAAAGGTCAAACTATTGAATGCAGAGAAGAAACTGAAAGGAAAAGATCTATATCTATAATTGGTATGTTCTAAGTCAGACTCATTGAACTGTAAACAAAGAACATATGAGAAACAATGTAAAATCTTGAGGTATAAATAAAGGTCCCCTGAGATCCTCAGGAGGAAATGCTTGCACCTTGATTGTGTGTCTGCGTCTCCTCACTCACCTACGCCGCCCTTTCCTTCATGAGACCCACCCCAGCTGGAGCTGGACTCTGGCACAGAGCCTTGTGCTCTTTGCTCTCATGACCCTTAACACAAATTTCAGGTTGTTTTACCTAAAGTTAAATGTATTATCCTCCATCTCCCCAAGAGCACTGTCAGTTCCTGAGGCCGACTCCCTTCATTCATCTTTGCCTCCATAAGTCCCAGAACCATTATTAACATGAAATATATCTTCAACACATTTTTTATGAAAAACAACAGGAATGAATGATACAAGTGTGGGGATAACAACTTTTCAGACTCGTAGTGGTCTTCAGAAGGTAGGAGGACTGCCATGCTGGTGGTGTGAGAGAAGGCACTAGAAGTGAGACCATCAGGCTTTAGCAAGGTTCTGAAGCGCAAAAGCCCAACACATGCTTGAGGGAATGTGAATAATCTGCTCGCTCCGAGTAGAGTCTGTGCCGGGCAGTTCCAGGAAATGAAGTGACGGAGGACTCGTGTCCCCCAGTCTGAATTCTAACATGAGGAACGAGAACAACCACAGCAACAGTGGATCAGCGGATGAGAACAAAGCAGTTTGGAAAGATGGATCTGATGATTAGGGAAGAAAAGACTAGAAGGCAAGCAACATGAGCTTAAGTCAAAGTCCAGAAGGTAGAAGTGGCAGCGGGAGGAGAAAAAAAGAAAGTGGAGGGAAAAGGAATGAAGAGTAATTATCGGACAAAATAAATACTTGGTGCCTTTAAAAACCTAAGTTCCTCTGCTTTTACAGACACCTCTTCTCACTCAGAGGAGTAACCAAAGTTCTTCTGAGGCCCGACGGGATTCCCCAGCTCTTGGCACTTTCTCTTGGGCTTGGCTCCTTATTCACTGTTGCTGGCTACACTACAGCCAAGACGGGCTCTTTGCTGATCTCTTTTGTTTTTGGTTTTGGTTTTTTAGCAAGGCCCAGCTTAGGTGACTGTCACCTTTCAGAACATAAGCTTCACCGAGCACGGACTTTGTCCCAGTCATTGCTGCATCCCAGGGCCTAGACCAGCACCTGGGCCAAAGTTGGTGTCTAATACTTGAGGGAGAAGAAATCAATGTAGTCAAGAGGCAAGTGAAAATGAAACACCTTAGAAGGTAGTTGAGGAGGAATGGCAAGAAGAGATAGGAGGAACGCAGAGAAGGGTGTCAGGAGCATCTCAGCAGGATAGAATTTTATCAAAATAAAAGTACCTGCAGTAAAGAAGACACAGAGAATGAGGACCGTGGGAAGGACATCAAACAAAAGGATCTAGTGAGGGTGGCACAGGCTGAAGAGATATTAAAAAGAGTGATGGAAGAGGAAGTGGTCAAACCGTATATATGTCAGATTCTAGTCAGAGCCATTATGGGCAGATTTTTCTGCTGCTCTTCCCACAGCACTATATTGATTTCTCTCACTTAGTAGCTACCAAATATAGGGGGACTATTCAAAAAGTACTCCTCTTTCTAGACTAGACCACCCCAAGCATAAAATCATCAGTACATAACAGTTAAGTACTGAAGGCTCTTTTATCCACCAAGATATTCATTTAGGGAGTCATGCATTCAGTGCACATTGTTGGAAGCCTAAAGACCATGCACTGTCACACCCCAACACTAAATAGCACACTTCTGCTCTCAGATCCCCGGTTTTATTTCACAAAAGAATACAACCGAGTGACTTAGAGGAATAAAACCCAATGTATAAAACAAAAAAGTCTTGGACAGTGGCATTCCAAGTACTAGGATTACACGTCATGCTGCCAGGTATTTATAACTTTGAAATTGTAACTTCGGAGTTTTTAGAAATGTCACACATAAGAAGACATATGGTCCTAGGAGATTCTGTGAAACAGATGCAATCATTTTAACCCATCTTCAATGTTGCTTACATGATGTGTGATATCAAGGTAATATTTTATAAATTTTCCTTTGTGACACAAAGCCCTCCACATCTACCATTCTCTAATCCCATAAAACAGTCCAGGAAATACTTATTGTATTTCTCAAACTATTTCCCCAAATTTAACACAGATGAAGTTTTAAAATATTTATTATGTTTAGGACAGCATTAAGTACATTATATTAAACACATTTTATTGTTTTAATTAAGTCTTCACACGGGCCCTTTGACAGATTTTTGGAGGGGATATTTATAAAACAATGATCTACGCTAAAAATCCAGCTGCATAATTCCCCTCTCATCTGGTCAACTCTTCCAGCTACATCATCAACAAACACTGCCAAGAATCCAAAATTAAGCCAAATAGCCTCTGAGGATGGAAACAGCTATCACAAAGGCCACACTCCTTACTCACTAGGAGGGGTCCTCACAGCCTTATTTGACACCCAATTCTAATAAACCAGGTTAGATGGTTTCTAACCATCAGAGTGTAAACGGCAAACAAAAGTAAGGGGTGTGGAATACAGGGACTTTCAGATGAGATAATGTCTATGAATGCCCTTTGCAAACTATAAAGCCTTACAAAAAAGGTAAAACTCAAGTCTCTATATGTCAATAACCATAAATATCAGTCACTAAGAAAAGACTAAATTGCATTAACTTGGTTTAAGATAAAAATTGGTATAAAAGATATTTTAAAGAGTTCCAACAAGAATTACTAAGATTTTCTTGAAAACTCTGTGCCAGATAAGCTAAAAAACTTATGCTATGGAAACATTCCATTTTTAATTGTGACACCTAAATACTATTTTACTGCAGTGATTCTTGAACCTATTAAGGAAGGAGAGTAGAACTAGGTAGTTTTTGTGGATGCCAGGAAACACATGCCAAATAATATAACACATTATTGAAGCTGAAGTCAACCAGATATCCATTATTTTGTGCTAAATTGGTTACTATGTCAGTACTAGGTCATGGCATAGAAAAGCAATAATAAATTTCATATGCCTATTTTTTTGTTTTTTGCTTTTTAAAATATCTATTAGGTTTTAAACTAGTTTTATTAAAATTAGTTTTTTTAAAGATTTTATTTATTTGAGAAAGAGAGAGAAAATGAGAGAGAGTGAGCATGAGAGGGGAAGGTCAGAGGGAGAAGCAGATTTCTGCCGAGCGGGGAGCTGGACACGGGACTTGATCCTGGGACTCCAGGATTATCACCTGGGCCACGAAGGCAGTCTGCTCAACCAACTGAGTCACCCAGGTACCCTAAACTTAGTTAAGTTTTAAATGTCTAGAAGAGGCACTGAGAAAATTTTATATCAACGTTATGTGTGTGTGAGAGAGAGAATAATTGAAATTTAATATTCAAGAAAGACTATCATTATACCTTAGAGGTACAACAGCTCTGTATTAATACACTAAGTTTCCTTGAAAACACATTTTGAGACTCGCCACTTCACGACACTGCTTCCTCCAATACTTATTCTATCAGTGTACCTATAGACATATTACCTGGTCCCATTTTATCATCAGAATGAACAGGTGTAATTACAATTTCCAAACCTTTCCTGGATTTCAAAGAGTATTTCAGTGATATCCCCAAAATTTCTACAGAGGAGACATTGAAGAAGACAAAATAGTTGAGAAAGGCAAGAAAATAGTGAGTAGAATTGATTCAAAGCTGTATTTGGTAAGCAAAGACAGCATTTCCTTTTTACATTAAAGAAACTTAATTATTTGGGATGCATTTGGAGAGAGTTTATGAAAAATGAAGAAGTAGCTAAAATATTCCCCAAGCCATGTCACTGATTTCCATAGTTTTCCCTCATTCCAAAGCCAAAAGTAACTTTACTACTTTGGATTCCAGCATTTTATCTTTATGTCTATGGTACTTATCATTTTCAATCATTTATTTTAATTGTTTATGTTACTGTGCAAGTCCTTGGAGATTAAGAGATGCTGAGTAGGGTGTCAGCTGAATCTCTGAAATATAAATCTGGTTATGTTCCAGATTTATATTTAGGTTTCGCTGGCATTTCACTCAACAATGATCCTCCTGGACGACTTCTGAATCTCAAGAGCATTTAACATAATCCCTTGCAAACTGATAACACTTAATGTGTATTTGCAGAATCTGCTCTATGAAGGGGGTGAATAGGCTCTCCTATTCAGGCAGGTATTATGATTAGAGCCCTGAAGTTAAAAACAAGAGAGAGGGAGAGATTGCAAACATCTTGACTCAATTAATTAATATTGATTCAATGAACTGCTAAAGCAAATGGATCTAACCTTAACTAGCAACACTAGACATAATCATTTTAGTTCACTAGACAAATCATTTCAGTTCTTCAATTAGAAAGTCATAACCTCCAGCCCTCCACTGCCTGATTATCAAAATCTAGGCTGCAATAAAATTCTAGGAAGATTTCCTGAAGACTAAAGGATTTTCTATATATTCAGTTTAATTCCTCTTATTTACTCTAATCTCCACTACTAGCGCCTGCCTCAGTTAAGCCATGCTATGGTTATTTGAGCCCCTAAATAAAACCATTTTCATTCAACTATGGTAAGTGTTAAAGCATCAACCTATTATGAAGGAGATTATACCAAAAAAGCCCTACAAAGCCCATTATTGTAATAATAGCGTGTTTGTTGTTGAGGACCTCTCTCACTATCATACATTGTTTGCTATGTGAGAATCCAGGAAGAAAAATCTCTCATATTTTAGTTATAGGACCAATTTTTTCTCTTCTGAAAAAACTGGTTTATTTCTATTTCATAAGCATTGTAATTATGTAACTAACAATATCTGTAAGAAAATTCTAAGTTAAGTTTTTATTCTAACTTTAAGATAATCTTGTGCTATGAATCCTTGGATACCAACCTTCTTTTGGACATTGGTTTCCTTCTCTTATCTTCCTTCCCTTCTTGCTGACTTATTCTATTTTCAATATCTAATTGTGTAAGTATGTATAAACTGCCACATATCTTTTCATATTGAAGGACGTAGGTACTTGTTGAATGAAACTACATGCCCAAACACTTAAAGCTAAAACTGGGACAACATTATGGCTTAAGCTGAAACAAGAAAACATAGTGTTCTGGAAATGCAGAAGTTATAGGATTAAATATATTAACAACGGTTAGTGTTCTCCAACATTTCACAAATATGCTGGTATGATGTACCTCAACAATCATGATAAATTTGGTGTTAAATATTCATAGATGTAAAATATCCAAAAATGGTAAATCACAAAATTTTCTTTGTGGAAGAAAACTAAAAAACCCAAATTATGCAAAACTCTTAAATATCTCTTGCGGTTTAAAAGTCAGTGTAGTGGGGCACCAGGGTGGCTCAGTGGGTTAAAGCCTCTGCCTTCAGCTCAGGTCATGATCTCAGGGTCCTGGGATGGAGCCCCGCATCTGGCTCTCTGCTCAGCAGGGAGCCTGCTTCCCCCTCTCCCTCTGCCTGCCTCTCTGCCTACTTGTGATCTCTCTCTCTCTCTGTTAAATAAATAAATAAAATCTTTTAAAAAAATAAAAAATAAAAGTCAGTGTAGTGACTGAACAACTTAAAAAGAAAGTGGTTGTACTGTGGCTTGTTTGTACAGTTACAGGGAAAGGATGGGATACAAAGGGGAACAGGGAGAGAATGTGAAGGGGGTTAAATTTTAAGATGGGTAGGGAGAAGATTTTCCCTGATCCTCATTTTCAGAAAGTCTTAAAAATCTCTAGTGAAATGATTTTCATAAGTATGTGACATTAATGGACTTTAGGGCATATAAAATACTCTATTCATTTAAAGAAAAGCTTCATTTGGGGCGCCTGGGTGGCTCAGTGGGTTAAAGCCTCTGTCTTCGGCTCAGGTCATGGTCTCGGGGTCCTAGGATCAAGCCCTGCATCGGGCTCTCTGCTCAGCAGGGAGCCTGCTTCCCCCTCTCTCTCTGCCTACTTATGATCTCTCTCTCTGTGTCAAACAAATAAAATCTTTAAAAAACAAAAAGAAAGAAAAGCTTCATTCTTCTTCACAAAGAGAATAAATCACCCCCTAGTGTATCTGATTTTTTTCTCATGTCAAGTTTTCACATTTAGGCATTTAATCTAGTAACTTTCCTGAGTCATGATGAGGTTTCTAAGGACATACAAGAAAATTGCTAAGAAAAAACTTAAATTAGGCGACTAAAACCCTGATAGAATCAAAGACTGCAAACATTCATTTTATTAACAAGGCTAATTCGGAAAACCAATAGATCCTTTCAGACTAAATGCACTGGATTTCCTTTATGATCTTACCATTAGCCAACTAATATACCTAAACACTAGGCTTAAAGAGAAGATGAACCTACCTCATCTTGGCAGAAAGAAGGAAACTAGCTTGGCTGACAAGATTTGGGTTCTGGACAAAGCTTTGCTATTAACTCGTATGACTTTCAAAAAGTCATTTAAACTCCTTGGAGCTCAGCTTCATAATCTGAAAAATTACGAGGGTTTTCCTAGGTAATCTATTAAATGATCTTAAATCAATTAAATGATCTTCCAATGTTAGATCTCCCAGGAAAGATGGGACTTTCAAAGGCTGTTCCCTGCCAACATCCCAAGACCTGCTTATTCCCATGATAAATAACTTGAAATACGACTATAAGACTAATGTAAAGTAGGTTGCAAACTTTAGTTTGCCAAAGAAATTGGGTCCCAACCTCAGAGACTTTCCATGTTCCAACCCAGAGAGTCTGATTCAAAAGGAATGGGATGGAGATCAGAAATATGCAATTTTAATAAGCACTTCAGTTCCTGCAAAGAGTAGTAGTCTGGAAATTATAGTTTGAGAAAAACTGCTTAACAAATAATGTGCCAATCAAAATGAATTTCTGGATATTTATTCCCTTATTCTAAAACAAATTTTAAGAAGATGATTATTTAATGGAAACATGAGTAAATGGAATCTATGAATTGAAGTCTATATAACTAAAGTACATAACAGTCATCTACTAAAGAGAAAATAAAATATGTATACATTTCTTGGGTTTTTAAGAGTTTGCAGAATGAATCAGGGTGTCTTAACTGTTACAAGAAACAAAAAGTTATAAGAAATGAATTAAAAATCATATTCTTTCATTTAGTAGAAAATAAATATCTACTAACAGTTGTCACAGGAGAGAAAAAGCTTTATAAGTTCTATTTGGATATTGCTTCTTTATACTCCTATAATAGATTATGGACTTGGAAAATAATATAAATGAATATTTGTTATTTCAAATTAATAAATACAGTATAATATATTTTTATAAAAAATTTTTAAAAATCAACAATTAAAAAATAGTTCAAGGGGGATGTAAAATCCAAAATAACCCAACTTCTTGGTCTTAGAAATTATTGAAAATAGCATTATAACACATACCAAAATACATAATCACTCCGAACCATCTTAAGTCACAGAGATTAATTATTAAACCTAGGATTGTGCATACGACATTTTGAGGAGACAAATTGAAGATATATTTACTCTTTCTGAAAAGAATGTAGGTCACAATTAACATTAATATAATGACAGGTATAATTTAAAGTACAGACATTTTGCTTGTAAATAGGAGTTCAATCCAGATCAGTTCAACTATCCCTCTAGCACTTGCTATTTTTCTACCATTGGGTGGATACTGGCAAGCCCATATATCATGGTCAAGGTTTCCTAAGGCAGTGTTTCTCAAACTCTAAAATGCAAGTGAATCGCCTGGAGATCTTGTCAATGAAGAGTCTGATTTAGTGCTCTCAGATTCTATATTTCTAATAAATTCCCAGCTCATGTTCATGCTTCTGGTCCCTGTATGACACTTCAAGTAACAAGGTCACAGAACATTTCAACCTCACTGAGTTAAACAGAGGAAATCCCATGAATTAGATACAGGTCAATGTGGTAGATTTTATCTACCAAACATGGCCTACAACACAATCTTCCATCCCACATTGGTTTTGCCAGTATGACCTTGACACTTCCTGTCAAGAGGTAGAATTTAACTGCCCTCCCTTGAATCCAGCCCAGCTTTTATGATTCACTTTTATATTTACCAAAATAATATGGTAGGTGTGTCACTGCGTGATTTCTAAGCCTAGTCACGAAGAAGCCTTGCAGCTTCTGCCTCAGTCCCAAGAAACACTCACTCTCCACATGTTCCCTGTCATATCCAGCAGCTACACTGAGAAGCCCGAGCCATATGAAGAGGCCTCGTGCAGGCACTCTGGTAACAGTCAAAGCCTTCGAAACCACTCAGCCCAACCACCAGACATGCGAAGGAAGAACCCAGCTCAATAGAGTCCCAACACTCAGCCATTCAAACCACTCCTGTCTTTTAAGCATTTCCAGATGAGGACCCAGACGTTCTGGAGCAAAGACAAATCATCTGCACTTGTCCTCTATGAATTCCTGTCACAGAAAACCCATGAACATAATAAAGTAGCTGTTATTTGACATCCTAAATTTGGGTGGTTTGGTACCCAACAAGGGAAAGCTGAAAGAACGGAGTTAAAGTTAAGATGGAAAAAGAACACCTAGTAAATAAAAGCAAATTCTTGATCCTTACATAGTATCTTGAAGTGTTTAAGGCAAGGTTGTATAGTGAAGACAGGGAAGGTCTGATGACAGAAACAAAACTGTTACAAGAACTCAAGAGAAAGAAAAGTCTGACTGGAACAAAAGGTAAGTCCTGAGATGAGGCAAGAGATTATAACAGAAAAAAAAAAAAAAAAGAAATCGAGTGGGAACAATAGCAAAGGAAACTGGAAGGCATCAGCAACAAATAAATAGCAACCACCTAGAAACCCGAGAATATATAAAGGAATTTAAAAATGGAACATGGACTGTTAAGACTTTAAGGCGGTTTCTGGTAACATCAATGAAAACTCTTTCATCAGACTAACTAGAAGACCCATAAAGCAACACATAAATCAAACTAAAGCAAACAAAGGAAATGTTGTAAGGAGAGCAACAGAAGTGATGCAAATAGAACACCCAGTGGGCATAAATAAGAATAGCAAAAGGGAATTATGGTGCAATGCTACAGTGACTCATGGGATCTTTTGATACTTCATCTGAACAAAAATTTCTGAGTCCCCACTGTGGGTCATTCATTATTCCAGGAACTGGGAATACAGTAAGGAATATGACAAAGTCACAACCCCACAAAGCTTAAAATACTAGGGAAAACAATAGACAAGTAAGTAAGTGATGTATTTTTGTATAGTGAGAAAGTATTTTGAAGAAAATAAAGCAGGATAAAGGAATAGAGATATTCAAGGAGAGGGGAATGGGAGAGACCTAGAAGATGTGCATATACTACATATAAACAAAAAAGAGCCAAAGAGCCTCTGAAGAACAAGAAGTAATGAGAGAAAAAGCCAAGAGTCATTATGGATAAAGTAGCCAACAGATGAGAAGAGAGCCCAAGATAGCTTCCTAACTAACCACAATCCACCAGGTGCTGGGTCAGAAAGCTGGGAGTCGTTCTTGATCCTTCTGTAGCAGAGGCTGCTCGTACTCAGTAATACTTGTGTTTCCCTCATCTTTCTAGACATACAGGAGAACTATTTTTCCCAGCCTTCTGTGCAATTAATTATGTCCAGATACCAACCAATTCAATGTAAGTGAAAATGACATATTCCACTTGTTAGCCTGGCCTGCAGTACCATGGATGCTGCAATACCTAGCATCCTCCATGTCAGAGGATGGGAGAAGAGAAAGGTTAGATATTCGTCTCTATTTTCCTTTCCTGCCACATCATAGGTCTGATGCTGGGACGCCTCAGGTACCCTTCATCATGGCCCCGTTTTAATATCATGTCCCCTTGTGGCCTTGGGACAATAACAACATCCACCTCTTGATAGGTTCTGGGTGCCTCATTATCCCACATTGGTTCCCTTATCCCTGAACGCAACTCTTTGAAGAGTGCCTTCATGAAACTCTTCTCAGTTAAATCTCTTACAGAGTGGTACTTCTCCCTACCAGGAGCCTGACAGATAGTCTACTCTACTTCATTAAAAGTTTATATTAAATAAAGAATATTACACTTAGGTATTAAAGAGAACTAGAAAAAATGATAGAACTTCAAAACTGAAGAGTGATCTTGGAAATCACCTCGAGTCCTTCCACCTTATTTCATACTGATGGGACCAACAACCAACAATGGAATTTCCCTTGTACATTGTCTAGTCATTCTATTTAGCTTACACCAAAAGAAAATCAATGCCAAACTTTTCGTATTTTTCAGAACAGTTATTTAGGATATTTATAATACTTTCAGGAAAAAAAATAACAAGATCCAATTCTTAAAATTCACACTCAGAAACTAGTTCTCCTTTGGAACAGCAGCCACTGCAGCTGGAACGAAAGAACATATATTTCTCAGTTCTCATTCTTTCAATGAAATCCGACTCTGTTTATAGAGCTGCCAAATGGCTGAAACAGCCCAAAACAGTTTACAGTATTGAAATATACTGACTTTTTTCCCTGATGATCTTCTTATGATGGAAAAAACAAGCTTTAACCACAGCTGACCCTGATCATTAATGTCAGCTCCTGATCAAAAGCCACACCCTGCCTGCAAGTCACATTAAAATGCAAAAGCATCTCTCCAGCTAGTTTAGTAGCAGCCTATGTCCACTATCAAGCTCTGCGGATAAAGACTTTTTCTAGTTCCCTCCTTCCCTCTAAATTTACACTTGCTCGGCAGCCCTTACCTCCTATCTTGAGTTGCTTCTGAAATTCTTGCCCTGAGATGCAGCATTTGCTAATATGTACCATCTCAAGGAAAGGAGAAGGCTTATCTGTCAAAGAAGCTACACCTTGCTTCAAACTAAGACTGGACCCTGACACATTAAATATGAGGCTAAAGCATCTGCTGTCTTGAATAGCCACACTTGTTGCTCTAATGTCTGTCACGCACAGTCCAGTGATACACACAATTTTATTTAATCCTCCTGCATCTTTCTTTGCATACCTGTGCTATATGAAAAGTGTGATATTACACAAACATGGCAGCATTCTATGACAAAATTTATTGAAGTTATATGCTGGCATTAAAATATGTCTCTCTCAATGGTCACAAACTCTGCTAAGTAGTACGCTTAGGCATAAATGCTTTTCCAAGCATTTATAGTTATTATTTCTTACAGAATCTCTAAAGAATACTTGAGCTGCGCATTCCATTCTGTATGCCGGCTGATTAATGCTTTTGGTTCTTTTTAAATTGTAAATGTAAATCACAGAGCTATGAGCAGGGATTAGAAAAAAAGTGTATTTTCAACAACAAAGCATGGTTTTTATAGAATGGCTGGCCTCTCTTGCTCCCCATTACTATTCTATACATCAACCAACTAGACTAATAAGGAAGGTGAGATCCTAGCGAGCATAGCTGGCTGTAGCTGGTCATACATACTAACTATCAAACACAGATGACAAGCCTCTGCCTTCAAACCCGAGCACATCCTGATCTGTAAATGGCCGCTTAAGGAACGAGCAAAGAGACCAGTGCTGATCTGCATCCTGAGATTCATATGCTACAAGCAAATGGAGCCTCACCTCCATTCAACATGTAGGAAGCACCCCAAGAGAAGTTAGTTATGTACCTAAGTGTTTGAGGTCCACACATACGGTACTGTAACAGTGATAAAAATATCAATTTGAACTTACAGAGCTCATTCCACCTTTATTTGTTCTCTCAATCTTTAAAACCTTCTTATGCTCTTTAGGTACGAGGACTGAAGTTAAATGACATGCCCAAGGTCCTGTAGTAAGTGGCACAGCTAGGACTTGAGCCCTTATTTTTCAACTCCTAACCTGATGTTCTTTCTACTCTTTTCGAATACTGAACCACCCTTGCAGCCCAGAAATAAATCCCACCTGATTGTGATGAATAACTCTTTTAATGTACTGTTGGACTCGATTTGCTGGTATCTGGTTGAGAATTTTCACATCCATGTTTATCAGGGTTATTGGCCTATAATTATCCTTTTTAGTGGGGTCTTTGTCTGGTTTTGGAACCAAGGTAATGCTGGCCTCAGAGAATAAGTCTGGAAGTTTTCTTTCCATTTCTATTGTTTGGAACAATTTGAGAAGAATAGGTATTAACTCCTCTTTAAATGCCTCGAAGAATTCCCTGGGAAGCCATCTGCCCCTGGACTTTTGTTTGTTAGGAGATTTTTGATTACTGATTCAATTTCTTTGCTGGTATTGGGTCTATTCACATTTTCTATTTCTTCCTGTTTTAGTTTTGGTAGTTTATATGTTTCTAGGAATTTATCCATGATTCCAGACTGCCTAATCTGTTGGCATAGAGTTTTTCATAATATTCTCTTATAATTTTTTGTATTTTTGTGTTGTTGGCTGTGATCTCTCTCCTCTTTCATTCATGATTTAAAAGAAGATCTTAGACCCCTAAGAAATGCATATCCTGGAGCTCCACCAAAGACACGAAATCACACACTCTGTGGTTGGGTCCTATGGTAGGCAGAATGCTAAGGTGGCCCCATTAATTTCCTTATAATTGGCAAGGATTTAAAAGAAAAATAATCCTTGGTTCTTCAAAGTTATGGAGAAACAAACATTCATAAACATTAGTATTGGAATTACAAATTATTACAGTCTTTCAGGAGGACAGTTTGACAGTGTGGATTCTTAAAAATGCATATATCCTTTGACTTGGTGTTTCCACTTGTAGGAATTTAAATGTATATGTGCTTAGTGAAACAATAAATAAGGATTAAATATTTCGATTATAGCACAGCCACATTAAAATTTATCATGAATTTGTACTGCCAGAGAAAGATGCTGAACTCTAATGTTTAGCAAATGACAAAATGTCACAGATAGTTTGTTCTACTTCATTTTGGTTTTAAAAATCATGTGTATAAAGGCATACAAATATCCCTTAAGAGACATACAGTCTCTTCTCATTAATCATGGTCATTTCATTTTATAAAGAACAAATGAACACTGAAATAGCGAATGCTGAACAATTGCTCCTAGGGGAAATATAAGGTTCAATTCCTGAAAGCCTCTGGTCACAATATTTTCATCAAGCAATCAACACATAACTCTGCTTTCGATGTGTTTCTATTTACAGACAACTTATTTAAATACATGGTGATTCATTAACATGGAGCTCATGGCCAACAGCATTGTAATTCATTCCTGAACAAAGTTTCCCTAACCTATTTTGTCCATAAGGCACACAGTGGACTCCTTGCACTCAAGAATATCAGCCAGCACTTCAGCACTCTTCTTGGGGGCCATTTCAAACTGTGAAATCACCAATAAAAAACACAAAACTGCAAAAAATGTGGCACTAAGTAAACCACAGGAAGGATACTTGTTATAACTGGAGAGCCGAAACAAGAAGGCAGAGAGTTACCTTGTTTGACCTCAACTAGGAACATGAACGTTTGGGCGACTCAAAATTTCTACTGCTCTGTGCATGTCTGTGAATGATGGCAAAGACACCCCAGTGTTGACCCTGGGACTGCAAATAAATATTAGCAAGTAAGCAAATTTGCAAATATACAACCCATGAGTAATGAGGATTGATTATGTATCAACATGTCAACCAAAGCCACATTTATGTACTGTATTCCTAAATTTCTCACCAATGAACATGTATAAAAAAAGAAAAAGAAGCTTCTTTCCATTTTGGAACAATGAAAGGGATACATTTCGCAGTTTGGATATAGCAAAGTCAGCCTTCTGCCTAAACTGTAGTTACATTAACTCTGTTAAAAATGCATGTTAACTCCTGAAACTTCTAATTCTCTGTCAGTTCCTTCAAGACAGTACATGGCATTTAGGAGGTGCTCCTTAAATGGATGTATTTCCTGAATGGATGCATTTCTTCAGATGTCAGTTTGTCCATGCTGCTCACATTATAAAACATTCTTCAATAAGGCAACAATTAAAAGCAGAGTTAAAAGTTGTGACATGGGCATTCCGCAAAACTCCCTCACACAGAAATCACCTATCACTAAATCTCATCAGGCAAGTCATCTTTGGGAAGAAAAGTAGTCTCTTTAATAAGAATCGCCATGGAAGCACTGCACCACTAGAACCATCTGATATTAAGATTTGTCAATCAATTTCCTAAAATATTCTCAAAGTAACTGGATGTTTATAAAAAACACAACAAAACAACAACAAAACCTTTGCACCGATTTGCGGAAACAAAGATGAGCAGACTGCTAGTCTTTTCCCATGGATCTGTATGCTCATGGATTTTTTTTTTTTTAAAGATTTTATTTATTTGACAGAGAGAAACACAGCGAGAGAGGGAACACAAGCAGGGGGAATGGTAGTGGGAGAAGCAGGCTCCCCGCTGAGCAGAGAGCCCGATGTGGGGCTCGATCCCAGGACCCTGGGATCATGACCCGAGCCGAAGGCAGACACTTAACGACTGAGCCACCCAGGTGCCCCTGCTCATGGATTTTTATGGCCATGACCTAAATCCAATTTCTATCACTATTGATCATTCTCAATTAAGTATACAGGTCGAAAAACTGACACAGAATACGTTCTGCAAGGTTGTGTGGTCAATAATATTCATCAGTTCCAAAGCTCTCAGCAAGGTCTCAATATTCGTCCACTAGGAACCAGTCCTCCAGGGGATCACGACCCCACAAGCAGAACTAGGATGAGCTCGCCTAGAGCCATGCAGCTTCGATTATGTCTAACAATACTCAGTACTAACAATACTAACAATAACTCAAACCCATCAAGTGAAGAAAACAAGAATTCCTTCTGGTCTCACCCTGCTAGGTAAAGTCCCGTGGTATATTTATTACAGTTATTTCATTAACAATAGTTAACACGCAAATAGCAGTTAATGGCAAAATATAGGCAGCTTGAAGAAATCAAATAGAGGTACCTTACTATTTATCTGATTCTTTCCATTAGTAGGATGGGCTTTAAGTGTAATGTAACCGTTTCATCCTTTGAGATGTTTTGTGTTTTCATTCCTTTTGAGTTTTAGCTATTGTGATTTAGAGTGAGGTTCAGCCAGAGTAAACAGACAGCACCTTCCTTTACATGTCTGAAAATTAGGGCACAGGGGAGCAGCGAGGCCGCACACAGAGGTAACAGGGGTAAGACAAAGATTCATAGTCCCATTAACAAAGCCTGCTGACAGGCTGAATGTATGATATTGTCCCTTCTTTAATGTAGAAAAATTCTAAAGCAGTGTTTCTCAAACTGTTTGGTCTTAGGACCCTCTTATTCTCTCTCATATTACTGAGGAACCCAAAGAGCCTGTGTTTGTATAGCTTAAGTTTCTTGGTATTTATTCTATTAAAAATTAAAGCAAAAATCATAAAATATTTTTATTCACTTAAAAATAAAATAATGAGTCCATTATATGGCAAAATAAATAATATACCTCATGGGGAAAAAAAGCTATGATTTTTAAAACAAAGAAAATTTAGTGCAAAGAGTGTACTGTTTTATATTTTTACAAATCTTTTTATGTCTGACTTAACAGAAGACAGCTGGATTCTCCCACCTGCTTCTGAATTCAATCTGTTGTAATATCTACCACACCTCTTGCAGCATCTGGAAACTCGACTGGACACTTGAATGAGAATGACAATGAGAGAAACAAATGATGTTTTAGTATTATTATGGAAATAATCTTGAACTCACAGAATCCCTGAACCGGTCTTAAGGACAAAGAGTGACCAAGCTGTCAGGTTTGGTGGGATTATCCTAGTTTTATCTGTTTAGTTTTTATTTAAATTTCGATTAGTTAACAGACAGTGCTCTATTAGTTTCAGGTATACAATACAGTGATTCAACACTTCCAAAGAGCACCTGGTGCTCAGTGCAACAAGTACCCTCCTTAATCCCCATCACCTATTTCACCCATCCCCCCACCGACCTTCCCTCTGGTGACCATCCTGTTTGCTCTCTGGAGTTCAGAGTCTGTTTCTTGGTTTGCCTCCCTCTCTCTCTCTTTTTTCCCCTTTGCTCATTTGTTTTGTTTCTTAAATTCCACATATGAGTGAAATCATATGGTCTTTCTCTGACTCACTTAGTTCTCGCTTAGCATGATACTCTCTAGCTAGTTTTAGAACGAAAATCCCATGTCCTGGGGAAAACCCTTTAGTCTGAGGCAAACTAGGAAGACTGATCACCCTCTCTGTACTACACCCTAAAAATAGCAATGCTAAAACAAAATTTAAAAGATTAACTTGCTTAAGATCACAACATCCACTGACTACGGCTATGTCTTCAAAAACACAAGACTACCTAACTCCTGGGTAAGCATGTATTCACTGGGATTTTTATACATTGCATATTAATAATGTACTAATTTGAAATCAGTGGACTCTTCTAAGTAACAAATACCTAAGCACATACCAAGTAGAAGCTTGATATGGTATATTAGGAAAAGTCAAAATTAAGCTATTTTTAATTTTTCTGTGGCTTGGGACCTTGGGAATGAACTATCGTAATTTAATAAATGGCAATTAAAATACATTTATTTTTTGAAAGAAAAGTAGTCTGCGCCAATTTATTAAATACTTATTCACAAAATGCAATCATTCAGAATTCTTACTATCACAGTAACTAATTACCTTGGACAACAACAAAAAATATTTAGATCCCTGAGAATTAGCTCATTTTTATTTATTTTTTTTAGAATTAGTTCATTTTTTAAAATGCTTTACTGAATAAGTATATTAACTTTGCTTTATGGCATTCAAATGCCAAGCCACATGTTTTCCCTTCATCACCTTTAGTTCCTCTTAAATGAAATTGTGTATGAGTAAGTCTTCAGTCAAATAATGCAGTCATCTGTTTCCATCATTTTTTCCTTCTTTTAGATGAAGGATTTCTTAAATGTTATGTATATAACAACTAACAGTACCAGTATAATCTTTTAACAATTCCTAAGGTCTTTTTTTTAAAACATGAATGACAAAATCATATTATTTAGATTAAAATGTTATAAGAAATCACCATCATAACCAGTGATTTTCCTTCATGTGAGATATTTTACATTATTGAATTGGCAACAGACATTCATTTCAAGCTCAAGACATTTTTCTTGCCATCTTTCTCACAAAATTAAATGTGTACCTACAGTTGCTATGTTACTGGAATAAGCCTTACCTTGGCATAGTAATTTTGTTTAAATAAATCATTTTCTGAAAAGGTGTTTGCTGAAAGTGTAAAATGTATTTCCAAAAGCAATAATCCTCTAAAAGAAAAAATGTGTCTCCCTTCTCCAATTCTAGTTTTTTGAGGTATTCTTTTACTCTTCAATTGTCTGTAAGCTCATTAAGAAGGATATTTATGATTTTTTATAAAGGAGTATGCCTCATAAGTCAGTGCAAAATTTAAGAAGATATGCAGAACATGATTTAATATCTATTTCAAATTTTAAAAAGCAAACTCTTTTACATGAAATACCACTAATATTTCAAATTCCACAATCTTGATAAAGGTCACTTGTAATTGCCTGAGAGAATAATAATCATATGATACTAGCAATATAAAAAAGCATCAAACAGGCAAATGTAAGGTAAGCATCACAGTATTTTTCAAACACATTTCAAAAAGGACAACGGTCTGAATCCCATTTGATAATCATGCATCAAAATCTGGTAAAATAGTAGAATCTAAAAGTTTTGTTTAATATAGATCAACTGCTCTATAGCAGAAATCATACTCACACACTAATGTCCCTGCCAGGAGTTTCTCCAAATTTTAGCTTACTCTCCAACAACTTCTCAAGGGGTGAAAAATTACCTTCCCACTTAAAAACCTCCATAGGTATCTGTTCCCTAGAAGATGAAGTCTAAACTTCTTAGCACAAGTTTATAATGCTCATTCAGTCCCCCAAACACTTCATCTGTTGCCAATTCATTCCTTCAACACGTAGGCCTAGATGCCTATCAGCTCCTGGCCCACAGCGATGCTCAACCACCCCTTTTGTTCAGCAACAGCAACTCCTTACGAGCCCATATTCCCACATGCCTTTAGACAAACTTCCATCTTCCTGCAAGGATATATATAGCACAGTGCAGGTGAGAAGTTTACACAAGAGGAAATCTGGAAATTTAAAATCAGGAAAATTAAAAATGTACACTCTGTCAGTTTTGCCCATCCATAAATAAAATCAAAATAATTTTATTAAGTCCCATGGAGGGGAAAAGACCTCTTCAATTTGGATTTCTACTCTGTTTTACTAGAAGAATTCTGATGAGAAAATCATCACTATTTTTGTCTGTGTCATTTTTTTAATTGACATATAATAAAAACATAGATCATAGGTATTCAGTCCAAGTCTTCAAAATGGCAAACATCTGTGTAAACAACACTGAAAACAAAATATAGGACATAGTTCTAGGCATCAAAAGGTTCTCTCATGCCACTTTTCCAGCCAATTTCTCTCTCCAAACCCTAAATTAGAGAAATTACTTTCTGATTCTAACATATATCTTTTTAATCTATTCTTAGACTTCATTATAAATAGAAACATAGTGTATATAGATTTTTTTTTAATCTGGCTTCTTTCACTTACCATAATATTTTTGAGATTCATCCATGTTGTTGCATGGATCATTAGTTTCTTATTACTACTGCTAACTAGTATTCTGGTGTATGAGTACTGTTGACCCTTGAGCAACATCGGTTTGAACTGTGCAAGTCCACTTATATGGGGATTTTTTTCAATAAGTACACAATACCATAAATCTGTTTTTCGCTTCCTTACAATTTTCATAGTAGCATTCTCTCTTCTCTAGCTTTAGTGGAAGAATAAAGTATATAATACAAATAACATACAAAATATGTGTTGACTTTTTATGTTGTTGGTAAGGCTTCCAGTCAACAGTAGGCTATATTAGGAGGTAAGTGTCAGGGGAGTAAAAAGTTATATGTGGATTTTCAGCTGTACAGGGGTCAATGCCCCTAGCCCCCCAAACTGTTTGATGATCAACTATATACCAACCTTTCATGTATTTACTGACATTTTGCTACAGATGCAGCAAAACGTCTGCTCCATTCTTCATCCATTTTTAAAAATTAGATTGTTCAACTTTTCAATACTATTTGTAGAATTTCTTTAAATATTCAGTATACAAATTGTTTTTCAGATCTAGATGTTGCTAATATGTTTTCCCAGTCTGTAGTTTGCCTGTTCATTGTGTTTTGTGATGAGCAGAATTTTTAATTTTGATGTAGTCGAAATTAAATGGTTTATTTATTATTGGTATTTAGGTTTTTTATTATCGGTATTTGGGCTTATTAAGAGTTTATTAGTGGTATTACGGTTACTGCTTTTTGTGTCTTGCTCATGAAATCTTCGTCCACCCCTAAATTTTCTATTAGAAGCCTTTTGTTTCTAGGTTTACATAGTATAGTCTATGATTCACCTCAAATTAAGTTTTACACATGAAGTTAGATAGGAGTTGAGGGTTCTCAAATAATTTTTTGAATTATATCACTGTGTGGGAGAGACAGGGATCCAACCCCATATGGATGAAGTGGGAAATAAAGCCCTCCATTTCTCCACTCTGGAAAGAGGCTGAGCAGGTCCACCAGATTCAGACCCTCAGGCTAAGGCAGAGGAATGGAGTAACACTTTTATGTCTACACATTACAAAGAGTTGATTTAGAAACTGCATGGTTTCCAACTCTTGTGGATGCCTACAGAGTACACAAATCCACTTTATTCTCTGGACTTTTTGTTATCAAAAATTGCAGTTCCATTATTTACAATTGCCCATTATCACCCCATGTGCCAACAATCCTCTCCAGATTAGTAGCATCCTGCTCCTATTAGAATGTTTCTCATCAGAGGTTGCATCTTTATCATTAGGAAAAGGCTAAACACAGAGTTGGTCTTGGTCTATTTATCAGTCAACTCAATACTACAGCTACTTGTGTAAATATTCACGGCCTTCCCCTACACAGAGGAAGGAAGGAAGGAAGGGATAGTAGAAGGAGGGAAAGAGGAAGAGAAAAAGAGAGAGGGAAGGAGGGAAAGAGAGAAAGAGAAAGGAAAGAAAGAAAGGGAAGAAAGGGGAAAGAAAGAAAGAGATATAGAAAGATCAATCAACCCAGGAAACCTCCTCATTCATATTCCCAGTTCAACCAAACCTATTTCACGTTTTTACTATTGTTAGATCAAAGTCAATGATTTCCTCAAAATCCTGACAGTAAAAAAGAATGATATTGGTCCTTTTGGTGGTCCTCTGTGGTCATTCAGCTGTGATCTATGGATGATCAGTTACAACCTACACAAGCCTAATGGACTGCAAAACAGATATCCAAAAGACCTAGAGTCCTGTACTTACAGAATCAAAACATGCAGGTGAGTAATCACCCTAAGGACTAGCCCTTGTATGTATCATCACATCCCACAAGAAACTTCCAGAGCAGCTCAGGTATGGACCACAGAGACAGCCAGCAAGAGGACAAACACCGTACAGCTACTGCTGTCTTTCTAAGTGAAAATGGGCCTGGGGCTGACTTCCCTTCAGAGGAGAAAATACAAACATATAAATGCAGAGACACTTCCTTCTCCTGTTCCTAGAAAAACAAGTAAGGAAAGAATTCCCTGCTCCCCTTACCAAATTCTAAATGGAGAAGGGAAAGAGGTATGCAAATCTCCGTGTGTGACGCATGATAAAAATTTATTCCTCTCATGTGTTTCCAAGATCATAAAAAATAAGTTGGTAGCTGTCATCATGGTCTTATCCTGGACATTTGAGGATAAACATTAAACACCTTGGAGTATTTTTTTCCAAGTTAAAGCTAAACCCGGGTTTACAATTACCATCTGTGTTAAAGGCAATGTGCTCACATGTGAGTTCCTTGAACTTTTTAAATCCAAGGATTTGTGTATGGGCATTTGTGCTTAGATATATGCTGAGTGTTCTTTCTTCCATTCACCTTATTTTGTGTGAAGCTATAAGCACCTTTTAAGGAATTAAGTGGTCAGTTAACAAAGTCTCACAAATGAAAATACCATATCTAAATGCTGGATATAATCAGAGGAGAAGAGCACTGCTTATCAAGTTGATTTTGCAAGCTGGGATGCAAACTGAAGGAAGTACAGGGTAAATCCAGATCACAATACCAGATCATGCAAAACTGCCGAAAAGTGGAAACAGGCCAAATGCCCCTCCCCTGAAGACCAGACAGCCATGCGATGGAATAGTATTCTGTAATGAGAAGCAGTTACGAGCTGATGTGTGCTACCACGGGGATGAACCTTGAAAACATGCGAAGTAAGAGAAGCCAGTCACAAAAGAATAGATATTGTACAATCCCATTACAGGAAATGCCTGGAACAGTCAAGTCCACAGAGACCGAAAATTAATGAGTGGGCTGGTAGAACTGAGGGTGGAGGGAGAGGGATGGTGGGGGGAAATGGGAACTGACTGCTAATGGGTACAGGCTTTCTGTCCCGGCGGGGCGGGGTGTGTGAAAATGTTCTAAAATCCATCATGGTGACGGCTGCACAATTCTGTAACTAGACTAAAAACCACTAATTTTAAACAGGTGATTATAGCAAACATGAATTATAGTTCAGTAAAGGTAAGAAAAATTGGATAATACCTCAGAGCTGTAAATGACACAGGTATCTACTTTGCATATTAAAAAAGGCACAAAATAAATAATTGCCCATACTTGTAAGAATGTATCTGGGAGAATAAAGAGGGAAGCAAAACTGGGAAAAAGAACTCTTCTTCTGGGCCTAATGCCACAAACTCAACATCCTTCATCTCAGCCAACTGGTGCAGCCACCAAATGTTCTAATAATCCGTGGCAAAGTTTCTCCACCTGCTTCAGAGTCCCAGTTATATACACAGTCTTTAATCCTGGGGGAAAGCAGGTCTAGAAGAGTGAAAGAGAAGGATTTTTTTAATGCATTTTATTTTGAAAGGTTGAATAGAAAAACAGAGTCAATAAGAACAAAAGAACAAACGTTATCTTTATCAGCAAGACCCCATTGTAAAAAAAAGACTAGCTAAACAAACATAAAGTTCAAGGGGTGGAGGACCTTCCTTAATGAAATCAAAGGCCCAAACCAGCCAGTGTTAAATACACTTTAGAAAAATGCTGCCAAGTGCTGCCACCTTAAGTCAGGATAAAATTTCAGAAGACAATTTGATTTTCCTATCAACCATGTTAGAAGCCTTGCCTAGGTTTATGAATTATTAAAGAAAGATTTTGGTTAAATATAAAAAGTCCATGAAGAAAATGTTACATACAATGCTTAGGGTATCATTTACTGGAAGAAGTTAAAGGTAAATTAATATAATATGAGGGATTGGCAGCTATCAGGATACTTAGAGTGCCACATAACAGAAAAGAAAACTACAAGAAATGGAAACAGAGCCCCACCTCAGGCTCCCTGCTTACCGGAGAATGTCTGCCTCTCCCTCTCCCTCTGCCTCTCCCCCCCAACCCATGCCTCCCTCTCTGTCCCAAATAAATAAATAAATAATCTTAAAAAACAAAAATAGGAAATGGCAACAGGAAATAATAAGTTATGTGCAAGGAGTGCTCAGCCATTCAACCTGACCTCAATGATCAGGACTTTCAGTCTTCCCACCCTGCCCCATGCTCTGGTCTCTCTGGATGTCTCCAAGCCAAGTGCATCAGCGCTAGGTGTCAGCTACTGACAAGTCTGAGTTCGAAAAACAAAGAAAAGGAAGGCAGGAGGGAAGGAAGAAATGAAGGAAGGAAGGAGGAAAAGGTGGGGCAGGGAAGCAAATAAATCTTCTTATATTTGGGAAAGTCTTTTCATATGTCTGCTGGCCAACATGCCTTCAGGTCATGGGGCCAGATTTGGCCACATGACCATGCTTAAACCAATCCCTAGCGAAGGGAATGAGACCACAGTGACTGGCTCATTCCAACCATGATTTGTCCCTGGAGCTGGGGAAGAGAGGTCAGTCCCCAAAATCAACTGGGAGGGTAGAACAATGAACAAAGTCAGGGCTCTTCCAGGATGGAAGGTGAACAACCATCACAAAGGAAAGGTGATCAGAGCGCTGAGTGATCCAAACACCACCTTAGCATGCAGAACAAATGAAAGAGGCTATTTAACCTTCAGAGGGGAAGGCCATGATGAACTCTTCAAATATGTGAAAGATCACGTGAAAGAGAAGATCCCTGATCATTCTGAGGCTGTGCAAACTGTCTCCAACAATATATTCAGGGCAGACCTTTCAGAGGGCAGTAATTCCACTATTCACATGAAGGCTGACTCACCATCTATTGAGAACATAGTCTTCGAATAGAAGGTTGAACTAGCTAGCTCATCTAAGTTTGGCTGAGTCGAGCATGTAGGAAACTTGCCCATAACTTCCTTCCTCATCCGCCTTAACAAATCTGCCAATTCAAGTTAAAAACCTAAAATGATGTTTATAAATGGTAAGAAAAGAAACAACAGAAAGGTCAAACAGCGTTTTCTTGAATCTGACTATATAGTAAAGGAAATAAAGAAGATTCAGAGAGGGCTAAAGCAATTGTAAACATCAGTGCCATTTTCTTTTCATTCCTTTCATATTCTTCACTCCCAGCTCCATTCCCATCATAGGCAACTCTTCCTACGGCTGGTCTAAGTAGAAGAACAGATTGCAGATCAGTCAAGGGCTCCAGCTTCAGCCAGAATTTACTAAATAAACACCAGTATCTGAGAATTCCTTATGCCTTTCTTTGCTGTTACTCTAACTGCCAACATAAGCGAGTAAAGGAGCAACACAAGAGATGCCATGAAGACCATGGGGGTGGGGGAGACACTTCCAATCACATCCCTCCTTTCTTCTTCCCATTTCCATTCTGACCTATTTTCATGCAACTAATATTGATGATGAGTTAGACAAATAATATGATCTCATCCCAAATTTATTTGGCTTTAAGAGCATAACTTCAGTCATTCATGAGCAAAATTATTAAGTTTATATTCAATTACTATAAAATCTGAGTCAGGACATTCTCCCCAACACCACATTTGAAAATAATTTAACAAAACATAGATGTGCAATTTACTCAGGTTGTTCCTGTGCTCCAAAACAACCCAGATTTTGACATGTAAAACAAAAAGGACCTAAATTTAATTGAGAAAAGTCTTTGATCCAAACTCTTTATCTTAATCTTATCTTTATCTTAATCATTTACATCTTTGATTTGATGGCAGATATTAAGCTATGAGCACTACTGGCTTTAAGGGGCAAAATTTCTGACCCTAATGCAGCAATTGGCAGAGAGAGTTTGTCCTTTCCTTTCTTTTAGAGAGGAAAATCCATAGCCACCCCACTTAACTCATGTCTAAAAGTGTAGCCACTTCTCTCTGTTGCCTGGAGATTTCTCCAGTGTGACATTTGCCAAGCATATCATATTCCTACTTACACAGAACTTTCACCAAAGACTTAGACCTACTGTTTCCAACCTAAATAGTTAATGCTTGAGTATAAACCCAATAGAAACTTCTCTCTTTTTCTCTTACCTGTATCTTCTGCCCATCCTGTATGCCCTTCACCTAATTGCTCACCCCCACCAGAGGAAATAACAGAATTTAAGACAAGCACCTCACTTGATTAGGCCACAAGGCCCAGGGAGGGGTCCTAACAATGTTTCCATGGTGCATCTCAAGATAAAAATTGAGTTGGGTATTCATTCAGTATGGGTTCAGTGAGATATATTTTTGTGGTTCACGGTAACTTTCTTGTATAGTTCAGTTATTCCTAGTTGTTCACAAAGTAGAATTGTCTTGCTGGGCGATGACACAAACACATCAGTAACAAACTGATTTTACGGTCATCAACTCAAAGATCATTTCTTTGTTTGGTTTTTTAAAAAGATTTTATTTGTTAATTGAGAGAGAGTGTGTGCAAGTGGGTAAAGGGCAGAGAGAATCTCAAGCATCTCAATGTGGAGCCCAAGATGGGGCTCAATGTGATGACCCTGAGATCGTGACCTGAGACAAAATCAAGAATCAGGCGCTTAAGCAACTGACCCGCCCAGAAACCCCTCAAAGATTATTTATGATTAGTTACTGTGTGTGAAAACTTGAAATGCCCTGAAATCACAGAGCTCATATATGAAAGAAGTTTGATAGATGCTTCCCACATTTTGGCAATAATCCTAAAATCTTACATGACATTATCAGTAACAGAGTGTGATACTAAAATAACTTCTCTAAATTTGTTGATAATAAAAATAAAATTTTGATGGGCCATGATACATGTTGAATTATCTTTCCACTACCTCTGTAGAATGTAACTTTACAAAATTGTTATAATATGAAGAAGCAATCCGAGAGTAAGCACCCTCCCTCAAAAAAAGTTGAGGAAAAAGTGTTGCATAAGTACAACATGTATTTTGATACAATTGTGTTTTTTCCAGAATTTTGTGATATTTGTGGCATTTTTTTTTTAGTTCTGTACTTTGTAATTTCTCATGGTTTCTCATTCTAAACAATCACATTAGCATCTATTTTTGCATTAACATTTTTGCATTATTTATCTTTAAAAGGACCCCCACACTGATGAAACTTCAGATCCCACAAAACCTAAACTATGTTTGTCTCATTCTTGAAAATGCTATCCTCTCTTGGCTTCTGGGAAATCATACTCTCCTTGTTTCCCTCCTATCTAACTGACTACTCCTTCTCAGTCTCATTTACTAGATCCTTCTCTAAACTATAAAAGTTGAAGTGCATGAAGACGCTTTTCTGGGTCACCTCCTCCTTTCTGACAATTCACTTTCTTTAGGTGACTCCATCCAATCCCATGGCTCTAAAGAACATCTTCCAACTGCTGATGTCACCTACATCTCTAGCCCTAACCTCTCTGTGATGCTCTGTCTTGGTTACACAGCTGTCTACTTGACATCCCCACAGGATATCAACAGGAGTCTCAAACTCTCCATAGCCAAAATAGAACTCTTGAGTTTGCTGTCTAAACCCACCACTCCTCCAGAGGACCCCATCTCAGGAAATGGTCCAACCACCAGTGCTTTTCCTCAAATCTAAAATCTGAGAGCGATCACTGTTTCTTCTTCCTCTCATTCCACATTCCATATATACCTTATATACCCTCAATATATCCCAAATCTGTTACTTCTTTCCCTCTCTCTCATTACTACCATAATCCAAACCATCATCATCTCACCTGGAAAACAAGAGCCTCTGCCTTAGACTCTTGGCCTTCCCCCATTCTATTTGCTACACAGCCAGGTGATTTTTTTTAAGTAAATCATACCATATTATCCTTCTCCTTAAAATGCCCCTTGGCCCCCCATTATACCTAAAACTAACTTTTTACTCTGGCTTACTAAGCCATACAAGATCTGACCTCTTCCTATCTCTTTGCTTTGCCTTCTAACACCATCCCTATAGCTCACTGACCTTCTTAGCAGTTTTCTACACCAAATATGCTTTGCCCCCTGAGCTTCCTCATTTTCCCTACATCTTGCACTTTCTTTTCTTCAGTTCTCAACCTAAATATTATCTCTTCCTCACCATCTCAAATACCTCAGTGATTTCCTCTCACATCACCCTATTTTATTTCTCTGCATCACATTTAGACCTCTGCTAACCTGAGAATTTCCCATATGTTTATTAGCTTACTATCTGTCTCTCCCTAGAAACCTTGCATGACATTTTCACCATGATGTCCCCACCAGTTGAAATAGTATTTCACATACCTTAAGCCCACAACACACTGTTCTGAAAAATGGCACTAACAATCTCGACTAACTGTGTCTGTGACTCCAGGCCTGTCTCAAAAATTATACTGTTTGGTTTGAAAAAAAAAGTGGACAAAACTGACACCAACCACAACTTTCCTCACATGACCACTGCTTGAAACCGTATTTTTTCACTTCAGAGAGGCACTGAACCATATAATTGCCTTCTGTGGTCGTAAATATGCTTCAGGAGCCATACAACCAGACTCTGGAAACTGAGGAAAAGCAAGTAAGGAACCCTGCCCTAAGAAAAGAAACCCCATTTTGTTTTTCAGGTGAGACTTGTTTATTGTGTCTCTGCAAGAGGCATCAAAACTGCAAAAACTTGGGGCACCTGGGTGGCTCAGCCAGCTAAGCATCTCTCTATTTCAGCTCAGGCTGTGATCTCAGGGTCCTGATCTCAGCACTATGAGAGAATGAGCCCTGTGTTGGGCTCCTAGGGCTCCGCACTCAGCAGGGAGTCTAACCTGAGATTCTTTCTCTTGCCCTCTGCGCCCCCCCCCACTCTCTCCCTTTTTCTCTCAAAGATAGATAAATCTTTAAAAAACCACAAAAACTTACATTGAATACACTCCCAAATTGCTGTTCTTTATGGAATTCCTACACAACCTGGTGTTTTACCAGGCCTGTGTATAAGTAGCAGTTGGTTTGTTGTAGAGAATTTGTCCTAGGCTTTCAATAGTGCCAATGTCACAGATGCACATAAAGCCTGCCATGATCACGCCATCTAAGAAAGACTATCGTAAACTACAATTTGCAGCACATGTCTTATTACTACAGAAATGTACACTACATGAAGCTCTTCTCAGTCAGTATTACGGGGCAATTCCATTTGGGTGGCTGGTCATCATGACCATCTCTCCTGCTCACTTTGCTAGAGAGGCCTTCCTAAGAGCACAGCAGGAGAAACGAGATGTATAAAAACAGTATATCAACTGCTGCCGCCCATCACTACCCTCAGAAAAAGAAGAAATCGGAGGAAAAGAAGAGGGTGTGCAGGGAGGAAGAGGGAAAGGAAAACAAAAAAGGAAGGAAGAAAGAAGAAAGGAAGGAGGGAGGGAGGGAAAAGGAAAGAAAGAGCATCAAATAAGATATTCCAAAAGGGGGTGCCTGGGTGGCTCAGTGGGTTAAAGCCTCTGCCTTTGGCTCAGGTCATGATCTCAAGGTCCCAGGATCAAGCCCCGCATTTGGGCTCTCTGCTCAGCAGGGAGCCTGCTTTCTCCTCTCTCTCTGCCTGCCTCTCTGCCTGCTTGTGATCTCTCTCTCTCTGTCAGATAAATAAATAAAATCTTAACCAAAAAAAAAAAAAAAAAAAAAGATGTTCCAAAAGAAAAGAGCACGAATATACAATTTCCATTATTTTCACTTTACAGACAGACTACAGACAAGTGAAAGTATAGCATACCTTTGCATGAAATCATCTACAGACCTTTAGGGGTGTCAAAGCCTAATTCTGGCCAGCAAAGTTGGCCAGATATCCCAAACTGGAGAGGATCAAATCTGACCCAATCCTGGCTGATCTAGAGAATCTTGAAGGTCAAGTAACATTTAGCACACAGCGACTGCCTGGCCAAAGTGGATCTGAGCTACTCAGAACAGATGTCTGTTAAAAAAAAAAAAAAAATGATTGTTAATGGGAAAAGAATGACAGGGATTTCTCAATCATGTCTGAGGTCATTTCCTACTAGCAGATTCCAAATGGTAGCAAACCAGGAGTATCCTAGATTGGAAATCAAAAGAAAATATATGAAACCTAAACTTTAAAAGATAGGTATGGAAGCACTAGTGGAAAAGCTAGCCCTATTCTAGTGCCAATATATTCAGAAATAAGGCCAGTGTGATTTTATGACATAAACTGAACATTTTTCAGACTCAGAAATTTGTAACTACAGATACAGAAATAGAATGATACCAGGGGAAAAAAAGTTATTACACTAACTGGCTCCAAATATTTTTCAAAATTTCAAAGTAATGAAACCAAAGCCTGATATACTTCTAAGGTTTTTCATAAATAAATTATGCATGTTGAAGAAAATACAATCCACCCACTGTGCTCATATGTAAATAGAGCACTACTGAAGATTTTAAACAGTAAACAATATTTTTAAGGTTTGAGGGGTTTTTCCCTTTATTCAAGGAGTTATTTATAAAAACAGAAACTAATTATGAAAACAAAAGCTTGTGTTTTAAGATCTCAAAAAGTACTACCCAGCTATAAATTTTATCATCTGTAAAGTTATCTATAACAACAGAATCATGTTTTAATATATAAATTTTCTTTATTAACAGAATTAATATAACAATTTAATAAATATAGTCGAGGTATGTATACCAGTTCACGAACATATTTGGGTATTATTTCTTTCATAAAACTGGTCTTTTTTTTCTCATAAACAAAATTGTCCCAAGTACCTTGAGGAAGTGAAAGCTGGAACCCTGATAATTTACATTTCAAACTGCTTCTAAATGAAACTGTTTGCTTGAGCTGCCATTATCTGGCTAGGTAACACCACATTAGCACCTGAGTCCACCAACCTTCAAGACCCTCCCGTTGAAAACTGCCTCCACAACCAACCTCAATTTTTTTTTTTTAATAAGCTCTAAGCCCAGGGGCGCCTGGGTGGCTCAGGGGGTTAAAGCCTCTGCCTTCAGCTCAGGTTACGATCTCAGGGTCCTGGGACCGAGCCCTGCATCAGGCTCTCTGCTCAGCAGGGAGCCTGCTTCCTCCTCTCTCTTTGCCTGCCTCTCTACCTACTTGTAATCTCTCTGTCAAGTAAATAAATAAATCTTTAAAAAAAAAAGCTCTAAGCCCAGTGTGGGGCTTAAGCTCACAACCTTGTGATCAAGGAGTCTCACTCTTTACCCGATGGAGCCAGACTCGTGGTCCAGCTTTAATCTTTCAACTAAGTTTGTTTAATAAATAAAATTCACTCCATTTCTCTTAATACATATGCCGATTGGGGCTGATTTTCTGTATTGGAGTTGATGGTGTCTCTGCAGTATACTTAGCCTTAGTCATATTCCTATAACATACAACAGCTTCCCTCCCTTGCCTATGTTACCCTCCCACCACCTCCTTCAAAGCCCCTCCCACAGGTTTGGTTTTACAGGTAATTTGCTATAATTTGTTGTTGAAAGGACTGGAACTACTAAATTAAGAAAATCCGAGGGTATGAGGAATCATGCTTAGAAAATACAAAGTAATAATGAGTGTTTTAATTACATTATTAATTTAATTAAATTAATTTAATTTAACTACATTATTATTAATATGCTCATATTATGGGGGCCTGGGTGGCTGTCGGTTAAGCGTCTGTCTTTGGCTCAGGTCATGATCTCAGGGACCCGGGATCAAACCCCACATGGGACTCCTTGCTCAGCAGGAAGTCTGCTTCTCCCTCTCCATCTGTGCTCTCCCTCTCTCTCAAATGAATAAATAAAATCTTAAAAAAAATATGCTCATATTAAAATATAGGATCATGTTTGGATTCACGTCACCTCATTGCAAGTATAAATTGCTGAAAAGAGGTTTGTAGTGGTTTGGAACATAAGCTGTGGTTTCTGACAGACCTGCACAGAAATCCCAACAAGTTCAGTTTCTCATCTGCAGAACTGAGATCAGTACGGTTATTATCTCAGAGTTGCTTCAAGGATGGATAGTGCAGTGCTTAGCACAAGCTTGATACCCAGCACTTAACACTTATTATCTAGTTGTTCCTGGATAATATCACCTTAGCTTAAAAATTACCTCAATAAAATATAGCAGATTGAAGAAGACCAGGGAAAGGGTATTAACAGTGGTAAGAGGACAAAATAAAGATAGAAACAGTCCACGGTGCTAAGCCTTAGAGGTGTGGCACTAATGGAGGAGAAACAAGGCCTAAAATGTGGGAAGCCAGAATCTGGACTGTGGAAAAGTCTTCCCATCCCCAGGTGTGTACAACTTTAGGTAAAGGCACTGATTTCCACCAATGCCTGCTCAAAATGGAAATTCTCCCCTATGCAAAATAGATTTGAAAATTCAACATATGTAATCATGAACACTGTATCTGGTTTTTCTCTTGATGAGAAATGTAGGAGAGTGAATTTATCAGAATTCCTGTATTTGTAAAGCACAAGCTAGAAGCAACACTACAAACAGTGAAGGGGACTGTTCACCCATGCTAGGCATCCCAATTATCAATAATAAAACACAAATTCTTCTTAACCATGCCAGAAGAAAAACCGACTTAACTTTCTACATTCTCTACAAAAATGATATGGTGCAATCATTGACAAAGAGACAAAGTATGGGAGCCAAAAAAGAGAGAAAAAAAACATACAGAAATATGTCAAGTAGTTACTTAATAAAAATATTTTGTTTCTCCTAGAGTTTCTGACATTAGTGTTATTTGTCAGCTTTATCAAATTTGTAACTTTTACGATTTTTTTCTCCTGCCAAATACTCACTACTATATCTAATTTTTTTAATTTATAAGGTTTTGTTAATTTTTCTAAAATGTGGTCTGCAAAATTATACAAGTTTCAGGCCCCACGAAACCTGAATCCACCCCTGGTTTTAGGATGCCCTGTATGCCCTGAATACTGTTCATAGTGAGTTGTCTAAATGTCCTCTGTGTCCTACAATCAAAGAAGAAATGCATTTTAAGCCATTTCTTTTTTTTTTTTTTTCATTTTAAGCCATTTCTAAATGATCTTTAAAAGTACTTAGATCTGCTGAAAATGCTGTATAATTCACTTACACCCACTTATTCGTACCAGCATTTACCTCCTCATGATCCCTACCTTCCCTGCTAGGCTGCTGTTTGAAGAGGGACTATGGAGAAAAACGTGCATTTTCTACAACGTGCATTTTCTACATACCATGCTGCTAAGAATAGTGGGCTGCTCTTGTATCGTTGGTTCATTATTTATATTTGTATGTTTGCTTTTTCACTGTTCTCCCTTTAAACAGAGCACTAATTGTGTAGCGCTCCAAACCAACACAGGGAGGAATTACAAAAGGATCAAAAGACATAAGAAAGTCCTTGAGAAACTTAATAAAGTGAACATATTCAAAATGGCATTTATTGGAAGATCACAGGATTAAATTGGTAGAAATATCCATGGAAGGAAAATACCCAGAATGTAAACAGTAGATGTCTTTGAGTTGTGGGGGTGTGAGCATTTTTCCTTTTCAAGATTTGAAATATCTTTTAGCATTTCTAAATGCTAAATGAAATAAAGATGTGCTACAGTTATAACAAAAAAGCAAATGAAGTAAGCTTTTATCTAGTAACCTGAAATGCCCTACGTTAGTGAGTGAATTTTATTAGGCTCTATTTGCTCATTGTTAATAGGGATTACTTATAAGAAACTGGCAGAACAAAGCCAAGATTAGAGAAATGTCATTTACATATGCAGGCTGAAAATCACTGAAGACGAAAACAGTAATAAAACTCCAATTCCTTTGTAATATAAGGGAACAAAATCACTTCTATTTTTATAGGTTTGGGATGTTCAGCAATCCAGTATCTTGTTAGGCAGGGAAAAATAAGAACTGCTCCAAATTAGACAATAAGCTTCTTGAATTACTTAATGTAGATTTTTGGAGGTTTTAAATAGAAGTGGTTGTTTTACTTTCAGTGGAATGCAGTAGTTGCTGGGTAAGTCACTAAAACTGGGAGATGTCAAAAGATGCTTCCATGTCAGCAATGAATACATTACTTACTGAGGACTTACTATGTGCTAAGAACGCTACTCATGCTATCCCTAGTTGGTAGTACACTAGTGTTCCCTTGTATCCTGATGTGTAAAGGTGACAGAGATAACCAGTGGCAGGTCTAAGATAAACTGATTCTCGGGGCACCTGGGTGGCTAAGTCAGTTAATTGTCTGACTATTGGTTTCAGCTCAGGTGCTGATCGCATGGGTCATGGGATCAAGCCCCATGTCAAGCCCTCCACTCAGTGGGGAGTTGGGAGTCAGCTTGAGAGTCTTTCCCCTTCTCTCTGCCCCTCCCTCCTGCTCAGGCTCTCTCTCACTTGCTCTAAGATAGATAGATAGATAGATAGATAGATAGACAGACAGACAGCCTGGATGCTTACTATTTTAGAATCATGAAAGACTGAGTCCAAGGCAACATTTATCTTTAACACATAGAGCATATTTTACATCCTTCTTTCAGAGTCTGATTTTTGTTCAGGAAATAAACTCATAAGAAAGGCAGGTTGCTGTGACTGATCTTTAGGAGAGAGGATGCAAAGCACAGGGTGAAGAACATCAGAGGACAGGGAGTCCCTGGCACTGACTGACTGCTTCCCTTTTCACTTTAGTGACTAAAGTCTATCCCACACTGAACATGAAAGCAGGGCTTTTTTTTTTTAAGATTTTTTTTATTTTAGGGGGGAGAGAGAGAAAGAGAGTGAGCACGGGCAGAGGGCAGAAGGAGAGGGACAGAAGTTGTCAGTGGACTCTGTGCTAAGTATGGAGCCCAACATGGAGCTCAATCTTTTATGACACTGAGATTATTACTTGACCGAAACCAAAAGCCAGACACTTAACTGTGCCACCCTGATGCCCCAAGAACAGAACTTTAATTGGGTGAGTCTAGGGCTGATAATATTTGGAGGTGGAGGTAGTGGGTCTCGTAGTGATAAAGAAAAAAAAAAAATGATAAATTCATTTTTATTGTCAGGAAAGTAGAAGGAATCCCAGGGTTGTGTTTAAGACTGTTAAAGTGTAGGATATACATCACTGAAATAATAGGTTTCAAATATCCAGTTAACACCAGCCAATCATCCCAGAGGTCTAAATTCTCCAAATTATAGTGTCCTCCTTCTCCTTCTCTCCCTCTTACCTTCCTCTGAACTATGGCCACATATGCAACTAGGTACTAAATGATCACAGTGATAATTAAAAAGAAAGACTAAATGCCCATACATTCCTTGCCTGAAAGAGAGTAGCAGATGAAAAATGCTTCGAGTTAAGTACAGGAAATTGACAAAAGAATAGAAACAGGTTCCTCAAAAAGTTAAAAATAAAAATGCCATATGATCAAATAATTTCACTACTGGGTATTTACCCAAAGAAAACAAAAACACTATCTGAAAGATACATGCACCCTTTTGCTTACTGCAGCATTATTTACAATAACCAAGATACGGAAACAACCCAGGTGTCTATTGGTACACAATGGATGAAGAAGATGTATATGTACACAATAGAATATTATTCAGCCATAAAAAGGATGAGATCTTCCCATCTGTGACAACATGGATGAATCTAAAGGGTAATAGGCAAAGTGAAATAAGTCAGAGAAAGACAAATACCCTATGATTTCACTTACAGGTGGAGCCCAAAGACAAATCAAATGAATAAACAAACAAAAAGCAGAAATAAGAAATAGGCAGAAGACATGAACAGACATTTCTCCAAAGAAGACATACAAATAGCCAAGAGACACATGAAAAAAATACTCAATATCACTCAGCATCAGAGAAATACAAGTCAAAACCACAATGAGATAACACCTCACACTAGTCAGAATGACTAAAATTAACAAGTCAGGGAAGACCAGATGTTGGCAAGGATATAGAGAAAAGGGAACCCTCCTACATTGTTGGTGGGAATGCAAGGTGCATTCCCTGGTGCACCTGGTACACCTGGTGCAGCCACACTGTTGAATAGCATGGAGGTTCCTCAAAAAGTTAAAAATAGAGCTGTCTTACAACCCAGCAACTGCACACTGGGTATTTATCCAAAAGGATTCAAATATAGTGATTCAAAGGGGCACCTGCACCCCAATGTTTATAACAGCAATGTCCACAATAGCCAAACTATGGAAAGAGTCCAGATGTCCATGGACAGATGAATGGATAAAGAAGATGTGGGGTGTGTGTGTGTGTGTGTGTGTGTGTGTGTGTGTGTGTGTGAATATTACTCAGCCATCAAAAAAGAACAAAATCTTGCCATTTGCAATGACGTGGCATCATGGAAGGAGCTAGCGTGTATTATGCTAAGTGAAATAAGTCAGTCAGAGAAAGACAAATGCCATATGACTTCACTTGTATGTGGAATTTAAGAAACAAAACAGACGAAGATAGGGAAGGGAAGGAAAACTAAAATAAGATGATAATTGAAAGAGAGGCAGACACTGAAATCTAGAAAACAAACTGAGGGTTGCTGGAGGGGGGGAGTAATTATGTGATTGGAACTAAGGAGGACACCTGATGCAATGAGAACTGGGTTTTACATGCAACTGATGAATCACTAAATTCTACCCCAGTAACTAATAATACAGCATATGTTAACTAAATTGAATTTAAATAAAGAATTTTTTTTAAAGAGCAGAAACAAACCTATAAGTACAGAGAATAAACTGATGGATGCCTGAAGGGACGAAGTGACGGGGATAGGCAAAATGGGTGAAGGGGAGTGGGAGATACAGCCTTCCAGTTATGGGATGAATAAGTCATGGGAATAAAAGGTACAGCATAGAGAATGTAGTCAATGGTATTGTAATAGCGTCGTTTGGTGACAGATAGTAGCAACACTTGTGGTGACCATAGTATAACAATTAAATATGTCCAATTATTATGTTGCACACCTGAAACCAATGTAACATTGTGTGTCAATTATATTTAAATTTTATAAAAAAGAATAGGAATAGAAAATATGGTCAAAACAGATATATAAAAAGGTCTGGTATTGAGGTATACGTGGTTAAATAAAAGCAGATGGGGTTTTTAGAATAGGGATATTTTATGACTCTCTTTGGGTTTAGCTTTCTTTTGGGGAACTTGAATGAGTTATGATTCAATGAATAACTGAATTAATGATGAAACCTATGAACTTTTAAAAATGGCTCGATAACACATTTTCTTACATTACTCCAGGTTTTTCAAAGATACCCTGAAGCCTTCTCCCCCATGATCATGATTTTGAACAAGTGCTTAGTGGCACCTCTGGATATCAGAAAGTGTTTTATTATTGAAGGTGCTACAAAATGTAACAAGACCCTTGAAACACTTCAATGTTCTATTGGAACCTGTGACCACAAATGACATAATTTTATCAAGTTCACTTTGTTTACCACCCGTAGGACATCAATTGCCAAAAGCTAGCAGAACATAGGAAATATTAATGAAAAACACTAATAAAAAGCAATTTTGTATACAAAAAGTCCTTTTGAGTTTTCAAAAGTACCTACTATAAGCCATTAAATACAAAAACTACTATTGGATAAGGAATGTATTAGATATGTTCTAGGCCAGAATCAATTTTATTTTAAGTTTGGAGTTAGGGGAAGGAGGCCTAGGATTAGAGAACATACTGAAACCAGGGACTGAAGCTAAAACAGAACCGGTAACTATTTGCTCTGTGCAGAGATACTGGAGAATGGTTTTCCTAGTGTATTACACTGCCTGGTCATCAAGAGTATTTAGGATAGGGGCACCTGGGTGGCTCAGGGGGTTAAAGCCTCTGCCTTCGGCTCAGGTCATGATCTTAGGGTCCTGGGATTGAGCCCCACATCGGGCTCTCTGCTCAGCGGGGAGCCTGCTTCCCCCTCTCTCTCTGCCTGCCTCTCTGCCTACTTGTGATCTCTCTCTCTCTCTGTCAAATAAATAAATAAAAATCTTTTAAAAATTTTTAAAAAAGAATATTTAGGATAAAATTTAAAAATTTATTTACTTAATATTTCAACTCTGAAATGGTCATACAAAATCACATGATCAAAAAGGAGGAGACTTTTAAAAAGAAATCCTTAGGGTTTAGTATAAAATTTTCAAAACCAATGTATTCAGCATAACATCATGATTAAGAGCCTAGGGTTTTACAGCTGGACAGACTCAAGTCTGAACATTTTGCTCACTATAGGGAAAGTTTCATTTAACTTCTCAAAGCCTCAGTTTCATCATCTGTGAAAACTGGGTGAAACTCAGTTTCATCATCTGTGAAAGCTTATCATTATAAGATTACATGAGAAAATGCATAAGAAATCCTCTGCCTTGTACATATCAAAGTCTCCAATTATATTTAATATTACTAAAAGCTATCATCCTAGTATCAATAATGACACTATTATCATAGAATTATGTTATCAGGGAAAGATTTCAATATTTCAAATTTTTAAACAGTACCAGGAAGAAAATAGTTAAATATTAAAAGTATTTCCTTTTATTAAAAACTGGTCATTAGCTGATTTTTAACCAGATTGAGTCATTTTAATAGTCACAGATTTCTGTTTATTGGAGCTGGTCAAAATGAATTTTCTAGTTATCTTGCTCCTCTGTAGAATAACAGAGCTGAGAAAGGGATCGTAACTATGTAACATATATGTATGAATATGTATGCATGTTTGTAAAAATTGAGACAATTTCAAAAGCCACTAGAACTTCAAAAAGTTGAAAGAAAGAAGGAAAAAAATAGGTCTCATGAATGTCAAAATTTTAGAGGCCCCCACATGAAGAGTGAAAAAAAAATAAAGCTTGCAACAATAAGTGCCTAAGCTCAAAGGTCTACCAATACTTTGAAAAGTCATAATTTATAACAAAGTTATATATAATAAAATCCATAAACATGCTACAACCATACAAAAAACAGGCCTAAAATTTAAAAAAAAAAAAAGTTGTTACCTATACCTAATTTGAAAAATACTTTTAGATATCATGTGTCAAGAAGAAGAATTTGCCCTAACTTATGCTGGGTAACCAAAAAAAAACTACACTTATTTGTTGTATAAGAACAAAGAAATATTCAAATATTAAAGGCATATTGACAATGTCACCCATTCACAAACCAAGAGATATAAAAATGTTCACAATCTTTGACTAAGATATCTTCTTATGAGAATTCACTGTGAGACCATAAATCAAAAGAATCATGAAGCCATGAGTGTTCGAACATCTAGTCAGCACATCATTATCTATAATATCAATAATCAGAAAGAAGCTAAATGTCTTGTAATAAAGCAAAGGCTAAATCAATTTGGAATATTTAATTACATCAACAAACACGAGTTGAACATGTTCTATATGCCAGGCACATCACTAACACAAAGTAGTCTTGCTCCCAACATAATCTAACTCACATTATGAATTTGATGAAATATGATAACAGTATTATGAAGAATGTAAAACAGGTAAACCTTTATGGCAAAAGTTAATATATCAAAACATGAAAAAGAAAATATGAAATATAATTATTTGTATACATAATACAACATAAAATGTTGACAGAGTGGAAAGAAATACAATCATGAGAAGAATAATTAGTAGTAATTATAGGGTGTTCCCTAATCCATTATCACCGCTCTTAATTTGACAGGTTGTTCCTCAAGCCATCTGTTATGCATCAAACATCATCCTTAAACATTTTTTTTTAGTGGACAGGAGAAATTTTCTCCTGTCAATTCCATCTGTTTGTAGCATCACATGCCATATAGCAGCACCAGAAATGCTAATATGCTCAGAGAATGGACATAAGCAACTAATAGAGATTCTGAAATTGACAAACCAATCCCTTCTAAAAGAGAGCCTGGTAAGCAAGAAAATTTTAAATCTATTCTTAGGACCAATGATAAGTCTCAAGCTCACTCTTTTAACATCTCTATTAAAACAAATCTGGGGGCGCCTGGGTGGCTCAGTCTTTAAGCGTCTGCCTTCGGCCCAGGTCATGATCCCAGGGTCCTGGGATTGAGCCCCGCTTCGGGCTCTCTGCTCAGCAGGAAGCCTACTTCTCCCCTACCATTCCCTCTGCTTGTGTTCCCTCTCTCACTGTGTTTCTCTCTGTCAAATAAATAAAATCTTAAAAAAAAAATAAAAAATAAAAAAAATAAAACAAATCTGATTTCTCTGCTCAATCCTTCAATCATAAAATGAAGTGTTTTCATATTCCCTGATCTTTGGCTAACCTAATGATTTCATTTACTTGGGCTAAGTGATGTGTTTGCTACATGCAATCCAGTTTTCACCCAAAGTTTGATTAAAAGCCCTAATAAATATTTCACATGTGCAAGATTGACAGGCTCCCCTGTCCTGGTTTAACTGGCCACGTGTTGAAGGATATTATCTGGAAAATGCACATTATTTCATTTCTTTACTTCATCCTTTATTGCTCCTTTCTTCTTCTTACTTATTCAGTCATTTGACACACATTTATCATGCACTTGCTATATCCTGGATACCCTTTGGAGCACTGACAGTTAAGCAGTAAATAAGAAAAAGATTCCTGTCCTCGTACAATTCACATTTCAGGGAAGGAGATATAAAATAAAAATAAAAATAATTTCAGGTCATGATAACTGCTATGAAGAATAAAGCAGGTGAGTGGTAAGAGAGAGACAGGGGAGAGGACTTGCTGTTTTGATTCCTTGGAGAGGCAACATTAAAGCAGAAGCCTGAATAAAGTGAGGGATTGTTACAGTCACCAACCTTAGGGGACTATCAACACTTGTATCAACTTAAGGGATATTATACATCCCTCTTGAGAAACATAAACCAGAGAGATGATTTATACTTGTTTCCTTCCTGTGCTGTTAATTCTAAAAAGTCTAGTCATAGCCCATGGTATCTGGAACAATGTATAGTCATGATGACGGACAGCCAAAGGGTAGCTAACCCCAGGCACACCAACCATAGGTACATGTTACAACAGGATAAATGGTCCCTAGTTCTGAAATGTCCAAAATCTCGAAAAGCCAAATGCCTTCATATTTTTGGCAGGTTATCTTACACTTGAGTATTTATACCAAATAGAACATATATTGTAAGTACTTGAAGAAAAAAAAAAAAACTCTGTCTGGACCAAAGAAAGAATGACAAAAGCCACAATAAAGTGCAGGGTTAATTATTCTAATGAAGTATCTTCCTACAGGTCCCCAAATTTCTACCTACACTACAAGAGTATCCATTCTCCATTCTCTACCCTGCCATTAACCAAATAGAAACCTCACTGAAAAGGATCAAGAGCTCTGTGTTTCATCAATTTAACATCCCAGCATTAGTCCGGGCCAAGCAGACACAGCCCTGCTGCCAAGACAAACAAATGGGGCTTGGCAGCAGGGGGGCCAGTTGCCGGAGCCGGCCCTCCAGTCTAAACTTCTTAAGGAGTCGGTATAAGCGTGCTTTTATTGAAAAGGTGCTGCCCCATCTGAAAAGCACAGATTCAGTTCAAACACTGCCACCTTTCACGGGTTGTGTTGGCTTAAGGTGTGTGCAGGTCAGCGACTGAGCATAACCTGCGTCACTGCTACCTGTTGCTCGCTTTTTTAATCCCCAAACCAAAACTTCTGGAGCCACACTGAACACTGGCTGTTTTATCAAAAAGAAAATATGAGCGAAGAAGGATGCTGGACCACAGCGCCTTTCCCTGCCTCCACCCCAACCTCATCCAAATAGGGAGTAACTGTAGGTGAGTAAGTGATTATAGGTCCCCTCTGTTTCTCTGGCCTGGAGGACAGATTTAAATTTAGTATGGGCTATCACCCCTTCATTTCTCTTCTTCCGTTTCTCAGCAACCAAAAGTTTCTGAAAGGTTAAGCTTTGTGGGGGGGGTACTCAGTTTTGAAATCCATAAAAACTGAAAATATTTTACAGAAAATTCTAAATTTTGGTGCCATTTTTTAAAATGTCTTTTTTTTTTTTAAGCTTACCATTGACAAACGTTTATTGAACACCTACTCTGTGCTGAATTCTAGGGATGGTGCCGGGGATACAAAAGCGAACACAGCCTCACTCTCCTCGAGGATGTAGCAATCTAATTCAGTCAAATACTTTTGGCAACAACTAAAAATAAAAATTACAGCATCCTGAAAGTTTGAGAGATTTGGGTTCCCAAGAATGTGCAAAAAGAATCTCTATAAAGTAATGTACCGGAATTCCATGAGCCACTTTGGAAAGATAGTCTCATGACTTAACGTTCAAACTGCATAACCATCATCCTAGAAGTTTTAGGCATTTATTTAAACTGTGTGTCACCAAAAGAATATTTGTCTATTCATAATAATGAACCACCCTCACAGGAGTGGCAGGAGTATCTCATTTATCAATCCTCTAAGTCTTGGGCCTCTAAGATGTACCAAGCACTCCCTTCTAGGTGCTGGGAATATGATGGCAAGTAAGACAGAAAACGCCACCACCCTCATGAAATTTACAACCCAGGTGGAGAGGAAGAATATTATAAATAAATGAACAACATTGCTCAGGCAGTGACAATTTCGATGATAAAAATTAGCCTGGGGGCACCTGGGTGGCTCAGTGGGTTAAAGCCTCTGCCTTCGGCTCAGGTCATGATCTCAGGGTCCTGGGATCGAGCCCCACATCGGGCTCTCTGCTCAGCAGGGAGCCTGCTTCCCCCTCTCTCTCTTCCTGCCTCTCTGCCTACTTGTGATCTCTCTCTCTGTGTACCAAATAAATAAATAAAATCTTTAAAAAAAAAAAATTAGCCTGAGTCCTAGGAAGATTCGGGGTCAAGAGGCAAGTACTGGAAACACTGTTTTAAGAGAGGGTCATCTAGGGAAGCTTTTCTGCCGAAGCAGTACTTGAGCAACAGGATCTGAAGGCACAACAGGAGCCAACCATGTAGAAGGAGTGGCTGGCAAAGGGAGCAGCAAGAGGAAGAAATGAGCTTAATGAGTTCCAGGAAGAACAAGAAGGCCAATGTGGCTGGAATGTAGTTACCCAGGGCGGAGTGTCAAGACTAGGGTTAGCTTCAGCCAAGGTCCAGATCATGGAAGGCCTTGTAGACCACAGAAAGGAGTTTGGATTTTATTCCAATGGCAATGGGAGTCTATGGGGGTTGGGAAGGTTGAATGGGGTGGAGGGGGGGGTGGGTAGCATGATCTGATATTGTTTTTAGAAGCCAGTCTGGCTGCATTCATTTATCCAAATATCTGTTAAGCATTTGCTCTATTCTAGGTCCTGGAGATAAAAGAGTGAACAAAAAAAGGTGAAATCTCTACTTCATTAAGTTTAGGCATAGGATGGAGATTCTAGGGGCAATTAATACAAAGCAAACAAGCAAGTTTAATATGTCCAGTGATGAAAATTCTATGGACAAAAAGAGAATGAGGAGGTAGAACAAGATAATGAAAAGTGCTGTTTCAGACAGGCTGGTTGGATCACTCTAATAGTGACAGAGATCAGGGGAAAAAGCATTCCAGGCAGGCAAAGGTCCCGAAAAGGAGCATGCTTAGCTTGTGGCTGGTGATATGACCCTGGGGAGGATGGAGAAGGAGAGGCTAGAGAGGTAGCCAGTGGTAGTCATTGCTGTCCTGTAGGCCATGGTAGTTTGGGTTATATTCTGAATGACAAGGAAGACCACTGGACAGCTATGAGCTAAGGAGAGATGATTTGATCTACATTCAGAAAGCACTGGTAGGACTACTGGGTAAAAAAGATGGTAGGAACAAGAACAAGATAACGGGATTTCCTGTTAGAACAGAGCAGATGTGAGTGGCTTAGACAGGAGGATATGGTCAGATTCTGCATATACTCAGAAGGCAAAGACAAAAGAGTTTGCTGATGGACAGGATGTGGGGCTGAGAACGAATAAGAGCCTTGCAGGATGACTCTAATGTTTTTGTCTTGGTTGGGATGCTTTTTCTAGTTAGCCTACTACCTCTCTGAATGTATCTTCTATAGAGACACAGAAGATGTGCCACTTAAATGAGTTCCATTTAATCTAATGTTATTTGCCCAAGTTCTATCCTTGGCCATCATCTTTTCTCTGTCTATATATGCCTTCTGACTATTTCCATTTATATTCATCTCTTCAACTATAGCTGTACAATGATTCCCGAGTAATAGAGTGAGAATAGGTTGTACTTTAGGTGGGATAGACCTAGACTCAATTCCAAGTTCCACCACTTTCAGCTATAATCTTGGGTCAGATATGTGACCTCTCTGAATCCGCTTTTTCATTTGTAAATTATAGATGGTTATACCTCAAGGGGTATTACTGAGACAATTTTATATGTTAAAAACCTTACTATATTCCCTGGCACACTAGAAGTACTCAAACATTATTTTAAGTTATATTTTATTTTTATTTTCATCTCTATCTCCAGCTCAATGCCCCCTCGAAAGAGCTTGCTCCTCTCCTCTATTTTCCATACAGTCACCTAAAGCTGAAGCCTGAGTCACCCGAGGCTCTGCTGGCCTCTTCTTAGCTTAGATTATGCCACTTCTCACTGAATCTACTACAGTACTTTCTTCTGATCCAGTGTGATGCCAAGGATTGTCCTAAAATACAAAATCATATCATTCCTTATGAATAGCTATGAATAGCTACCACTTCTCACTGAATCTACTACAGTACTTCTGAATCCAGTGCAATGCCAAGGATTGTCCTAAAATACAAAATCATGTCATTCCTTATAGAACAGCTATGAATAGCTTCTGATCATTTATATAAGATCCAAACATATTATGTTCTAAAGATACACTGATGTCAGCCTCATGGTAGATCTCCAACTTACTCCCCTGCATTATTCCATCTTCACCCTATATTCTTACAATTCAAGAGTCAAACAAACCTAAAAATTTGTGTGGAACCACAAAAGACACTGAATAGCCAAAGCAATATTGAAAAAGAAAAGCAGAGCTGGGAGCATCCCAATTCTGGACTTCAAGTTATATTACAGAGCTCTAGTGATCAAGACAGTGTGGTACTGGCACAAAAACATAGGTGAATGGAACAGAAAAGAAAACCCAGAAATGAACCCATAATGATATGGTCAACTAATCTTTATCAAAGCCAGAAAGAATATCCAATGGAAAAAAGTCTCTTCAACAAATAGTGTTGGGAAAACTGGACAGCCACATGCAAAAGAATGAAACTGAGCCACTTTCTTGCACCATACACAAAAATAAATTCTGAAAGATAGATGATAGATAGATACATAGATAGATAGATGGATAGATAGATGATTGATTGATAGATAGATAGATAGATAGATAGATAGATAGATAGATAAATTCAAAATGGAAGACCTAAATGTAAGACAGAAAACCATCGAAATCCTAGAGTAGAACACAGGAAGCAACCTCTTTAACCTCGGCTATAGCAACTTCTTACTAAAATATGTCTCCTGAGGCAAGTGAAGCAAAAGCAAAAGTAAACTACAGGGACCTCATCAAGATAAAAAGCTTCTGCACAGTAAAGGAAACAGTCAACAGTCAACAAACCTAAAAGGCAACTTTCGGAATGAGAGAAGATAATTGCAAAGGACATACCTGATAAAGGATTAGTGTCTAAATTTATAAAGAACTTATCAAACTCAACACCCCAAAAACAAACAATCCAGTTAAAACATGGGCAGAAGACACAAATAGACATTTTCCCAAAGAAGACCTCCAAATGGCCAACAGACACATGAGAAGATGCTCAACATCACTGGGCATCATGGAAATACAAATCAAAACCACAATGAGATACCACCTCACACCTGTCAGAATGGCTAAAATTAACAATTCAGGAAGCAACAAGCATTGGTGAAGATGCAGAGAAAGGAGAATTCTCTTGCATTGTTGGTGGGAATGCAAACTGGCACAGCCACTCTAGAAAACAGTATGGAGGTTCCTCAAAAAGCTAAAAACAGAATTCTCCAACGATAAAGCAATTGCACTGCTAGGTATTTACCCAAAGGATACAAAAATACTGATTCGAAGGGACTCGTACACCTCAATGTTTATAGCAATATTGTCTACAATAGCCAAGATATAAAAAGAGCCCAAATGTCCATCTACTGACAAATGGATAAAGAAAATGTGGTACACACACACACACACACACACACACACACACACACAATGGAATATCACTCAGCCATCAAAAAGAATGAAATCTTGACATTTGCAATGATGTGGACAGAGCTATACAGTATTATGCTAAGCAAAGTAAGTCAGTCAGAGAATGACAAATACCAACTGATTTCACTCATATGTGGAATTTAAGAAACAAAACATGAACATATATTTAAAAAAAGAGAGAGAGGGGAAGGGAGGCAAACCAGGAAACAGACTTTTAACTTCAGAGAACAAACTGAGAGTTACTGGAGGGGAGATGGGGAGTGGGGGTTAAATGCATGAAGAACTAAGGAGGGCACTAATAGTGATGACCATTGGGTGTTGTAAAATTAAACAAAAAAAAATCAAAATATGTAAAAAAAAAAAAAAAAGCCACACTGTCCCCTTCCACCATGATACATCCCATGCTATTTCTTCAGCTTAAAATATGTTCCTTCCTCCCAGATCCCCAAATTCCATACCTATTAACCCTTTAAGTTCAAGCCTTACCTCCTCTGAAGCATCTCCATGCACTATGTCCTAGGTAGGCTTGTAGCCCTTTAGGTGATGCCACAGTAGCAAGTGGACACCACTTAATTACTGCCCTCACCACATCTCATTGGAATGGTTTGCTTACTTGCAGAGTGCTCCCACTAGACTACCATCTTTGAAGACAGAACAGCTCGGGATTCATCTTTGTATCCTCAGTGCCTACCACAAAACAGTAACCTTGTAGTCCAATTACATACTAATGTTCAAGGAGATGAAGACATATCCCAACATCACATGGCCTGTATTATCAGAGCGAATAAGATTAAGAACCTTGGCCCATTGGCTCCAACAGCCAAAATTTTTCAAAATTAGAATCATGTAAAGATATTTCAATTTTTAAAGGTTTTATTTATTCATTTGACAGAGAGAGAGAGCCCACAAGCAGGGGAAGCAGAGAAAGAGAGGAAGAAGCAGGCTCCCCCCCACCCTGGAGCAGGAAGCCTGATGTGGGGCTCGATCCCAGGACCCTGGGAACATGACCTGAGCCGATAGCAGATGCTTAAGACTGAGCCACCCCGGCATCCCATAAGATATTATTTTAGTAACCCTTCAGAAATTTTCAGAATTTGAAAAAAAAATCTACATAGAACTCAAGAAAAATCTTTGTTGTATCTATAAATAGTCAAATGGTAAACTATTTTCGATCCCATCATTTATAAACTACAACTCAACAAAAAATATGCATAATATACAGAGCAAGAATCTGGTTGGCAAAGTTTCACAATTATCATGGTTATGATGCCCATGGAATTTCTAATTTTTTTCACAGTAATCATCACCCAAAGTGTATAGGAGTCTTGAAGAACAATAAATCAGGACAATAGCCAAAAATTATTTTCAAATAAAAATACTTTAGTGGCAAATGCTATGTAATTACTTCACAGTTCACAGTTTTCATTGTCTGAAAGTGCTTCATAATTTTACTATAATTACCCACATGGCAATTATACAAATGAAGAACTAGATGTACCATTTATTTTAAGGGACACTCCATACCTAACCATAAGTAAACGTTAGATCTGAAACAAAAATACTGATTAATTAAAGTATTACCCAAATGCAAACAGTTATGTAACACTTTCCTTTAAGGATTAAATAATGTCTTAGGAAAATCATATCATTTCTTTCAGACACCACTGTATTAAACAGATCATAATAAAGTTAAATTAAGAATGTGAAATTTCACATGTATTAAAACAAAAAAGCAAACAAACTTGAGACTAGAATTTGAATCTTCCTGACTGGTTTACTGCTAATTTTGCCAATCCACTTGACATGATCCTTCCCTTTGAGGGCCAGTCATACTTTTGAGTTAAACTATACCTCATTCATTTTTTGCATTTAGGGGATGAAAGCAATCCCTAGGTTCAGTAAGAAGATAGCACAACATCTTTCCTACCAAGAAAAATCATTAGAGAAATGGTCAGAGTTTTCTGTATACCATTTCCTACAATACATACATATAAATCATACCACAATTACATAATTTAAACCCTACTCATCAATCATGATCTACCTAACAAGTTAGCACTCTTGCCCCCCCTAGTGGATGAATGAATACAAAATTGTGATTGTTTTACCCAGAAAGGTAAAACTTAAACCTGAAATGTATGCATGTATATTCAGAAATATGCTTATAAGGCAGATACACTAACAATGGACCAAGCACAATCCAGGAGGCTCATGAATACTTATATGAAGACTGCCATACCAGAGTGAAAAGAGATGGTTGAATTCCAACTGCAACCCACAAGAGCAATGTAGACTCGGGCTAGTTTTTTAATATCTGAGGCTCCACTTCAACATCTCCAAAATGAGATTGTTAATAATGACTTCATAAGTTTGTCATGAGAGTTAAGAAGCAGCATATGTGAAGTGCCTTACACAGCAGCTGGCATACAGCAGACCTTTAATAAAATCAGCATCCTTGCCTTCTTGCTCTGTCACCCCTCAAATCTCAATCTAAATGGCTGCCCTCCACAGATCTCTCAGGCCGCCCCTCCCAAGCTCTCCCCATAGGCCATATTCTCTGAGATACTCTTACTTGGAGAAGACTTCCAATTTGTGTACAAGATGAGAAAAGCAAGCTGGGAAAGGCTCATGCCCAACATCATTTTAGTCCAGGCGGAAGATACGGGTTCTCTTGCTGGTTTCATTCTGATCATTCAGATGCTAGCCTTTTCAGCATACCCTCTGATTTATTTTAAAAGCAAAATGGCTTAGCTGCACCAACTTGGTTTCTCCATCTCCTTCATAATCTAATTGCTACTTTTTCTCAAGGGTCCAATTAGAATTACCAGGACTATTTTTTTTTAAATTCCTTTACATTTCAAATAATAATAATAATAATAATAATGTGCATAACAGTATATCTATTCTCTTATATATCCATGACTCAAAGACCAGTCCATGAACCCCTGGTGATCCTGAGACCCAGTCTCTTAAAGGGGTTCTGCAAAGTCAAAACTATTCTCACCACAATATGCAGATGTTTTTGCCTTTTTTACTGTGCTGATATTTGCATTAATGGTGCAAAAGCAATGGTGAGTGAAACGTCTAGCTCCTTAGCATGAATCTGGGCAATGGCACCTAACCTCACCAGTAGTCTGTATTCTTTACCACCACACACTTACAGTAATAATAATTTTTAAAAAGCCAGTTGATGCAATTGTAAATGGGATAGACTCCTTAATTTCTCTTTCTTCTGTTTTGCTGTTGGTATATAGAAATGCAACTGATTTCTGTGATTAATTTTATATCCTGACACTTGACTGAATTCCTGGATGAGTTCTAGCAGTCTTGGAGTGGAGTCTTTTGGATTTTCCACATAAAGTATCATATCATCTGCAAAGAGTGAGAGTTTGACTTCTTCTTTGCCTATTTGGATGCCTTTGATTTCTTTTTGTTGTCTGATTGCTGAGGCTAGGACTTCTAGTACCATGTTGAATAGCAGTGGAATTTAACAATGTCTTAATGAAGCAGTAATAGTTAATTTTATTAAATATTTAGCCTTAAGTACAAAATTCTTAATATTCTGTGACATAAACAGGAAGGGCACAAGCATACCCCACTTGGATTGCATACCAAAACATAAGAAATATCTCAAGGAAGATCACTTATGCAACTGTTTTAAGAGTGACCTGAAATAGCCACTTTTTTCATGGTACACAACTTTCACTTAAAATAACAACTCACACAAATTTACAGTTATTCAAATGGGTATTTGGCAAACTTATTGAAAATGAATAAAGTGAACCTGCCTCTTCAAAAGGAAAACAACTGATAGGACTTGTTGCCAATGAAAAACTTGAGGCATTCAAGTGAAAATGAGAAATTCAAAGTGCTTTTATCTGCCACTGTGAGCTTGAGGGCCTCCCAACAGTGAAAGACTTTTTCTGAATTGATCTCTGAATATATTAACAAATACTGATACTGTAATATCTTGTACCTAAGTGAGCCAATATGTTCCAAATGAAGTTGCAAAATCATACATAGCTAAATGATCCACTGAAATTGCAACAAGGATTTTAATATAATGGAGTACAAAAATATTTGTTATGATTTCAGATTCCACACTGTAACCAACCTTTTAAAATGCTATCATTGTTGAGTTTAAGTTTGGATAAAAGAATATTCTCAATTATCTGAAAAGGTATTAAAATACTTCTTTTCTTTTCTGACTATATGTTTGTAAGACCACATTTTCTTCATTTATGTCAACCAAAACATCTTAAAATGCAAAAGCAGATAGAAAAACCTAGCAGTCTTCTATTAGGACAAATACTAAAGAGGTTTGCACAAATGAAAACGAATGCCATTCTTCTCTCCAATTTTTTTTAAATAAAGCTATTTTTTGTAAAAAAATTATTTATGTAATCATATAATAGCTTTATTTTTATTTCAAAGGAATTAATCAATCTTTTATCATTTTCTCAGCTTTAATTTCTAATATGGCAAATGTAGATAGAAATAATGTGCATAAACAAAGTCCCTGGGGTTTTCAATACTTTTTCAGAGTATAAAAGTTCCAAGGTCAGATGTTTGAGAACCACTGCATTAAAGCAACCAAGATTCCCCACTCACCCACTGAAGAAGGCTACCAGTAGGGATCACTTCTCCCTCAGTTTGAAGTTAGAAATGTCAGAAACTATGCAACATAAAGCAGATACTTAAAATTCCTAAAATAAATACAAGGAAGACCTAGAAATACAAACTGAGTTTCTGAAAGTGGTATTATTTCAACATATCTGGAAATCTTGGTCCAGGAAAAAATGGGATGAAGTTTGACAATATAAATGACAAATAGAGTAATATTTTTATAAATATTCTGATATTCATACATTCACAATTCCATGACCTCTCTTGTATTTTGCCAAGGCCAAAATTGTATACCCCATAGGAGAAAAGACACCTATAAAGAAAAAAAAACAAAACTACATACTGATCATTTTTCTTCCAAAAATAAAATGGTATCCTCTGTTATGGCAGAATGCATGCCAAATACAGAAAGCTTCCTGGTGAAATATCTCTTAACAACATGCAAAGCAATTCACTGTAGGTTTATACAGTATGCTAAGGATATAAACAGTGTTCTTGAACATAAAAATTATTCATTAAGTTTTTCTTGCATGAAAAGCAGTTTGTTTTCTTACGGTTTTCACCAAAATAGACTAATTAACCTACTAGTTCATGTTATAAATTCCTTTCAAGTTAAGTTTCCAACAATGTTATCTTGTCCCTTCCCCAATATATATTTGAAGAAAGGTATTAAAATTGGATTCCATTCAGGGCAATATTCCTTCTTTTTGCAGTTCTAGTGAACTCCCAAGGTATAACAGAAAAATTGAAGTTGTGCTATCCAGTGGTCTCATGAGAATAACTACTGGATATGCCCACAGAAAATAGTCAAGAGGAAGCATAAGAGTAATTCTTTATCTACAAATAGTTCACACTGACAGCTACAGAATGACTTAAGTGCTTTAGGAAAATGGCTAATGATTTGTTTTACATTAATTTATTTAGTCAATCTAAGGTACTTCAGACTTTGTTATGATATTTGATGATCATGTATATGAATGAGGGAAAAATTTATCTAAAATTTAGCATGAAGTGAAGCCAGACAAAATCTGTAATTTACAACAGAGGTAACTTGGTACTCCATTCCCAAACTTCTAAGAATGAAATGTCAGTATTAACAGATACAACGATAACTAGTTTATGGAGAGCCTTGCTTTTCAACATGCATACTCAAAGCAACAGACCCTAGAGATTTCGTTAAAAAGCACATCCAGAAAGATGGATAGGGTTAATATACTTGTACTCCACCTAGGGATTCTTTCCATGAAGTACAAGTGAATACCCTGGACATGATATACACAGCAAACATAAGCCTCTGAAGATGGAGAGAAGAGAAACTGGCTAGAGACCTCAGGATCCATGCTGAAATGCTGGGCTTTCATTTTGCCTCATATTTTTCAGACTTGGAGTAGAAAAACTGGCAGGTTGGGAAAAACAGGAACAGACAAAAAACAAAAGCCCCAACAAAAGACTGCTTCTTCAGCCAAAGAACCAGGAGAAAGTCAACCTCAGAAGATAGAAAACCTTCTATAATAATTAATTGCTCTACTCCACCACAAAAAAAAAAAAAAATACTGTAGCCCCGACACACCCACACTAACACAGGCCAGGTAAAGAGCCTGGACTTCCCTTCTTTCAGTGCTATGAGTCACCACAACACTCCGGTTGATGGTGTGAGAAAAAGCAAAGAGGGGAGCTAGGACTTTCATCTCCACTAGTCAGTAACCAACCTTTCCCCAGCCCCCTGTGTTACCACTGGAGATCACATGGGAAGGCAAAACTCCCACCTTCAACCCAGAAGAACAAAGCATCCTTCCCTCTACCCACATGATCAAGTTATATGCTGACTTCAAGCTGTCTATAACCTTACACCAAATATAACAACATATGCAAACTGAAAGCAAAAAAAAGGAAAATATATATCATGTAAGCATAAATTACAGGAAATCAGGAGTGGCTATAGTAATATCTGATAAAGTAGACTTAAGAAGAAAGAAAATTACCAGATACAGAAAGGGATGTTACATGATGATAAAATCATCAATCCAACAAGAAAATGTAGCAATCTTACAAGTACTGGACAAATAACAGCACTATGGAATATGTTACACAAAACTGATATAACTGAAAGGAGAAATAGACAAATCCATAATTACAGTTGCTATCTTCAATAAGCCTCTTGCAAGAACTGACAGAACAATTACAATAAAGTGAGCAAAGATAGAGAAGAACTCAACAACACCATCAGCCAACAGGATCTAATCAGTGTTTTACAACATTCCACTCAAGAACAGCTAAATATACATACTTTCAAGAGCCCACAAAAAAATACACCAAGATAAATCATACCCTGGTCCAAAAAAAAAACTCAACAAATTTGAAATAATTGAAATCAGACTGAGTGTTTTTCTGACTACAATGAAATCAACCTAAAAATAATAGGAGTATCACTCAAACACTTAGAAACCAATTACTATAAATAATCCATAAGTCAAAGAGAAAATCAAGGGAAATTAAAAAAAAATACATTGAACTGAATGAATATGCAACATATCAAAATTTGTGGAACTCAGCCAAAGCAGGACACAGAGGGAAATTTGTAGCATGAAATGAACACATTAGATAAGAGGAAAAGTATCATATCAATAATCTAGGCTCTTACCTAAAGAAACTAGAAAAAGAAGAGTAAAAATAAGCTCAAAGCATGTAGACAGAAAGAAATAATAAAGAGCAGAAATCAATGAAATGAAAAAAGAAAAACAACAGGAAAAATCAATGAAACAAAGTGTTGGTTCTTTGAGAGTATCAATGAAATTGACAAGCCTCTAGAAAGACTTACAATGAAAAAAGAAAAGAAAAGAAAAGACACAAATTACTAATATCAGGAATGAAACAGGAAATTCTTTCAAGACCTTAAAGAAATCAAATGCACAATAAGGGAATACAATGAACTCCATAAGCATAAATTTGACAACATAGACAAGGTAAACTACTTTCTCAGAAAACATACCATAGCAAATCATCCAATGCAAAACACATCATTTAAATATTCCTAAAACTATTAAGACAATTAAATTAATAACTTTAAAACCCTCCCTTCACACACACAAAAGGAATCTATAGGCCCAGAAAGTTTTACTGAAGAATTCCTCAAAATGGTTAAAGAGGAATTATCACCAAATTCATAATTCATACAATCTCTTTCAAAAAACAAAAGAGGAAGAAGGAACCCTTATCAGTTCATTTTATGAAGCTAATTACCTTGATACCAAAACCAGACAAAGACGGTTAAAAAAATAAAACCTCCATATCAATACCTTTATGAGTATTGATTGATACAAGCATTCTTAACAAAATATTAGCAAACAAGATCCAACAATATAACAATATAAGGATTATACAACATGACCTAACAAGGTTTATTCCAGAGATACAAGGCTGGTTCAATATTTGAAAATCAATCAACCAATAAAATCCACCACATTAACAGGACAAAAAAAAAAAACACATGATCATATCTATTGATGCAGAAAAATCATTAGACAAAATTCAACACCTGTTTATGATAAAAATGCTCAGAAAAATAAAAACAGAATGGAATCCTCAACTTGATAAAGAATATCTTCAAAAAAACCTATAAATAACATTATACTTAATGGTAAAATATATTTAAGGATAAAATGGTAATATTATACTTAATGGTACTGGCTTTTCCTTTAAGATTAAGAACAAGGCAAAGATGTTTATTCTCAACCCTCTTAATACAGTTTAAGAAGAGGACATAAAAGACATGCAAATTGTAAAGGAAGAAATAAAATTGTCCCTAATTCTAGAAGATATGGTTGTCTATGTAGAAAATCTCAAGGAATCTATCAAAATATCAAATAAGGCATCTATCAAAATAAGTAAGTTTAGCAAGGTAGCATACAAGATACATATGCAAAAATAATCCTATTTTTATATAAGTGATGAATGTGTAGACACTAAAATTAAAAAAATAAAAACCAACACAATACCATTTACAACCACACTCAGGAGAGTGAGGAAAAAAGATAAAATACTAGTAGGTGTAAATCTAAGAAAACATGTACAGCAAGAGTATGCTGAAAACTACACAATACTGATGAAATAAAGTCAAAAAGATCTAAAGAAATGGAAAGACATATTGTGATCATCGACTGAAGATTCAGCGTAGTACAGATGGCAATTCTCTCCAGATTTTTATAAGTTCAATACAATCCCTATCAAAATCGAAGCAATGGGGCACTTGAGTGCCTCAGTCAGTTAAGCATTCAACTCTTGGTTTTGGCTCAGGTCATGATCTCAGGTTTGTGAGATCCAGCCCTGGATCAGGGTCTATGCACAGCAGGGAGTCTGCTTGAGATTCTCTCCCCTTCCCTCTCCATCTGCCCCTCCCTCCACTCCTACACACACACACACACACACACACACACACACACACACACTGTCTCTCTTTCTCTCTCAAATAAATGCATAGATCTTTAAAAAAAAAAAATCCAAGCTACATTTTTTACAAAGATATACATGATTACTTTAAATTTTATACAGAAAGGCAAAGGAACTGGGATAGCTGAAATTATTTTGAAAAAAAAATAAAGTGGGAGTAACCTGTCTAAATAGATTAGTACACAGACTAAAACTCCAAAAATTTCTAGGAAACAAAGTATTTTGAGTTTGTCAATGATTTCTTAAATAAGACACCAAAAGCATGAGTATAAAAGAAAAACACCAATAAAATAGTGAAATGAAAAACTTCTGCTCTTTAAAAAAAAAACTAAACGAAAAGTCTGGCTACAGACAGAAGAAAAATATAATGTTTGTATCCAGAATGTAAAAGATTTCTTAAACTCAAGAAGGCAATCTGTCTTTTAAAACTGGCAAAAGATTTGTAGTTAAATCATAGAAGAAGATATAATAACAAGTACACACGTGGATAAAACCCTCAACATTATTATGATCATTATAGCAATAAAAATAATCAAAACATTAATGGGATATTCCTATTCAGTCACAATAGCTAAAATTAAAAAAAAAAAAAACTGACATTACCTTATGTTGGCAAGGATGTAGAGGAACTGGAACTCTCTTACCTTGCTATGAGCAAGGAAAAATGGTGAAGCCAGTTCATAAAACAGTTTGGCAGTTTGTTATAAAATTAAACATATACCTATTATATGATCCCAGCCATTTTATTCCTAAATATTTGCTTAAATGAAATATTTACATGAAATAAATACATGAAATAATATGTATTTATCCATACAAAGACTTTTACCCTAATGTTCATAGCAGCCTTATTTGTGAGAGCCAAAAAAATTAAAAGAATCCAAATGTCTTTCAAGTAGGGAATGGATGAACAAATTATGCTGTATCTATACAACGGAGTAGTATTCTGCAGTAAAAATACACAAATTGCTGAATTCAGCAATAACATTGCTGAATCCCAAAAGCATTATGATAATTGAAAGAATCCAAACTCACACACACACAAAATACCTACTGTCTGATTTCATTTGTATAAAATTCTAGAATAAGGCAAAATTACAGTGAAAGAAATCAGATCAGCGGTTGCTGGAGGCAGAGGAAGGGAAATGATGCCTAAGGAACAGGAGGAAATGTTTTCTATATCATGACTGTGGTGATGGCTCCATGATTGTGTAACACTGTCAGAAGTTATCAAATAGTTCACCTAAAATTGGAGAATTTCACTCTATCTCAGTAACACCTCAACAAATTCGTTTTTTTTTTTAATTCTAATGTAAAACTAGTCTAGTCTTGGCGAGAACAGTATCAGTAATTAATCTTTTAATAAATGTTTTAGTTTCATTTCTGCCAGTGGTAAGCCTCTCCCTCTCTCATTTCTCTTCTTTTCAGAGGAATAACAGTCCCTCAGCAATGAATTCTAGGAAATACATTC
>CM053604.1:48026115-48099812 GCA_028646535.1 Procyon lotor
CAGAAAAGTTTACACTCCCTCAAGCGTCCATCCTCACTGAACGAGAATACAAAGATTTGGATAAAAGGGTTGGGGGGAGGAGTACCCAAATCTCATTAATATAGCATTTATTTATTATTTATAGCATTAGAATACATTCCTATTCTAAAATAACCTTGGCTCCTTCTCCCCTTTCCCCATCCAATCTAACCCAATCCTATTCTCCTCCCTTAAGCACATTGGAATTAGTGTAACGTGTAAAAAATAAAGGAAAAAGAAAAATAAATCTTTAGAAACCTAACAGTAAACACTAAATTATAGTGCATGTTACATATAAGGGTACTAGCCTTGTTTTTCTTATGTGTGAAATTCTTGCAGAGATGTCCTGAAAGCTACTGGCCTCTTTTAAAAATATATACATATTTTTTAATTATACATATATGTCATTTTTTCAATATAATTCATTAAACAAACTACCTTCACCTTTTCAAAACTCAAAAGCTGGACCCTCTCTGTCCTACCAGAATATTCTCTGAGTAGAACAGGCTTAAAGCAGAAGAACAAAAGACCAAAAGACAGATGAGCATGTCTGAATCTCATTAACGCACAGATGGAGTTACATTTGAGTCACTGAGTGTGCTCAGCATTCCTACAGCAGACAAGAGATGAGGCCAGGAAAATTCAACTCCCTCGAATGTCTATACTCACCTTTGCAGAAATGAGGTGAATCTCACAGGCTCCTCACAGCAAATCTGTAAGGCCCACAAGTTTTATTAGGAAAAGCTAGGACGTGCTGCTGATGGTGAAGATATCACCATTCCTGCCACGGCAGGGAGTGTGCAAAAAGTGGGGGGAGGGGAGTGTACAAAAAGTGGGAGAGTGACCGCTACTGGTCTAATTACAGCCCACATTAAAGGTGGGCACCTAAAGGATGCTCAAGCAACAAAGCAGACAGATGACGGCTGGAGACAGTTCCTGGGAAGCGATTTCTCAAAGTAGAAGCGCCACCCCACCCCACCCCCACCCAAATTCTCTGCGGCTGCAAAACTGCTAAATTATAAATGCCACTCCCTTTCAATTCTTTCTCCTTCTTTTATCTATTTCCCACATTACAAAAATTTGAAAAACTGAGTATCTGCATGGGATTGGAATGCTCAAAACTTCCTGAGAGTACTGTGTGAAATGGTAAGTTAGATGAAATGGGTTAAAAGGAGAAATGTAGCATGCTGTACTTTTGACTATTTCTGTAGCCACCAGGTTTTCATTAGGCCTCGGGCATGTGGGTTTGTGATTATTTTCATGACAACAAACATAAAACAGGGGAACAAGATCTGTACTTTAAAGAAATGCAATCTTCCAAAATTTCTCCACATTACCCAATACACTGCTCTCACAGATTTTGCTCACAACTCTGTTATTCCATTTCTTGAAGTTCTACAGATGTTTTGATCACAGTGATTCATTCAAAAAGGGCTTACGCTAAAAATTTTTTGTAGTTTAGACTAGAGTCCTATTATCAAGTAGTGATTTCAGATTTGATATAAATCTTAAAAACTTGAGCGGACCATGGCATATATATAATAAATCAATTTTATGTGTATTCTAATACCGAATGTTAGTAACTTTTTGCCTGTATCGCCTTCAAGCATCAATTACTTATGTTCTGATTTAAGAGGTTATTGATTTTGTTAAAGACCATTGAGAAAATATGTTCACAATAAAATCACTCAAGCAATCTTCCTGCCAGTTCTCTTTCCAACTTTCCTTTTTTAAGCTACTCTAATTTTCAACCTCTATTTCTTTTTTTTTTCTTGCTAGAGATATATTCACTAATTCTAGCCACTTTTTAATACTTTATAAATTTCTAGCAGAAGCAACAACTGTGTATCTACCCTCATCAATCTACCTCACTGTGTGTATAGACTTACACGTTATCTACTTTAAGCCTGACCCCAAAAAAAGACCCTATAGTAAATATTATTTCTACTTTATAAATGAGGAAACTATGACCTATAGAAATCAATTAAATTTTCCCAATGTAGCAAAGTTCCTAGATAACAGAGACTTCCCCCAGTTCTAATTTACTTCAAAACCTAACACCTCTCTGCACTGTCACAGTAGTTATTGAGACCACCCTAGATAAAACTGTCATATTTTGATATTCATACATTCTACTTATATCTCTGCTTAGTCCAGTACATAGAGGCCCATCTGGCTGCCATTTCCAAATAAAATGTTTTGAATTCACATGTTCTGTGTCTCTTTCATAACGACAACTGACAATCTAGCTCTCCATCAAATCTCTGCATCAAGGACCTCTTCCAATACTAATATGCAGCCTCTTCCAATACTAATAAACACAAGGCTTTGGGTATGTATTTTTTTAGAGTGCATCAAGAAGACCAAAATGTAGTAAAACCAAATTTTCAAATAGGCAGATGTCTGATACCAAAAAAATTAATCAAAAATAGGAGAAAAAAAAGTTTCTTCTCTGAAACAGACTGAATTACCAGATGGAAGAAAGAGTTCAAGAACAAAGAGTGTCAAGTTCATAATCTGAGGGAAGAATTTAGGCATCTGATGGTCAATGTGCTACCTAGAACAGGTGGTGTGCCGGCTTGGATAGAACGCTCTGCCCCCACTCTCTGATGCTTTTCTCTTCTCATGTGCTCTACCATATCCTTATTCCCTTTCAGTGTCATTAGCTTAAAAAGGTGGGAGGGGGAAATATAGCTGTGTAAATAATAAATGCTCAATAAGCTATCGATTGTCAATTGACTAGTTTTAATGAAAACTATTCATCCTTACCTTGATTTAAGAGCTTATTTTAAGGAAGATCAAATCTATACTCACCACTTTTATTTTATAGATGAGAATTAAAAAAAAATACTCAGAGGTTGAAATTTTCCCTAAGTCATAAGAGAGGAAGAAGAGTGCCTACTCTCTGCCAGACAAAGGTTAGGCTAGAGGCTGTATGTTCTTTATAAAAGGTAGGTCAATTTGTAGATTTATCTTTTTCACAAAAAATGACTCATTGTAAATATGTACATTAACAGATGATATTGGCTTAATGTTCAGAAAAATGAGCAGAAGACAACAAAGGAAAGGGAAAAGCTAACACAGATTTTCTTCTTGCTTCAGAAGGAAAAAAGGATGCTTGTGCTAACATAGGTCCTTACACCGGCAGCAAGTAATCTCACTCCATAACAAGACTCAATGGCCTTCTTAAGAAGTGGCCTGGAGTCAAAACAATCCACTAGATGAGAGGAGAGAGTCACAGGACCAACCAATAAAGTGAAATTTTAATAGCTACGACTAAGGGATACAGATGCTCATTTCTATCGATCTTCCTCAGCAATATACATGGATAATCAGTTATATCTTTCTGTAGCCATCACCAAAGTTCCAGATTTACTCTGAGTGCACAGTCTTTTATATTAAGCAGTGACTCATTAACAATACCTTTTCCTACATATTCAGGGTTGGTTTTGTTTTTTTTTTCATTTTTCTCCCTTTACAGATACAACAAAGAATATCACTAAGACACAACTTTTATTTAGTAAAGAGCCCTATTCTTTCTTTATTATTATTATATTCAATTAGCCAACACATAAAGAGCTCTATTCTGCTTCAAGAGTTTAATATCCAAATAAGCACTATATCATCAGTAAGGATTCTGATGAGTTTATAAATCTTGATTTGTACAAACTTTGTCAATTCCCTTACCCATTTTCTTGGCCATATTCAAAGCGGAGAAAAAATATAAACAACTGTCTAAATCTCATGCACTTTGTCTATGAGTCCATGATTTCTAGACTAATTATTACAGCCAGAAAAGTAATACAATCAGTTTATTACTCAAACTAAAAAGGCTACAGTTACATTATTAATAAGCTTATACTTTATATATTGTTATTTCTGTGCCTGGAGAGAAAGCAAGTGGCATTCACTACCTTTTGTTACAAATGGGGGAAAGAGAGAGGGAAATTATTTATCAAACAGCTTTAAAACCTGGTTTTGTAGATATACAAAGTCAAAGGCTACAATGTGTGAGCCAATGACAATTCCAAAGAAATACCAACAAAAGTATCCAATCACACTTACTCATTTCAGATCAATTATTTCTTAATTATCTGCAGAAAAAAAAAAAGAAACACCTTTCCCACAATAACTTATAACCATTAGGTGTATTGCCAACCCAGATTTTGAGAACATTACAAACAATGTGGGGAAAGGGCTTTTCTCTGGAATGCATATTTCAGCATGGTAGAAAGGAAAAAATGGAGAAGCATAAACCAGATCTACTAAACAGGAAGGATTTTACATACAGGCAAATTAGCACATTATTTCCTAGTTCAATATAGCACTATATCTGCTCTGGCTCTTCCTATGCAAACAGTCTTGTTCACCTACAAACATACTGTGCACCTACTATGTGTGGTTATTCTCTAAGTGCTAGTGATATAAGATGACTATAATGTAGGGTTTTTTTTTTTTACTTTCTCCATTTAATCTTTTGAAATGAGTTACGATTTTATAAAAAAAAGAATCCATTAGACTTCCCCCCAAGGTCCAGTTATACCTCCTATAAACCTGGATAAGAAGAGAGTGTACTTAATCTTACAGAGGAAATTTTCAACCTACATGCTTGGCAAGATGAACTGATAAAATCTGGAACAATGAAGGGGTCATCAAAGCAGTAGCTTTTGTGTGGTTTTCTAGCCATATCCTTGAATGTAATAAATCTGGCGCTCTTACTTGGTTTTCCTCAGGCTTTATCTTGCCGAAAGCAGCATTGTTCACACAAGTGTTCATTTTGGAAATGTTTTACCAGTGTAAAATAACTCCATCTTGTGGATTGTCATGACCATGGCATTCAGATCTCACCTTTCTTCAAGTTCATAAAGACAGGACTAGTATCAGCCCGATCCCTTCCAACCTTCACAGTCGGGAGAATGTTTGCTTCCCATTGGATATTCATCCCCACAAGCATCCCTCTGTGTAGGGATATAAAAGTGCCTGCCCCTCTGAGCGCCAGCATTGCTACCACCATGATCAGACCTAGCCCACCAAGACCAACACTGCTTCAAGTCAGAGGTAGCTGGTTTTCTTGTGGGTGGTACACCAGCCTTAATCACTTTCAATTCCATTGACATTTCTAAGAGGAAAAATATTAACCTTAGCAAGGAAGGTTCTTTTAAGTGAAATATGGGCAAGTGGGGACCCATGGGTCTCCCCTCTTACTCGGCCTTCTGTCCTTCTGCACACTCTTCTTCTGTTTAATTTCTGAAGATGGTAATTCTGAATCTATATACTTCAACTCAAACACACCTGAGACATGACCTGTTCCAAAAATAAACACTCAACCAGACATTAGTGAAAATCTTCCATTTGATCCCATGTTTTGAAAGCTTTAAACTTAAAGGAACTTCTCTCCCTTCACTTCGCACAGGAACAATCTCTGATATCTAGTATTTCTTTCTGGAGTCATCCCAGTTTCTTGCCTTTTGTGGTTGTCAGAGCCTTGAATTCAAAGTACACTCTGCTTGTCTAAAGGGAAGTTATTAGATGTTAAATCATGAACCCAATAACTGAAGCTTTCTTCCCAATATAATTCACAAATTTAAGACGGAAGGAAGAAAAAGTTGTTGGAAACATTTTATTCTAAGGAGAAACATAAATATATTTTATCCTATCACTTAACACCATAGAAACTCCTGCTCTGGAAATAGGTATATAAATACTATCAAACAATCCAGAAAATGTTTTGTGTCAGGTCTAAAAAATGTATGATGAGGAAGACCTCAACATGCAATAGACTAAGCATCCTACTTTCTAGTTTAATAGGTCACTACTTCTGTTCTACCAAATGTAACTATAAACATACTCTTTTGTAGAACTTACTATCTCTTATGTTTTTATGAAAATCATATAACTGAAGCTACATCAATGAGAATCTTTTACTTACTATGAATTATTGAACATTAAACATTAAAATATTTTATCAGAAGATAGCTCATAAAATTATTAACCCAGAAGAATATCATAAAATATCAGCTGAACTTTTTAAAGGAAAGTGTATTTTTACACTCTTAAATATATCACATCATCGGGTTTACAAATATTCAAGGGTCCTGTGACTATGGAGCATGAGGGTGTAAAATATAAGTGTCCGCCAACAAAATCTCATCTTTTCTTGTTCAAAGTTAATGATCATCAGAGAAATAATGTCTGTCTACATTAATACTGGCTAGCTAATATTAACACTACCCAGAAGTCTGTCAAAATAATTTGAACAACAACAAAAAAGTAAACACTGCTGAATTTAAGTCCCGAAAGATAAGCCATTACTTGTGCCTTGAGAATCTTTCCTTAGCTCAGCAAAAAGATAAAAAACCTACTAGGTTTGCTTTTCCTGCTTGAGACTTTCAAAACTATGGTAATTTGAAAAATACAGACTTCAGCTATGTAGCCCTTCCCTGTCTAGCCTCTCTATTTGTGCACGTGGATGCTTCTGCAGATGATTTTAACTATGTATGTTCAGGCATAACTAAAAGGATAGTACGTAACCAGTTTTTCCCCCCATATTACCTAGAGTAAAATGCATCCTTTGTCTTACAGAGCCAGCGACTATCTCCTGAAGCTGGCGATATTTATTTTGCTCAAAAGTGGGCACTCTATTTCTGATTGCTGAATTCCATACTGGTTTAACTGCTCCCTCTAAGTTTTTATGCAACCCTCAGTGCCTTCAGCAACTGAAGCGCGGCTTCCTGGAGTCCTTCCTATTATATCACTGATAATGTTAGTTTCACTAATGGTTATTTTTTTTTAAGTGACATTACAATTCAAGCCATCTAATGCTGAGAGAAATAAATGGGATAAAAAGGGTTTTACTAGAAAATCCTGGGGAAAAAAACACTTTTGTTTTCAGAAGAAAAAATACATGCATGAAAAATAACTTTCGAGGGAATATGGGATGAAACCACAGTCTTGGTGCACCTACCATACTATATTTATCAGAAAACACTGATTTATTCCAAACAAAAATAAGGAAAAAATAAAACATCCTAACTCACCCTGGAATACTCTGCACATAAAAAAAAATGTGCTATTAATATATGAGATGCATCTAAAACTAAAATGTTAGTCAAGAATGTAGAAATCAGGGGCACCTGGGTGGCTCAGTGGGTTAAAGCCTCTGCCTTCAGCTCAGGTCATGGTCTCAGGGTCCTGGGATCAAGCCCCGCATCAGGCTCTCTGCTTAGCGGGGAGCCTGCTTCCCCCTCTCTGCCTGCCTCTCTGCCTACTTATGATCTCTCTCTCTGTCAAATAAATAAAAATCTTTAAAAAAAATGTAGAAATCACTCATAAACTTTCCTTTCTCATTAACTTCCATATAAAGTTACCTAGTATTTTTCAGTATAGTGAGTCAGTGCAACTTCTACTCAAACAAAATGATGTGAGAACACACTTCCATGCCTAAGAAATTAAACTGCCTTCATTAATAACCAAAAAATGATTTTCCATAATAGGCTGACCTCAGTACTTTTCATACATTATACTCCAAGGTAATGTGTCTTTGGGGACCACTTGTATGTCTTTAAATTTTCTCTTTGAGAGAAGAAAAGAAGCCCATAGAATGTCACTCAATATGTCAACTGTAAGAGTAGTGAATTAAGGGAAAAAGTGGCAGAGATCATCCAAAAGCACTGTATAAAATACATATGCATGAGTATGTATATCTGCATATGCACATGGGTATAAATTCAGACTTAGTTTCAGAAACCATGCAAGCCCATATTTTCACTTTTTTAAAACAACTACAAAGTGCCCTTACTGCCTATGGCAAGCTTCTTGTGTTGGCCTGCCTAGCATCTCTGTTCCCTTCTTGTGGTAACCAAAACTCATGCTTCTTATGGAGAGCGACCCCTTGGAAGTCTACATGGCTCCGGTGGACCACTCTATCACCATGCTATCTTCCAAAGGGTAACCCAATTCAAGATGACCTAATTGGAATTTCACTCCCAAGAATCTGAATCTAGAGAAAGGCCATAAAGGATAGTGACAGTTGGAACTCAACCATCCCAATCTTCCAGGGGAAATGGATTCTGACTAAGAGCCCTTGAGCCATCCTAGTTCCTGCCCTCTTGAAGCTTGGCTGTTTAGGTTTTCCTTCAATTTCTATGAGTCACCTAATATACTTCCAGTATATTCCATTTTTCTTCATGCTAACCAATAGATTTCTCTTGCCACCAATCAAAAACCCAACTGGTAAGGGTAGAATATGCTGAGAACACACCCTTTTTTGATCCACTATTTGTAGGGCACTGTTTCTCAGTGAGAATTTAAATCACTTCAAAACCCCAGCATTTGCTCATAATACCCTTTTAGATTGATGGAAAATCAAAACCACCCTTGCATTTATCCTACTAGCCTAAAAAGAAACTCTATAAGCGCTTTGTCTATTTTCTACCTAAGGGCTTGACGTCTCTTTGACCTGCACATCAAATACTTTAGTGCTCATCTTGATATATAAATGCCCTCGTCTCTTTGACCTGCACATCAAATACTTTATTGCCCATCTCCATGGGTAATATAAATAAATGCATTTATGCCCATGTACTTATGCTGATTTTCTGAAAGTCATATATGCCCTTTCACATCAAGTAGGTGACTTTTAGCTTAGAGTATACACAAATAATACAATAACATGGAAATGCACAGTATCATTCACCATGCCTAATAATATCCACATCCCCAATTCAAAAAGTGCATCTATGCATGCAATAAAAAAACACATGGACATTATAAAATACATATAAATATGGAAGTCCCTCGATATAAATATACTTCCTCTTCCTCCAAATCTCCTCTCTACTACTACTACTAACGCTTTGGGGTGTTAATGTCTATATCTCAGCAGTGACTCATTCATGCTAATGGTTTTGAAGAAGCCTCTAAGCAAGTGGACTAGGAGAGCTAAAATAGATTAGCAATTAAAAATCTCCCGTAAGTAACTCTTAGACTAAAAAACTGAGCTATTTTCATTTTACTTTTCTAAGGTATCTTTCAAGGCAGCTATAGAAAACAGGTATGGTCATATTTAACATGGGGAAGATGAATCAAAGAAAGTTTAATTGACTTCCTAATATCTGAGAAAAAGAAGGGTTGGGAGAAGTATTTTACATTTTTAAGAGAGAAACTCTGAAATATCATCTAGCTGAATCAAGCATGAACAAACATCATTTCACGATACCAACACTTGAGTCAAAATCACTTGTAAATATTCATTAGTGTGTTCCGTAAGAATATCTTCCCAGGGACACTACTTTGGCATCATTTGAGTTAAGGAGAGCACTTGAAACAAAAAGTATTGTGTAAGTTAATGTTTTTCATCAATTTAAACTTGGCCCTAAATTTAAATCCTTTAGTTTCCCTAAACATTCTACCCTCCGAGTTTTGTTTCCTTTGCTCAGCCACTTCTTTCTATCTCTTCCTCTAGCTCCTACTCTTCATGTTCCCTAAACATAGGTATTCTCTTATGTATGCAAGGGGAGAGGGTACTCAGAGAATCTCTGTACCTTCTGCTTAGTTTTGTTATGAACTTAAAATTGCTAATAAAAAATAAATAAAATCTACTTAAAAAGTGGGCTCTATGCTTCAGCTCTCCTATCTGGACATCCTCAATTCTAGCCACTGTCCCCACTTCAGTTACCTCCTTTATGCCCCTGTCTTCCAGATTCCTCCCCCGGGCCATGTGCTCCCTCCAGAGTTTCTCCCTAGCCCCAGCTGTCTGCGAAACATCTCCATCTGCACATCCTGTAGGCAGTTCACATCCAGTGTGTCCTGGGCAGTCTATCAAGCATTTTTCCTCTGTTCTTCCGTTTTCCATCTTCTCCAGTCATGCCTTCTCAAAACTCAGCTGACCTGTGATCGCCTTACCTGCACCCTCCTCCTCTCTCTCCATCCAAATTAGTTGCCAAATCGTAGGAATTCTACTCGATAATGTTATGCAATCTTTCCCCTATCACTATGTCCACAGCTACTTCTCTAGTTCCTAATAATACTGTATTGTATTGTATTGTATTGTATTGTGTTGTATTGTTACACTCTGGCTATTGCATGAGCCTTCAAACTGCTCTACAACACTTCCCCTTCACTTCCGGTTCACTCCCCACCATGTAACCTATTTAATTACTTCCCGAATATAATTCCAATCAGGATACTCTTCTTCATTGCCACTCTGAAGCTCCCTGCATGTGCTATGATGAAGCCAACTGGTTTTCACTATCTTCCTCCCTTCCTTTTACTTGCCATGCCCATGTCTTTACTTCCATATTTTCCTTTGTTCAGACTGGCATTTCTTCTCTTTCCTATTTCTCTACGCTTCAGTATTAAATATTCTTTAAGACTCCCATCCCTTAAGTCTTCCTTGACCCCTAGGATGAGAGATGGAAGTTATCATTCTTTTTACTCTCTCCTCTGAATGCCCACCTGCCTCCTTCCCCTTCCCCCTCTCCCTTTCTCAATTATCTCCCTTTTATGTTCACTGGTATGACAGTTATTTCTATACCCCCCAGGTTGCCAGGGCTCACCCATCTATGGGCATGGAGGGTCTCATTAACAGTAATAACTTAGATGTCACCAACTCCTGCACCTGCTGACATGGAATTCCTAGGCCCATACAAATGACAAGTATTGTTCGGAGACTCCAAAACATGTTTCCCATATGCCTGTGAACAAGCCTTTTCTCACAGCAGTTTTTATTTACATGTCCTCCTATATTTCCATGGGGCTCAGTCATAAATCCATTGAGGGCTACAGCAGTGGTATACGTAAATATATATCATTATTATCCTATGCTCAGAACTATTCTATCCCTCAAGACCAAGTCAAGCTCAGAATTGCTTGATTCTTCTTTCCTGAGGTAAGCTCTCTCTTGGGAGGCTCATCAAGTTTCACGCAATAGGATTCCCCTGGACTTACCCAACCAGTCTACCAGCTGTGTCCCATATTTGTTTACATTTCTGCCCAGACTCAAACTGTAGTCACTTCTTCTTGTTCTCCTATAAATTCTCCAAAACCCATGTTTAAACAATCTATATCCTCCCCAAAACATTTCACCTAGTTTCTAATACACAATCATCTCTAAATGGTAAAATAAAATAAATAAACAAGTAACCCAAATTAAGAATTATTTAACAACATTTAAAAATTAATCTAAATATTTATAACCTTTATGTCAGGTAACCCAGGTCCCTAACTATTTGAGCTTAGTTCTACATAGAGATTAACATTCCTTATCTATTTTTCTAATATTCACACTCGTTTAAAATAGTAAGTATCTTTTAGAATCAGTTTAAAAAATGGGAATAAGAACTTGGTACCTAGTTTAAAGGGTTGTTATTAAACATAATACATATAAAGTACTTAACAGAGATTCTGGCATGTAACCAGTGCTGAATAAATGGTAGTTTATATTATTCTCATTGTAAAAGCAAGATTTACTTATAATTGTTCCAAAACAAATTCTATAAAGAAACATCCTCAAAAGTAACTATTTCTTAAATTAACCTAAAAGAATTGCAAATACTGTACATTCCTTAAATTCTTTCTCAATAACTTCCTCTATTTCAATTGGAGTTATTCAGAGCTTTTAATTATTTACCTCCATTACTATAATAAAGAGCAGTTACCAGAAAAATCAAGCCAAAGTAACCATATACAAATGAATGCTTTCTGTAAGCAAAGAAAATGACTCCAACAATTTCCCAGACTCATTAACTATATCATTGTTCTACCTAGATCTCTAAAATAAACTCATAATAGGTATCTAGATTTCCATTTGAGATGTCCCCAAAACTTCCCCCTCAAATAGAGCTTTAAATGTCCCCTGAGACATACAGGGAAAGAGAACTCAAGAATTTCAAGTAAAATTATTGGAGACTCTAGAGAAACTAAGCTTAAGTGACATGGCAGCTCAAATTGCTGGAACCAATACAATCAAAGAAGACCCTACGGAAGGGACATTTTGCAATCACATAGGAAATGGTACATCCTTTCTCCTACACACAAACTCATAATTGGAAAAACAGACTGAAAACTTCCTCCCACCATTGACCTTCTGAGTAGATGTGGTGGCCAAACTTCATCCTCAATATTCACCACAGCTTCTGAGCTTTTTAACACCTGCTCCAGCCTGCAAATAAACTAAATTAAACTTAATCCAGTTAGTTTCTCTCCATTCAACTTACATTACACTTCCATGAAATGTCCTCTCCCTCTCAGAACAGATGAGGCGGCACCTCTTATAGTGTCTTAGGAACAATCTGACAAGATGATAGAACCCTTGCTGGTTGAGGACTTGTTCACACAACACTTAAGTTTAGTTGAGACTCCAAGGCCAAAACCAGAAAGGGTATCCAAGCCACCTACAAAGTCTATTATTCACATCAGGTACTGTGGTGAGAAAACAATGATCCTCTGAAATTAGACCATTCTCATTACTAACTTTAGAATAAATACAGGATGATTATACTTATCAAACGGAACGCTTACATCTCCCCCACACATTCAATCACTGCACCTTGTGTAACAGCTCTCTGGGAAAATGGGAGAGAAATGAATCATAACCAACAAAAAAAGAACAGTCTTCATTTCTGACAATGTTAAAACTGTTAAAATGTTCTTAAAAGGTTAAAACCATTATAAAAGTTAAAATGTTAACTTCAAACTTAAAAATCTAAGGCTGAGAGAATACAAAAGTGAGCTAGTTTCCCAACACTAGCAATTGTTTAACAGAATTGTTTTAAGTCTTAGAAATATAAAATCACAACCATAACCCCACCATATAGAAAATAATATATTCGTATATTTTCAGATATTTCTGATAGAAGATAGCTCTTCTAGCAAAACAAATAAGAGAGAATAATAATGCCTGAATTTAATAAACTGTTAACTTTATAGGGGTCTTGGGCATTCCCCAATAATCTCTCATACAGCAAAGAGTAAAGAACTGACTATTCTAAAAGTTGAATCAGAGAAAAGAAGAAAAAGGTAAGCAGAGTGTATATTCAATCTACATTTGGCACATGGATTAAAAGAAAAAAAAATTCTACTTCCAATGAATTTTGAGGCAATTTCTTTACAACTTTATAAAGGTAACACGGGCCCAGAGTAGTAACTCCTTTTTTTTCCTGCAAAGCAGTTTCTGGAGTTCCTACCTGTTTATACAGGTAAGTTACCTGTTTGAAAAAAGGACAATGTTATACTATAAATTTAACAACCATTTTGTTTTCCAATATTACAAAGACATATTAACAGGAAGGGATGGGGAGGGAAACAAACCATAAGAGACTCCTAGACTCAGGAAACGAAATAAGGGTGGCTGGGAGGCGGGGGGGTTAGGGATAGGGTGGCTGGGTTGTGGACATTGGGGAGGGTATGTGCTTTGGTGAGTGCTGTGAAATGTGTAAGCCTGACAATTCACAGGCATGTACCCTGGGGCAAATAATACATTATATGTTAATAAAAAAAAATAAAAAATGCTATAAAAAAAAAAGACATATTAAACCTGACAAGAAAACTGTATGCAAACATCACTGTCCAATTAGAAGGCAATCTACAAGAAAATGTATTGTCTACATGTGTAAGGTAACATGTGAGACAATTCTACAGATTCCATTAAATTTTAAGATTTAAGATTAAACATGAGTAATGTATTGGTAGACTTTTAAACAGGCTTTTTTAAATAAGTGCATGACTCATTTCTGTTGCCTCTGTTATTTTTAAAAATTAGTGAAAATATCAATATGCAGCCCACTCAAAAATGACTCATTGGGACACTGAGTTATTTCCATAATCTGAACAGTATCTTTAACATGTAACCTGATTACAATAAGGCCATCTTAAAAGACAATAATAACATGAAAACGTGACTTACATGTGCAAATATTGAGTTGTCTCTCAAGTACAGATAATCGATCAAGCTTCGATTTCTGTAAGTAGGGCAATCAATTATTATACCTTGAGTTTAGCCCCAGTTGGAAAAAAGTAATAATCTGCAAGACTTAATGTATCTTGTTTTCTATTGTCAGGAAACGAGAATAGTATAACCTAATGTATTTCCTTTTAAGCTTCGACTGCCAGTAACTTTAGAGCAACCTTTATTTCCTGAGTGTGTAATCTTAATCAGTTCATATACTGAAAAGAGTCCTTTAAGCTTCACCTCACATGGTCTTTATTCGGATCTTTCCCTAACTGACTTAGCTGGCACTATCCTATTATGTGATATGTTCAAGTCCTTTCAGAAGGAAGTGAAAGGGAGAGTGCAACAAAAAGAGAAAGTGAAGGAAGGATGGGGAGGGAGGATCGGTGGAAAGAAGGCAGGACCGTGTGCAAACACCTTCACACACCTGACCCTCAGAACTATCATAGATCTGCTATTCTATTTGGAAAAACAACACTAGACTCTTTCTAAATCAGTACATGTTGACAATGTCCTATGATTTTTAAAACGGAGACAATGACAATGATGTATATACTACAAAAACTGAACATATTTAAGAAGAACCATAATAACTAACTTCACTGACTACTTACTATGTCCCACACACTGTACAAAGGGCTTAGGTGGATTATTTATGGCTCACAATAACCCGTGCAACAGGTTCTAGTGTAATTAAACTAGTTATTATTATCACCATTTTACTAATGAGGAAGTGAGACTCAAAAGTGGTTTCACGCCTAGTAAGTGGTGAAGCTCCACTGCTGACTCCGGAGTCTATGCACTTACCCAGTGTGCTGGCTTCATTAGTGTCTCATTAGTGTGGTGTGTACTTTCTGAAGTACATAACTGGTATGAGCCTTCATGAGAACGAGGCCTGGGGCAGCCAGCTCAAATAAAATACAGAAATGGATAATCGCTTTATATTGCCAAACCAAGAATTTGAGTCAGCTGAGGAGAAGGGAAAAAATAGAATTGGACGGAACGGGAAGATGCACTCAGACATCTCAGAAGTACTCTGGGTTCATAACCAGGTGCTAGATAGGGAAAACGCTGGATGGAAACGGAAGTTGTGAGACCTGGATCCCAGTTCTTTCTCTGCTGCTAATCGGAAATGGGCGGCACTGATTTCATCCCTCAACTTCTCTGGGGATCCGTTCCCTCACCTATAAAACAACAGGAATGGTTCTACAACCACCAAGGACCCAGCAGCACCGACTAAAACTCTGGGAGGACGCACAGGCCTTTATAGCTCTGTTAAGCAAGCTCACAGCTCCTGAGGTGTCCACCCAGGAAAGGGCGTCTACTCAGAGAGTGTCTTAGGACCCCATCATCCTTAGTGAGAGGAAACGCTTCTCCTTCAAGAGATCCCACTTCATTGAGGAAGAGTACTGCATAGATCAGACAGAGAAAACCCACAAGGAAGCAGTGACCAGACGTTCCTCCCACCAAGAAGAGTTCCACCACCCCAATACAACTTAGGAAAACCTCCTCTCCTCAGATTCCTCCCTGGAACTCCACGCATTACTAGAGAGACATCTGAACTTGGAAAATAGAACAAAACCACCACTGAGACAATTAGGGTAATTCAGAAAAGAGGCTAGCTATCAGCTATATTTAATGTGGGACAGTTCGATCACCTTGATAGAAGGGACACTTAAATTAAGCAAGTTTAGGGAATAAATTTTCTTTCTTTTGCCCTCACCCTCCAAAGAAAGGGAAATGGGCCGAGTCAAGATCAGACCTAAGTAAAACTGTGAAGAACAGTCAGTGTATATAGTCTTTTTCTCATTTTCAGCACCTTCCTGACAGCGTATTTCCCCGAGCGTTATCCCATCCTTCACAGTCTCCCCAGATGCGTGCTTTGCATTCACAGTCCCCCTCACCTGTCCTTTCTGCCATCCTGGCAGGGTCCTTCAGGAGCAGGTCTGTTGCACCGCTAATGTGATTTGATCTATGCTAGAAACTCAGGACTAGAGAGTATGATATTCGAGTTTTCTAACAGTATAAATTCCAGGCAAAAGGACTATGAGCCGGGAGTGGAGGGCGGGGGGCTTTCTGATCCCCCCAAATCATCCCCATGTACCTGTGACCAGCACAAATCAGATTCCCCCTGAAAAGAAACACGGGGGTGGAGGAGACGGTCAGTGAGTTGTCACGAAAGAATTTAAGAGTCAGGGCTTAGCCAGCACCAGCCTTCTAGGGCTTCACCCCAAGCAGGAAATTGCTGCACTGCTCCACGGCTTCCCTACACCGATGCCCAGGCAGTGGGCCAATTCACTAACCCCTTCCCTGGCCTCGCACAGACCGCATCGCCCATGCAACCCTGGCCCCACCGTAACCCTGGCTGGCTTAAGAGCAGTTGGCAGAGAGAGTCCAGGGCTTGCTATTTAAAGCTATAAGCAGCTACCATGAATGGAGATGAGCTGCTTTAGCAGCAGAGGATAAGGCTGGACGCAGAAGATTTTCGCTTGCCCTAAAGAATTCACTCACCTGCTGTGGCTAGGCACCTAAACTTGATAGGAAACAGCTCAGTTCCACTTACTAATTACTGGTACTCATCTATCTATCCTATCCAGCAACTTTTTCACAATGAAGCTGCTTGATTTCAAATGCCTAGAGTCAATTTTCAACATCAAAATGTACTACTGATGTGTGTGTATATGTATACAATTGCACATGTATGTATATTATACATACACACCCTTAAATACCCGCATGGACTATTTTATGTAAACATACACACATACATCTCCATATACATATGATTATTCATAGGGAATACATACATAAAGAGAGATTCATATATGTGTCTGTGTTTGAATTCAGGTTACCTGAGCTACTGGAAATATTAGGAATACCCTCTGACAGCCAGGATTAGCTAACAATCAAAGGTACAAGTTCTGAATGCAGGTATTCACGTCTTCCAGGAGATGAGGATAAGACACCCACTTCTCTGGATTTCTAATCCATAAACAGGAACTGTTGTCAGGATTAAGATCAATTCTATAAAGGATAGATCTCTGCCTGGCACACAGTCAGTGCTCAGAGATTTTAACCAATATTAGTATTATGATAAAGCATCTATGGTAGCTCAGGAGGACTACTGTGACAGATTAGTTTTCTTCTGGAAGTCAAATTCTATCTCCACCAGCTCTGATAATCTTCCCCCATCCCCTGCTCCAGTAATCTCTTTGTCTTCTTACTGCATAAAATGGGCTCATCAAGCACTTTATGTAGGCAATGCCTATTCGTGTTTTAAAATTCAGCTTATCTATCATTTCTGGGAAATCTTCCCTGACCCCTAGCCTGGGTCTGATGACTTGGTTACCTTTTTCATAAAACAATGTCCCTCTGCTTTATAGCTTTGTTTACTCAGTTGGATGACTTTAAAAAGTAGGGTCTCTATTTCCCACTCTAAAAGAAATTCCAAGGGGGGCAAATACTAGGCCTGCGTCTGTTCATTGTAGCATCCCTAGCACTGAAAAGTACCTAGCACACAGTCAATGATCAATAAATGTTTACTGAATGAATGAGTTAGCCAGATATCAATCAATCAATGTCTTCCCTCCTAAGAAGCACAAAGAGAGAAGATTCACTCACTGGAATATAAAGAATCTTGGGAGTTACCAAGAGACACAAAAATTGGAAAAACTAGTCCTTGCCTGAAAGAAGTCAAACCATCCAAGAAACTGAAGAGGTGTGGCTTTTTGTACTTGGCTTGAGAATCTTTATAACATTCCATCAAGGAGAAACCACAAAAAGAAATGAAACGTTACAAAGCAGAGTTCTGGGTACCAACGGGGAAGGGCGGAAAGGGATTCTACACAGAGAACACATTTATTCCATTAAGGTTCAAGAAACCTGGAAGGTGACAGATTATAGAGCCATGGAACTTACGTTCCCTGTTCTCCTTCATTCAGGAAGTCATCCGATACTTATTGTGCACCTACTGTATACCAGGAATGGTGCCTGGCTTTATGGATACCAGGAGTAAGCATGACAGACGCAGTTCCAACTCTCGTGGAATTTCTAGTTGAGCACAGGGGAAAAAGGCATTAAACAGATAATTTATGTGTGACCAGCACTCAGAAAAGAGAATTATAGGTTGCTATAGTAACAACATTGCCTGGAAAGTCAGTATATAAGCATATTTTGTTTTCTTCCAAGGAATTTATCCAAAGAATAATATTTTTATAATGTCCTTTTAAAAATTGTATCTTTTCTTAAGCAACAAGTTGCCATGCTGATTTGTATCTATTCCTGTTGCTTAACAAGAGTAAAGCAATTTAAGAGATAGCCTATACTTCTACTATCAATTTAAGTGTGGGTTTTGGTCAAGAGGATGTTGCCCCTTCACTAACTTATATGTGCCAGAAGAGGACAGAGAAAATGAGAGGGGGGGAAAACGCTTAGTTATGAAAATCACAGAAGGATAGAGTTGATTTCTATAAAATCTTAGGAACCTTAAACTTTGAAGTTTATAGCACTCCCTTCATTTGTGAAAGTTACACAAATGGAATTCTAAACACATTAAAGAAAGACCTATAGTTCACCTTTCAAAACTGGTCCTCAGTGCCCCCATTCCAATATTTATACCATTCAGTCTATCACTATTGATTTTTTGAATACATACTGTGTTTCAAGCATTGCAAAAGACCCAGAGGAAAGAGTTCTTATCCTCAATGGAAAAACTGATGCCCTTCCAACAATAAATGTACAAAATAAATTCAAGATAAATTTGAGACGTGGGGCACCTGCATGGTTCAGTCGGTTGAGCATCTGGACTCTTGATCTGGGCTCAGGTCATGATCTCAGTGTTGTGGGATCAAGCCCCCATGTTGGACTCTGTGCTCAGCAGTCTTCTTGGGATTCTCTCTCTCCCTCTCCCTCTGTCCCCCATCCCCCATGCTAAATTAATTAATTAATTAATTAAATCTTTTTTAAAAAAGAAAAATTTGAGATGCCAATAATGGATACAAACAAGATTTAAAACACTAATATAAAGTGACTAGGGTTGCTGTTTTAGCTGAAATGGCCAGAAAAATCCTTTTTGAGGAAATGTAGTTTAACACTTGAAGTGATGAAAAGGAACCTCTATTTAAAGCTCTAGAACAGAATATTCTGAGCAGGAAAAAAAAAAAAAAGCAACACTCTCAAAAGGCCAGATATGGGGATAATTTGGATTATTTAAAAAACAAAAGGAAGACCAGTATGGCTGAAATATAGTGAACAAAGGAATGATATCAGAGAAGTATGCTAAGACTAGATTTTATACAACACTGCTTCTCAAAATGTAGTGTCACCTGGGAACTTGTTAGGAGAACAAACTGTCAGGCTCCTAGGCAGACTTGCTGAATCAAAAACCCCAGGTGGCTCCCAGAATTCTATGTTCTGACAAGTCATCAGTAAGGTTCCCATGCCCACTACAGTTAGAGACCCCTTGGAAAGAACAATGATACTCCAACCCAGCTGCATATTAGAATCATCTGGAGCAGCATTTTATTTACCTAAGCTGAGCCTTATCCTAGAGTCAATAAATCTGTATCTCTGGACTTGGTATCTAGGCATCTACATTTTCTTTACAGCCCCTTGGATGATCACAATATACAATTACTGAAACTACTAACATAGGGTCTTAAAACTTATGGTAAGAAGTTTGAATTTTATTTTTTTTAAAGATTTTATTTATTTATCTGACAGAGAGATATAGAGAGAGCACAAGTAGGCAGAGCAGCAGGCACAGTGAGAGGAGAAGCAGGCTCTCCGCCAAGCAGGGAGCATGACTCGGAGCTTGATCCCAGGACCTGAGATCATGACTGGAGCCAAAGGCAGACACTTAACCGCCTGAGACACTCAGATGCCCCAAGAAGTTTGAATTTTAATGGGAAGTAACCGAAAGCATTTAAACATAAGTTCATCAAATTTAGCTTCAGCTCCTATGTGAAAGATGAAGAGGGGGAAAATAGAACAAAAAGACAGTTAGGAGGTCGCTATACCGTCCCGTTCGGAGGTCACTACCCCAAACAAAGTTGTAGCATTGGAGATTTCATAAGTAGATTCAGAGCTTATTTTATAGAAAAATCTTAAGACTACGGATTTGATGGGACAGATGAGGAAAGAAAAGGCATCCAGCATAAGCCCAGGTTTTGTGCCTAAGAAATAGTTGCCCAGACTTTTTGGAGGAAATCATGTAGGCATGGCTATTAGGGATTGGTCTTTGGCCCTTTTAAGTCTGAGATGGCAATTAGACACCCAGCTGGAGATGCTCAATAGACAGCAGGATATGCATACAAGTCTGGAGTGCAGAGGACAGGTCAGGGGTGCACATGGAGTCATCCCTGTAGAGATGATGTCTGAAGCCGTAAAATCAGATGAGACCATCTAAGTTGAAAGCGTACATACAAAAGAGGGCAGGTAAAGCACAGAGCTGGCAGAGCTGGTGTATGGACGGAGGGCAAGGGTGACTCCTGGAAACCCGAGGAGAGTGATGGTCCCAGACTGTCACAGCACAGGACAACTGAAGCTCTTAAGGCCTCTGTGTTGCCTCGTGGCACAGCCCCACCCCCAATTCCTGAAAGCAAAGTGGCTTTAGAACCTCACAAGCACTTCTTCTGACTACTGGCTACTGAATAACTTATGAATATCCACTTCAGAGCTCCACTTACTATCAGTAAATCTTTACATGAATCAAAGAAGGAATCCAAGGGTCTGACATATTAAGTGGCTTGGCCATATTCATACAGTTTCTGTATTCTGCCAGAACGTGGCCTGAGACGGCACTCACTGGTGCTTCCCAAGAACATGTAGCCTCCAGGCAAGGGGACCAAGAGAGGAAGTTGTAGCTGGGCACAGTTAATCCAATCTGGGACTGGAACTGACCTGTGCTGAGTCAAACCGGCTGGGATTATGACTGGGCAATGGGCAAGGGCCAAAGCAGTACCACAGATCAAAAAAACAAAACAAAACAAAACAAAAACCTTGAAATTCCTTACCAGAGAAGCGGGTCAGTTGGGAAGAACCAGTATCCAGTATCATTGCACACAAACAAGAAACAGTTGAGTTATAGAGGCTGGCACTAATTGAAAACTTGTTAGAAATGCAAATTTTCAGGCCTTTCCACAGATCTATTAAATGAGAAACTGACACAGCACAGAGCAATCTATGTTTTAACAAGCGGTGCAGGAGATGCCGGTGCCCACTAAGGTCAGAGGCCCCTTGGAGAAACAATGATTCTCAACTTTCACCACATATTCCACCAATGTAACATGTGAGGGCTTTTCTAGGGAAAGGCTGCATCAGTAGAGCTGGTACAACATTCCTATGTTGAAGTAACTTGGTAGGTACTTCCCTAACAGTATATCAAGGGAAAGTCCCTCTTGCTCTTAATATTTTATAAAAACATAACTATATTCCTCTCTATATATATATACATGCATGTATGTGTGTGTATATGTATGTATATATGCATGTATGCATATAAATGAATATACATATTTCTCTTATTTCCACATTTTTTTGGGAGTCAAGGTGAAACATCTCCCAAAACTATAATAGCTTGGGTGGTAATAGTTGGGTTCTTTGGAACCTTTAGGAACATAAGATTTAGTCACAGTAGATTAAAATAAATTTTTAAAAAGTTAGTAGAAAAAGCATTAGTAGAAAGTAACCATATCCCAACATTTGGAAAAGTAACACTCATGCATGCAATGTCCCCCCCAGACCATAATTAATGAATAATGATCAAGTATGATGCTTTGATTTCTTCCTTGGCCAAGAATGCACGCCCATAACAAACTTAGTTATAGAGTCATAGAAGAGCCATCTAACATGAATCTCAGAAAGCTTACAGTAAACATTTTCCCAATTTTAGATCCCTGGGCCTGTAGGAACCAGAAGAGGCATCAATGGAGATCTGGGAATGACTATTGTCATAAGGATGAGCAAAATGCTAATAGGTCTGAGAATGACTTAATCTTTTTATCAGAGAAGATCACCAATGGGTATAGAGGGAATATAAGTTGTACTCACTGGTGATTTTGACCAGTAATTTTGTATGTTTTTATTATGAACAGAAAGGAAAAATGATTTATTACTTAATAAACACAGTTTGGGGGGCGCCTGGGTGGCTTAGTGGGTTAAAGCGTCTGCCTTCGGCTCAGGTCATGATCTCAGGGTCCTGGGATCGAGCCCCGCATCGGGCTCTCTGCTAGGCGGGGAGCCTGCTTCCCCCTCTCTCTCTGCCTGCCTCTCTGCCTGCTTGTGCTCTCTCTCTGTCAAATAAATAAATAAATAAATAAATAAATAAATAAATAAATAAATAAATAAATAAAAAATAAACACAGTTTGGTTTACATAGTATTTTAAAACCTAAGGTCCAACAGGCGGAACAAAAATAATCACCAATCTAATTCGACTCCCTACTTTTTAGGAATGGGAAGGACTAACAGAGAAGTTCCATAAATATAACCCTAATTTTAAAACGTTCTCCTAGAGCCACATGTTTCTAAAATTTTTCCAATCACAGCTATTAAAGAAGGCCTCCTCTGAAAATTTTAGATCAATGGTTGGAGTTTAGGACCAATATGGTTCAGAACTTTACCTCATCGCTATGCTGAGTTTAGGTTTGGTACCACAGCTGAAGTCAAAGGTAACAATGACATGTGGCTGACCAAACAGAGACAGAGATCTCACAGTGATTTAATTATATCTGGATCCACATCCTCTTTTTGGTCCATTTTCTTGTCCTAGTGGCCAGTTAATCCCATCTTCAGAGCCACTTATGAAAAATAAAGGACTATAGGAAACCAGGCAGGAAAGCAGAAAATATTGGCACCCTTTAAGCAAGATCAAGTATCCTGCAAGCTTAAAGGAATTATTTCCCCAAGATTCTAATCACTATGTTAAAGCATCCTGTTTCCCAGATAATGCTAATTGAAAGTTTTCCCAGTGTTTGCGTTGTTAACATTTGCAGAATCTCTCACTAAGTGCTATTCTTGATTTTCTCTTGGACGTTGCATGCTCAGACTGGGTCCCACTGTGTTCATATGACACCATAGCATTTAATAGCACAGTCTTCTCAATCTAAAACAATCTTTCATTTTTAGGGACATCACTAGACAGAAGTAGGCCTTCCAGAAATTTCTTACATTTTTAAATTGAAGTTGGAAAGTTCCACCAACTAATCAAAAATTCACCATGACCCCAAAAGTCTACTTTGATAATGTCATTTAAGTTCAAAAATGCACTTTCTCGTAGCTAACATTAGGGACCCACCATGCCAACTTATTCTCTATTCCTTGCAATTGTCTCCACAAAGTTGTAGAAAATGCATACTCTTTGCTGTATTTTTTTTTAAAGGAACACTCTGGACTGGAAAAAGAAATAGATATAAGACAGTATATTGACCGTCATCACCTGATGAAAGAGATATGAAAAGAACAAAGTTAGTAAGACTCTGAACAACAGTAATATACCACCTAATGCCATAGAACTCTTTATCACTAACCCCAAAAAAAGTCTCACTCTGAGACTCATAATTTAAAATATTTTTCCAAAACAAAAAGCCAGAAAGGAATGTTAAAATTATGACTTAAGCCTGGTTAAATCCATTCTGGTCAGAGGGTGGGCTATCTCATACCACTCTAGGGAAATTTGCCTGAAATAGTTTGCTGCCTGTTAGGTACAATGAACAACTGAGAGGGCAACTGCATAGAACAGAAGTATTACAATAATACTAACAATAAGAGGTCAATCATGAATGGTTACTACATCTTTGTCAACTCTGAAGAAACTAGTATGTGGAACAAGATATTTTCACTTCCTCTTTCTAAGCAGAATCTAAGACAGAACTTTCTATATATGGCAGAGCTATATATAAATAAGATGGAGAAGAGTGAGTTTCCCATCCTTAGAAGTCTTCAGGAGGCAGAGGTTAGAGTATCCCTCGGAGCCGATGATAAAGGAATTCTGCATCAGGTAGAGAAGGTGATATGAACATCACAGGATTTTCACTTAAGTATTCACTTCAGAGAAGACTGAATTTTCCACAAATTATGTCACACACTGCAGTATTTCTTATTTTGCAAATTTAATCATTATAATTATTAATCACAAAATAGGAAGGACAAATCATTTTAAATTGAAACAAAGAAGTTAAAGGACTGCAGTAATAATCATCCATTTCTTAGGGACCAGGCTGTGTGAGAGATGTCCTAACAGTCTTGGCAAGGTCTTGACCTGACCTCCACTTTACTGAAGGAAAGAGGCCTCCAAAAGGTTAAGTCACTTGTCGAAGGTCATAGGCTGGGAGACAGTAGAACTGGAGTTAGGTGTGTGGACTTCTACACCAATGCTCTACCCACTCTCACCATGACCCATTTCCCTCAACTGTTTTGCAGAAGTTTTGACTTCTGTCATCTATAGGAGTTACATTTTTCCAAATTGAACTCTTTCAAAGTACCATAACTCTAAATAGCTTAGCCAGTGTTCCTCTTCATTGGTGTTTATTGGTTATTCACACCACAAACCACAGAATTTAATATCTTCTAAACAAAAGTAGGCTATTAAAATCTAGATCATGCTTTTTAAAACCTACGAGGCTATATATAACATCAGGGGTTTTTTTTTAACATTACTAACTCTAAAGTTAGACCTCAGTACAACTATACATCCCCATTTCTTCAATCAATAAACTAGAATTTTCAGAAATTGATTACATTTATGGAAGATTTTTAACTTGTTTATCAAAGGACTTACAAACCACAGTAAGACTAATAATAATATCTTGATACATTTAGTGCAGTCTAGTATTGCTCAAAAACTAATTCTTTTGAAAACAATTATTAAAAAAAAAAACACCGAGTGATTCAAGTCCCTTGTTTCAGGGGCAACTGAGTAGCTCAGTCAGTTAAGTATCTGTCTTCAGCTCAGGTCATGAACCCAGGGTCCTGGGACAGCACCCAGAATCGGGCTCCTTGCTCAGCGGAGAGCCTGCTTCTCCCTCTGCCTCCTACTCCCCCTACTCATGCACAAACTCTCCCTCTCTCTCTCTGACAAATAAATAAGTTAAACCTCAAAAAAAATTAAAATTAAAAATTAAATAAATAAATTAAATAAAAATCCCTTCTTTTAGAGACAAAGAATTCCCAAAGTCTGACTGTGTTAATAAAAAGTACAATTGATTTTTCTATCCCAAACTTTTTTGTAATTTCATTGTTGTAGACTAAGAGTAGTAGTTTAAAACCTCACTTTTCAATTGTATTTCTGATTAACCTCATATTCCTAACAGTTTAAAAACATAAAAGCTATTTATGCTGTGGTCTTCTTGTCAACAACCCCCATTGTGAGAAGCATATTTAGTTAGCTTGGGGTAACAGAACTGCCAACAGACACACAGGACAATATAGCTTGGCCACCCACTCTATTTCCTAACAACAAATTCTGTCACTGGTCTTTGAATCAAAGTATTTAATTAAACATTGATTTTCTCTGCCTTTTCTATGGTCTGCCATATGTACGTGTGTATGTGTGTTTATATGAATGTGTACATACATGTATGTATATATATTCCTATATACACATATAGAGCTACAGAGTATAAATACTATAAATGAAACAAAATGAGATTTAATATCAAAATTAACTCATCTATTGCGAGTTATTTTGTTTTATTTTTTGAGAGTTCAGTAAAGCTGATCTAATTGCTCCTTATGCTTTTTTTTTACTTTCTTGACAGTAATGCACTGCAAACAAATATCACTAAAATGACATTAGTAATACTCATTGGGGAATGGCAAGAAGTAAGAGATATGAATATAGAGTAAATATAATAAGTGGGGAAAACACTTCAGGTGGAATAAATAATAGTCATAGCAGGAAGTTTACTAATGGCACAATCACTGATCAAACTTGAAAAGGTTGAAGAACCTAAATGATAGAAAAAGATTTTTCAAAGTCAAACTTCATAACCCTCTGAGATAAAATTTGGGGAACAAACTCTAGAAAAAAGTTACAATGAAAAAATATCCCTAAACTCTAGAGGAAAAGGCCCCATGACTTCAGAGAAATGCTCTTTTCTTTTTTTTTTTTTTTTAAGATTTTATTTATTTGAGAGAGAGAGAGAGAGCACAAGCAGGAGGAGCAGCAGAGGAAGAAGGAGAAGCAGGCTCCCCGCTGAGCAGGGAGCCCCATGCAGGGCTCAGAGCCTAAGGCAGCCACTTAACCAAGTGAGCCACCCAAACGCACCCCTGAGAAACTTTACCCATGCAGAAAGAAAAGCAACATCATTAAGGAGCAGGAATCCTCACACTCCTCCCATCCTGAATGCCTATGCAAGTCCTGTTATTATCAATGGCAAAGTCGCTGATTTATGCTTTTCTCTCTCCCTCTCTCTCTCCTCTCTTTCTCTCTCTCCCCCCTTTGTATCATATTTGGTCCTACACTCAGATAAACACTGGCGTGCCTGTGTATTTGTTATATATGTTACAAAGTTCATGAAATCAACTTCCACATCCTCCCTTCATTCCTAGGCCATCACAGGCAGACCTGGAACAAGACTCCTGCTTTCTTCAGAGGCCCCTCCTCCCACCCACCCCATCCCCACCGTCACCAGGGATTACTTTAGCGCAAATGTTTATCTTTCCAAATCTCTCGTACCACAAATATCGCTTCCTCCCACAAATACCGCTTCCTCCAGGAAGCCTTCTACCATCTTCCAGGCAGAAACAATGTTTCCACCCTCCAAACTCTCACATCTCTTGTGGTCTAAGCTCACAACATTCTGCCTTCCAGTCTCCGAATGCACATCTCCTTTCCAGTGCCCTTGGAAGAGCAAGACTATGCCTGACTTCCCTTCAGTATTTACCAGAGCAACCTATCGAGCACTTTACATAGCCTAGTGTTTCAAAATGCTTTGTTAACTTGGATCAGTATTCCTGAAGCAAAGATTAAGTCAAAAAACATGGTTTTCACAGTTGAAAACTTTGAGGCTGGACTGAGTTTAGAAGAACTCCCTGACCTCAAAACCTGATTATGCACAAGGGCATCAAATCAATACCGACCCGTCCTCTTGTTCTTGTCTTATGATGATTTATTCAGAAGAAGGTATTTTAAGATGTGGTCAGCAGTATTTTCACAGTTCTTAAAGCATGTCTTGAGTATCTTGAAAAATCTGTATTAAAGTAATGAGCTCATGGTTGTCAAGGCAAGAAAAGCATTACTTGCCAAGCTGACAGCAGAAAGAAAAAGTACTTCTGTTGCCCTTTTAATTCTGTTTTTCCATGTCTGTCCAAAGAAAGATTTGCAGCCTCATATTTGCATTTTTCCCCAATTTTAACTCATCTTTAAACTTAATTTTTAAAAAATTTACTACACCAAAGTTAAGGGAGATAATGGAAACAAATCATCATCAAAATGATATAAATCAAATCATAAGCACTGTGCAAGTGATACTCATAACCAAACATGAATAATTTAGCTTAACTACAAAATAACTATTATAAAGAAATATTTGCAAAATTTAAAAACACTTCTGAAGGTTTGGTTTTGTTTCGTTTTTTCCACTCCCTACTCTATTCCCAGCTCATGTCCTTGGATATTCTTCATATAAGATCAACCAAATCACATAAGAGAAATAGAGCCAAAAAAATTGGAAAAGACTTGACATATGTATGATTCTCGACTTATGCAAATCAGATACAAAATGTGAAAATGATCAAGGACTATGCCAAACCTTGCCTCTTTCCCCCAGATAAGCACATACTGGCTGCCTTCATATTTGAGGAAGGGGGCAGAGTGAGAGAGGTACCCAATCAGGCAGACAAACAACAAGGTGAACACTGACAGCTCCCAAAGGGTCACAGCTTAACCAAAATCTCGGGAAAATCCCGCGATGGTTCTCATTCTCCCAGACTAACTGAACTAGAGAACTTCCACCCATTCTTTATTTTAAAAGGGGCCAGAACCTGCTGCCTTTTTTTTTTTCCCTTCTACTTCTGGAAATTAAAGGGGTTAGGGGCTTTGAGCTCCTTCTAATCCTGCATTGCTGAAATAGCCTGGTGCAGGTAGGTGTCTGGAGGTAAAAAGAGGTTTCAGCCTTTTGTTCCTCAAACCTTCTAATGTCTCTGAAATCAGCATATAAATCATAAACAGATCTCCCCCTCATCCTCCCCACCCCCCTAACTCTCCCTGCCTTCCCCTGGTCCCGTCAAAAAAATGCATAACACCTTTCATAGACAGGTTCCCTGGGAGGTGTTGGGCCTTCAGCAAATCAGGCTCCTCTCACAGACGCAGATGTTCGAATGTCAACATCTAAAGATCAGCCCTCCAAAACCCTCTTTTCTAAATCCACTCTAAATAAGTACAGACTTGTATCCATTTTTAGCATCAAACATTTCTTTTACGAGATAGAGCTGTAGTAACAATTACAGGTCAAATATTCTTAATCCCGGGCACACTGGCTCATAATACTTTTTAGACAGACTTTTTAAAAACCGCCTCTGCAGCTAGACTTATTGAAAAAGGCATGGCAAGAACATGTTGTTGAGGGGACCAAACCCCAAACCAAAAGTCTCAAGGCAGGGGAATCCTAAGGCTGTTTCCTTTATAGGTTTGCTATTATCCTCCGAGACTTCACTGGGCCATGCCCCAAATCTGAGAAAGATAAAATACCTCCAATATTAACCAGATGTGACTATCAGATATTTCAAAAAAGAGATCTTATTTATGGTTTCCAAACTGTTCACCTCAAGCTTCCAAGACCCCTTGCCCTAACAGTGAGGATGGATGACAGATGCCTCGGGGGAGCCTAAAAGTGGTCTAAAGTGAGAACGAGGGAGGAAGAAGAGATACCAGAAGGAACATCTCCCACCTGTTTTAGGCAGGCCTTTCCTGAGTTTATCCGTTTCACATATTACTTTATTAGGTAACCCCTAGTGATTTCATCTGAAGGAAGAATTCCAAACGTTAAAAAAATGCTGAAAATTTCTATCCTAGATAGACTCCCTTGATCATAAAATCAGCCCACAAGGAAATCACTGAGCTGGAGAACCCAGGAAAGCCATTAGCAGTCAGCTCTTCCACTCCCTCCCAGTTCCCCCTGATGCTAATCCAGGGGAATTAACAGAGTAATATTGTTCCAGCAAGTCTAGAGAAATTCAGTTTCCTTATGTTATGAAATACATGAAATAAAGCCTACTAACCAAACAACCCTTTATCTTGGCACATTCATAGACCACAAAATATGATTGTGAGCTGCCACTGCTCGCAGGGGAGATTTAATGGTGTTACGGAGTAAATGCCAGGGCTCTGTGGAATAAAGAAATCTATTTTCAGCTGGGACTCTCAGCCAGAAGTGTCTTCCCACCACGAAGTGTGTGAAATTCCAGAAATGTGGAAGCAGAGAGGTAAAGCATGTCGACACCCTCCAGCCGAAGACCACCTGCAGCACATCTGCCATGGACAGGCTGGGTTTATGACATGCTGCACGGAGGGAGAATGCACACCAGAGGGAAGCATCTGCATTGCAGTTAAAAAAGCAGGAGAAAGAACCTATTAACGCGATCTAGGCTTCAGTTGGGTAATTTGGGGTAAAGTCTAGAAGCTGGGCTCTGTTCTAGACTAGATTCTATCAGAAAGCAGGGACGACTCAACAAATGAACACCTCAGTAGTTCTTATCTAGAGGCAGGATAGACTCGAGCAAGAACAGAGCTGAAAGTGGGAAAGAATTAGCAGTCACTCATAAATGACCATCTTGCACAGAACAGGAAAAGGTCACACTAGACAAGAACAGATGAATTATTCTCGGCCACACTGGATAAGAATCACTGTCATGTCCTTTGTGCAGAAGACTCTGATGTTGATTTCAGAAACCCAAAGAATAATAGTTTAGTTACAATGCTTATCAATGTCTAGATCATATTTTAGACATTGGCTTCGGATATGTCACTCAAGGCATCTTTCTGTCCTCTTCAATCATGCCTTTATTAAAGCATCTTTCCTTTGACCATTTCATACAGTTACCTGGGATAGGTAGACTCTACCTTACTATTTCAGGCAGGTGTCTGATTCTAGAGGGGTAAAAGCAATTTAAATGTCGTTGCTTTTCAAATTATCTGTGGCGAAGAAAATGTTTTCTTTTCTCCCAATTGGTCTTGGAGTATTTTGTCAAATACAAGAGAAATTAACTACTTGAGGGGTGCCTGGGTGGCACTGTTGATTAAGCCCACTCTTACTCAGCTGAAGAAGTCAGTTGACTTCTCCGACTCTTGGTTTCAACTCAGGCCATGATCTCAGGGTCCTGAAATCAAGCCCCGCATCCCTCTGGCTCCACACTCTACAGGAAGTCTGCTTGTCCCTCTCCCCAGGCTCCTCCCCCAGCTCATGCTCTCTCTCCCTCTCTCTGAAATAAAGTCTTCTAAAAAATAAGAATAATAATTTTTACAAAGAAATTAATAACTAGAAAAATAAAATGAGGGGAATCTGGGTGACTCAGGTAAGTGGCCAACTCTTGATTTTGGCTCAGGTCATGATCTCAGGTCCTGGGATGGAGCCATGTGTCAGTATCCTTGCTCAACAGGAAGTCTGCTTGAGGATTTTTCTCTCTCTCTCCCTCTCCTTACCCCGCCCCTGCATGCACACACTCTCTCTCTTTCTCTCTCTCAAATAAATAAATCTTTAAATTCATTCATTCATTCATTCATTCATTCATTCATTCATTCATTCTTGGACCCGTTATTTAATTAACTACACAATATTTGTAGGACCTGGTAACAGACCAAGTGCTATTCTAGGCCCCATGAAATGGTGAAAGGAATAGTGGCTACCATCCTCATGCAGCTCAAATAAATGAATTTATTCATTCATTTTAAAGAATGATAAAACCGGGGCACCTGGGTGACTCAGTCAGTTAAGTGTCTGCCTTTGGCTCAGGTCATGATCCCAGGGTCCTGGGATCGAGCCCCAAATCAGGGGCCCTGCTCAGCAGGGAGCCTGCTTCCCCCTCTCACTCTGCTGCTCCCCCCTCACCCCACTTGTGCTCTCTAATTCTCTCTCTGTCAAATAAATTTAAAAAATCTTTTTTAAGACCTTTCCAAAGTCAAGAAGGTTAAGCTTAAATCCCTATACAGCCAGTAAAAGGGAAATAGGGTTTAGGAATCAACAATCAGCCAAGTTTATTTCCATTCTCTACAATTAAACTTCCGACTTCTTCTTGGCTAAGGGTTTATCTCATCCAATGCAATTCTGCAATTCTAAGAACTTGTTCCCAGCTTAATGAAGTCGTCCTGGTTTTATCCCTCTGGTTTGTGGATTCGCTCCCCATAACCCTGCTTGCTGTTCTTCCTGCCATGATTGTCACTCTTCCTCCTGGCACATGGTTGCTGTGGGCTGGAAACTCTAGGAAAGTCTTCATTCCGCATACCCACAGGGCCAGCACTGCCTTCTCTACAGGCCAGACCCATCCTTTTCCTGGACCCAGCCGAAGGCCTCAGCCAATTATCTCTGGTTCAAAACTCTGTCCTATTCATATCTCCAGAACATATTTCTCTTGAGAACTACAATTTTTCAAGTTAAATGTGATTCTAACATATACACACACACACACACACACATGCCAGATATTTTGACACTTAAATTCCATGACAAATTTAACATCTTTGAGCTGCATGAGGATGGTAGCCACTATTCCTTTCACCATTTCATGGGGCCTAGAATAGCACTTGGTCTGTTACCGGGTCCTACAAATATTGTGTAGTTAATTAAATAACGGGTCCAAGATTGGAACAAATGAATACTTGCAGTGTGCAGTGGTAGTATTATATACACACACACTCAATATCAATTTACACATGATGCTAACACCGTATCTTAAAAATGAGAAATTAGAGAATCCTAATAATTAGCATTCATTCAGACTTTGTATCTATTTTCCTCTTCCTTGTAACGACTCATTATGGCCCCAGATTTCTCATATCTATGATTAGATAATTTGACATGTACAGTAAGAAAAATACTGGCTGCTAAGTCAGATGTAAAAATCACTGTGATGATACATTAAAATAAGGTCCCTGCCTTTTACCTTCCTTAAACTGATTTTCAAGCCAATATCCCACATTTCAAATCTTAGCTGAGAAGATAGAAAGTACATAATTTTTTACGCTGTAAAACCAAAAAGTAACACTGAATTGAGTTTTATATTCAATGTATTTTATCTAAAAGTATTATAAAATGGTACCTTTTGTATGATTTATGTTCTTTTCTATCTTAGGAGTACTGAATCAAGCTCTCTCAACGAATATTTTGAACTTCCTCTTCTAGAAAGTACTTTCTTATTTCCTATTCAATGACTTAATTAATTCATATCTATTCAACCTTTCCATAGAATGAGAAGAATTCGAGCAATTCCTTATGTCTTCAAACACCAGAATATGGTCTAGCACCAAACGCAGAGTGTACAGGTCCTAATCTAACGAAGTCCAACTTGAACACTGGGACCTACATGTCTTCTGCTACATGTCCTCTGCACTGGCTTTTAAATCGAGAGGCAGAACAAGACCGCAAAGATAAAGCCTAAAACAATGCCCTTACCAGGATGTGGTAAGACATATGTATCATACTTCCTCTGGTTTGGGCCTATGCATAGAGAGAATAAGAGCAAAAAATTCATGGTATTGTTGGAGGACCAGCTAAGGTAGCATAATCATAAGCAGGAACATAAGGAATATTTTGAGAATTCCCAGAAGAGTGGCAAAACAAAGGGAATAGCTCTGAACTCCCAAGAAACAGCAGCTTGGCAACCATAGAAAGAAAAATGGTTGCTTTTTTGAACAAAGTCAACTGTGGATGGAAGAGGCATAAACACTGACACACTTTTCAAATAACATCTGGAGAGGCAAAACAAATAAAAATATTTCACATCTGCTCTGTGTAGAGAAAGGTCAGTTACTATTGGCCTCAACAACAAAACTGAAGAGCAATACATGGGTATTTTAGTTGAAACTAAGGAAAAAACTGACTCAAAGCCACGACACAAAGGGAACTACATCTCATGTTTGTAAAGTAATGCTATTTGAACAAATTCTGACAAAGGATTTGCTCATTTCCCATTTTAGCATTCTGTGGGGAAGCAAAAGAATGCATTCAAAATACTTTCTTTAAGAAGATATCCAAAGTTTCCACATAAGAAGTGAAATGCTATCATTTTGGAGGAATCTATATTTCTTTAGAAAAGTTTCAGAATGCTTTGAAAGAAATAAGGAGATAAAATTCCCCAATGTAACACAAGTGAAAATGTAAGCAAAAAGGCTAAAATAGGTATCTTTTGCTTCTCGGAATAATGCTACCTTCGTGGCAAAATGAAGCCAAAGCCCACATCTTTGATAGTAAAATGCTTTCTCGAGCTCCTTCCTGAACTTAAAATATAATAGTAAGGCTTCCTTTCCACCTCTACCTTCCACACCATGTCGGAGCCATGCTGTACTCCCGCACACCTGCAAACACATACACACAAAAGGGAATAAGTCTTACCAGACCGTCACAGTTGCTAATGGCAACAGAGGTTCCTGGAATGTCCATGATGTCACCAACATAAGCACAGTTAGTCTGCAAAGGCTCCGTTTTCCAGATTCTTTCTGAAGCATTTCCTGCTTGATGATCATCCGTGGGGTCAGTTGTATTCTCTGGCACCAGAGCGGTCTCGTGCCATTCCACAACAGCCCCAGGAGCGACTAGCTGAGTGTTGGGCCTTAGTCGCAGATGAAAATCTCTTCCAAATGCCGTGATGTTAAAGAACAACTGCTCAGAGTTGGAAGACACGTCCCTCGGTGACCTCCTTTTGTGATTTGCAGAAAGAATATGGGAGAGATAGTGTCCTTCAAAATTCGTGCTGACTGGAGTCACCAGCTCATACTCACTCTGGCTCTTTATTGGTAAATCTGTGGGGTGAAAAATAAAATTGTAGAACCCTGTGTGACAAGAGAACACAGGAGGACATAACACAGGCATAAAGTGTTCCACCTCACAAGGCTGTACCTCAACTTGCATAATAAATATATTCCTGAGCCATCTCATTAAGTATGAAATTTTGAGAACTCAAATCATTTCTCAACTATACTTAGGTAACTCTGGGTTCCGTCAGTCATTTTCTTTTTAAAAAATGTACTACATTTGAATATTTGTATTTCATTTATACATTTGAGACTATGAATATAATAAATTTCCATAAATGATATCTGGCTGGCTTATAATCAAGACATGGTCCCAATTCATTTATTATTGGCATAACTGACACCTGCTACAAATTTTTAACAAAGTTGCTATTATGTAAAAGAAATTTTTTTTGATTGTTTAGTTTTTCTCTGTAAAAATCCTAGAATTTATACTAATTATAATAGCTACTTTATGTTGCATTTATGGTTGGCCTGTAATTTTATACACTGTAGTTTATGGTGCTATAGTTTATACATAATATTTCCATCATAACAAACCTAACAATCACACTTCACAGGTGAGGAAACTGAGATTCAGGAAGTATGTGCCTTAGATCAAGTAACTGTGAAGCTCAGATATGAACCCAAGTCATATTCCAAAGCCCATACATCCCTTCTCCTCCACTGAATTGTGCTCCAGAAATCACAGAACATTTGCTGAAAATGAGGAGAATGGGTAAAAAAAAAAAAAAGTAGAAATCATAATCTATAAATTAAATATGTAGATGCTGGTCAGTCAAGAGCAAATGGCAATGCCATTTTGCAATAAATTCCATACACGGGACAGACACTCATTTTAATATGGACTTCTATTTGGAGTCTACCTTACATCACGGGTGGCCAGCTACAGGTTAAACTCAATTTCACAATTAATTCCCCTTGTTTAGCCAAATGCATTATGTCTGCTAAAATGCAAACATTTTATTGCAATAAAATAAAGATAACTCATTGAATAAGCCATTTATCCCTTATTAGAAATGACTTTGAAGCAAGACAGTGGATCCTGGAAAAGGACATGAGGAGAAGGATGAGAAAAGGACACAAGCAAGATCTGATAACAGAAATTAAAAAGTCCCCCACCTTCATGATTCTAGGCTAAGACTAGTCCTGCAGTATGCAAAAGGACCCTGAAAAAAATTCTATGACCTATGAATATTCTCGCCTAGAGCCATCACATGCATGTCATCCAATAAATGAAAGTGTAAGGCTCATAACTGAACTATAACATCTATGATCTTAAAGTAACCTTATAGAATATGTTCATTCTTTTCCTGCTTTTTAAATACTTCAGTGTATAAAATATCAGAAGACGAAGGCATTTTACAACTTGGAAATTCTCTGAGTGCACATTTGTTATCATTATGCCATTTAGAATGGCCAATGTATTTCAACAAAATACCCTTCTTTATCAAATGCACAGATCAAATAACACTGCTGTAAATATTTACTGGGCAGAGGAGTGAGGACTGTCGCCTCACAGAGTAAACTGAAGCCCGGCTCCAACCCTGGAAGGAACAGCAGCGGCATGATGCCTGCTTTGTGGGTTCTCTGGACCATCATCAAGGACCCACAGTAGGCATCAGAGTTAAGCCCGGATGCAAAGATGTGGTCTCTCTTACAACCAGATCCCTGGGGAATACTTTTGTAACTTTTGGTTTATAGAAAGAACTCGAAATTTTAGGGCATGAACTCGAGTGCTGCAGGAGCAGAGTGATGGAGAGGAAAGTCTCCACAGTAAGGGATGAATCAGGCTCTTAGATGTGGACTGACAAAGCCTATCCCCAATTAAGTATAAATTCCTTAAGGACAAGAAACTCCCCCATTCAGCTTGGTATTTCCAATATCACCTAAAACAAGATTTTGTACACATCAAGGTCTCTTGTCAGTAGGATCTGTTTAACATGTATTAAGTTAGTAATGCAGGTAATTGGAGAACCTCTGCTTTGCCTATGCTGCTACACACTAACTTACAAGATATACTATCAGAGGGCCAAGCTCGGCTGGCTGCACCAGTGATCCCGCTTGTAACTCTTTCTCTAACTGTTTATTTACTGTTTCAAAGGAAGGAGATTTCCCATCTCCACTGAAGGGAATTCACATAACCAAAGTCTAGACAATATACTGATGCCTGGATTAAGTGACTAGAGAACTAGAAAATTTAGGAAGAATGCAAGGAGGCTCCTCCACACCCAGGAGGACACCCAGAGCCTCATGCTTACAGCAAATCATGCATCCTAGATTCTTTGGGACAGTTCCATTTTTCCACTGTCAGATAGTATGTTCTGCATTTTTATTCAAAATAAAGATGGCATATTTCTCTACAGCTTTGTCTTCTCTGATACTAAATAATAAATCACTCCTAAAGTGTACACATAAGTTGCATTGCTGAAATAAAAATCTTTTTTAATATTTTATTTATTTATTTGACAGAGAGATCATACGTAGGCAGAGAGGCAGGCAGAGAGAGAGGGTTGAAAGCAGGCTCCCTGCTGAGCAGAGAGCCTGATGTGGGGCTCCATCCCAAGACCCCAGGATCATGACCTGAGCCGAAGGCAGAGGCTTTAACCCACTGAGCCACCCAGGTGCCCCAACGCGTTGCTGAAATTAAACCCCAAATGAGTAATTTTCCAGTTAGGAATTACTGAAACCAAAGGAAAAGATGCACTTAGTAACCCCTCAGGCTACCATCCCCCTGGACAGTAGTTGCAGAACTGACAAAGGAGCTACCAGGTCACCTACCATTTATTGGCAGGATAAATGCTGGGCACTGTGCTTTGTGCTCCAGAGTATACCATGTCTACGGCTCAGTTGGTTAAGTGTCTGCCTTTGACTCAGGTCATGATCCCAGGGTCCCCGCTATCAGGGAGCCTGCTTCCCCTCCCCCTCGGGGCTCCCTCTGCTTGTGCTCTCTAACTCTCTCTCTGTCAAATAAATAAATAAAATCTTAAAAATAAAAGAATATACTATCTCTAATTCTCACAGCAATCCCACAGCAGGTAGGTGTTATTATCCCTAGTTTATCAATGAAAAAGCAGGCGTAGGAGACCCGACATATCGCAAGCAAGAAGCCAAAGGAAAAATTCAATTTTGATCATTTTGACACTGAAGACCATGCTCCTGTGCTCTTATCCACCAAGATGGATAAGAATTGCTGTCGATTTCTAATTTAAGATCTGACTTATAGAGGAAAACTACCACATGAATTACGACGTTCTGTCCACCTGCAGCCAGTCAACCAATTTTTCCTCCAGTGTAGTTTCAAATTTTTCTGTAAAGAGCTCTTAAATCTTTAGTCTTTGGAAGACAAAAAGCAGTGGGAGGGGATGGATGGCAAAGCTCGATGCTATCAAAAGTATTTTCATCTCAAATTACAATCATACAAGCAAATTAAATTATATCCAGTGTTAAGTTACTATATTCAGAAGTTACAAACCTCATAGGTCCAAATCCTTCCACAAAGCAGTACAGCCTATGGATAAGGAAGGAACTGCACCGTTAGAAAGCAGTAAGTTAAGTCAGTTCATGACCCTGACCAAGTTCCTCGGTTTCTCTTAGGCTCGGTGTCCTTAATTGTTAACTGGAGGCTAGTAATACTTTCAACTTCATAGGTCTAGTGAGAGGTTTAAATGAGATTACACAAAGGATGCAATAAATGTGAATTACTGAAAACTTAAATGCAAGTTAGCTACTCATTAAAATATTGCCCATGTGCAATTTTAAGATGTGAAACTATACAACCGTCAGCAGAGATGGCTGAAGGGCCATGGCAATTGGTATGTAAAGGTTTTTGTGAGCCATAAATTCTACAGGCACAAATGACTGGAGCTACCATAAAGCCATACTGTGGTCACTAAGTCACCTGAACAGGACTCAGATGCAGTGACCCTTCCACACCTGACTAGCGTCTGTGCATGCATGGTCCATCTTCCTCCAGGTGCCACGGAGAAGTTGTCTGTGGTCTTACCTAAGAGCAAACTCTCCACTTGTGCACCACATCCTAAGCCCTCTTGTGTCTGCATTAACAGTTTCTGCAACTGTCCTCTCTTCTTTCTTTATCAGTTTCCCCACATCACTAGATCATTCCCACCAACAAATAAAAAAGCTGCCTTCTTATCTCATCCTTAATAAAAATGCTCCTAATGCCACTTCCCACTCTGGCTAATACCCCATCACTTCATTACCCTTTATAGCAAAATGCCCCAAAAGATTGATTAAAAGAGATGTCTCCAATTCCTCTCTTCCCATTCCTGTTCTTTCTTGAGCCTGATCCAATCAGGCTCTTGAGGTCACTAGAGACTCCATGTTGCTGAAACCAATGGTCAAAATGCTCACTCCTTACTTGCTCTTTCAGCAGATACTGACCCAGCTTATTTCTCCTTCCTTCTTGAAATACGCTCTTTATTTGGCTTCCAGGGCATCTTTCTCTTCTGGCTCTCCTCTTTCCTCGTGGTCTCCCCTCCTCATTCCCCCTTCCTCGCATCCCTTGATTTCTATGACTTGTAAACACTGCAGAGCCACAGGACCTGGTCCGTGGACTCCTCTCTTCTGCATCTTCCCTCTGCAGTATGGTAAGTTCATCCCATCCCATGGGTTTGAGTGCCTTTGCAGTCAGTTATCTCCAGCCCCAGCTTCCTCCATGGGTTCCTCTCTTGTCAACTCCACTGCCTTCTCCTTGTGGACATTCCCTAAGCACTTCAACTTAACATTTCCAGAAGTCAACTTCCTATCTCCCTGCTTCCAAGTCAGTAATTGGCAACTCTATCCTCCTAGCTACTCAGACCCAAAACCTGACTAAACTACCCTTAACTCTTGTCACAACACAAATCAAATCTTTCAACAAATTCTATTGACTCAGCCTTCAAGATGTCTCCAAACAGTGACCGCAGCTCACCACCAGCCAGCTACAACCCTAGTCCAAGCCACGGGTCCCAGTTTTTAATGAGCCCCATACCTGTTCTCCTTGGTTCTGCTCCTCCCCTTTATAAATTATCCTCAAAACAGAGCCAGAGTAGTAAAAGTGGCAGGTCAAGTCTCTCTTCTCCTCAAAACCCATCCCAGAGTAAAATGGGTTTGCTCTGCCCCACAGCCTGGCACTAAGAATTCTCACATCTCAAGGTTGCCATGATTGCTTTCCTCTGGGCTCTCCCTTCTCAATTCCTTCAGTTTTTGCTTTAATGTGACCATCTCTCAGTGAGGTGCATCCTGACCAATATCCATCTCATCACTCTATCCTCTTTCCCCATTTTACTTTTCCTCACAAAACTTGTCACTCATTCTCTGACATACCATAAATTATACTTATATTTACTTATTGTTTCTCCCACTAGCAAGTGGGAGTAATCTCCACAAGGGTGCAGATTTTTACCTGTTCTCTTTCTGCTGTTCTCCAGTGCCTAAAATAGAATCTGAAATTACTTAATAATGTAAATGAATGAATGGATGAGAGCAGTTTGAGCCCAAGGGTGTATCTAAAATTAGAATGTACCATCTTTTCCCTAAATAACAATTTATCACCAAGCAATCAATGACAGCCAACTACACAAGTTGTCATATACCTCTACAACCAGGATTTTCCTTACAAGTGTTGTTTCTACTTCTCACAGCTCTTGCTGACCAGTAAATCAAATGTTTCATAGTATCTAGGTCTTATATATAAGCTACTAAGAACCAGAAAGTGGATCTGGTCATTAAAACAGATCTCCTGGAATGCAGACACAGAGCCCCTCATACTTAGAAAGCAAGAAATTAGCCCCACTCTGCTATTCCTTTAGATATTCATAGAATATTTATATGGGTCAAAAATTTAAAAAGACCTTGAAAACCATCTAATCTTTGTCTCTTTCTTACAATGAAGGCATCTCAAGTAGATGATTTATTTTTATTTATTTTTTTTAAAGATTTTATTTTTTTATTTGACAGAGAGAAACACAGCGAGAGAGGGAACACAAGCAGAGGGAGTGGTAGCAGGAGAAGCAGGTTTTCCACCGAGCAGGGAGCCCGATGCGGGGCTCAATCCCAGGCCCCTGGGATCTGACCTGGGCCAAAGGCAGACGCCTAACGACTGTGCCACCCAGGCGCCCCTTTTTATTTTTTCTTTTCAGTTTGAGGTAGAGAGCCTTTAACCTGCTCCTGCTCTCTGTGAAAAGAGGTTTTTCTCTGACTCTCCTGTGCCTCTCCATCTCTTGGCTCACACTTTTCCCAGTTAAGAGGAGTGATGTCTATGATTGGGAAGTCTGGGAAAAATAAGAAGTTTGCAAAGCTCAGCACCTCCCTCCTCACTCTTCTTCCTGGGAAGGATCCTGATAAGGAGCACAGGTTGTCCTTCACGTCACAGGACAAGCCCTGCCCTAGCCCAGTGGGGCCTGACGCACGCCGGCTGGAGGGCACACTTCCTATCAAAGTGAGAGCCTCCTGTTCCCCTGGCCTTGTTTGTAAAGGACATATTTACCACATCTTTATATCTGCTACTTCTAACTTGTTCCCTCAAGCAAGTGAGAGGGGTATGTTTTCATTCAGGATCTCCTCAGAAACTCAAACTACCTTTAAGAAAAAGTATTGTCACATCTCCACTGGATGACTAATTATAACACTAACAATTCTCCTTGTCAGAGAATTCTCTAAAGTCCTCATTTGAAAGTTTAACTTAAAGCATTCTTCCTCCTTGGGTTGAATCAAAGAGACATATTCTTGAGAAAGAGAGAGAGACAGAGAAAGTGTGCGTGTGTGTGTGTGTGTGTGTGTGTGTGTGTGTGTGTGTGAGGTATGTGCATACATCTGTGTATATACACGCTAATAGTAAAAATAATCTACATCAAAGTATTTGAGGAGGCAATGTTCTATGTTTCCATATACTTAAAGACCTTTTGGCTGATCAGACTTTCCATTTTAATGTCAACCATGTTAGAATTTTCTCACAGTTTCAAAATTGTAATCATTTCTGAGACTTTGAACCCTTTCCACATGTCAGTGTACTTGCACATAACGGGCGCTCTCTAAGTACAGTTTCAAAGAAAAAGAGGAACTTCCCTCACACTGAAATTTGAACATGGCAGTTCTTTGCCTAGGATAATGTGCCATACATTCTCTTCACCCTTAAAATATCTAAACCAGGGGCGCCTGCGTGGCTCAGTCATTGGGCGTCTGCCTTCGGCCTAGGTCATGATCCCGGAATCCTGGGATCGAGCCCCGCATCGGGCTCCTTGCTCGGCAGGAAGCCTGCTTCTCCCGCTACCATTCCCTCTGCTTGTGTTCCCTCTCTCGCTGTGTTTCTCTCTGTCAAATAAATAAAATCTTTAAAAATAAAAAATAAAAAAATATCTAAACCAAACCTCTCATTTTCACCTAAATATTCAGCTCAACTTGTCTTCCTGACTTCATAATTTCTATTCATGATGTGCTGATTCTCCCAAAGCCTCAGGCTAGAAAACTGACCTTATATCCACTTTTCCCCCCATTTAATATCATTCAAGTCCTACTGTTTTCTCCTTAGAAATTTCTGTCAAACTAATCCCATTTCCTCGAATTGCTTCAAGTCTTCATCACCATACACTGCAAACTTCAAAGTGCCAAGTCCAAACACCCCAACATAATTTCTCACTACCAAATATTGTATAAACTGTACCAAAAGATTATCTGAATTACTGCCAGGAAAATTGTTTTAAAGTCCCACATGTAAAATGCTATAATTCTGCCACTTGCTACCTTTGTGATTTTGGCCACTTAAGACTTCCATGTCAGTACTCATCTGTTAAATGAGGGTAATAGTGTTTAACTCATAGACTTGTAAAAATTGATTGGCCTAATCCAAAGTGTTTAGGACATTATTTGGCACATAAAAAGGGTTTGATAAATGTCAGGTATTAATATTACTAGGTTATTCTCTCTGTAGTTTCAATGGCTCACCATTACTTCAGGATAAAATAGAAAACTGATAGCTTTTTTTTTCCATGTTAGACATGAAAATTGCTTTAAAGACCTCTACTAATCAAATCCTCTCACTTCACAAATAAGAAACAGAAACTCACAGACTAGATAACTGAACCCAAATCAAAACTGAACTGTCATTTAAGGCCCTCTGCGCTCTGTCAGCTAACTTCTTTGCAACATCACTTCCCACACTGGTCTAGTGAAACATTCTAATGGGATCCCTAGACCCAACTTAATCGCGCCTGTCCTCAAGGTCCTACCTACCGATTGCCCCCAGGGAAAGGACTGCTGCTTTCTCTCTGTCTATATAAATCCAACCTGGCCTATGGGACCTATCTCAAGCCCCCACCTCTCCCAAGAAAACTTCCCTGCTATCTTGTCCAGAATACACACCTGCTGGTCTAAGCTTCTTAGATTTCACCGTCATGTATTATCTGTATAAAAGTTCTAAAAATCTCTATGGGAGAAAAGTTATACACTTATGTCTTGTCCTTTCAGAGATTTTAAGCTCTTTGGGATGGACGTGTGGTATCTTAACTATGCTTAAATGTCCCCAGCATACAGCAGTCTTTGGGGAAAAAAAAAAATCAATGGTGATTTTTGGAAGTGGTGATTCTTGAGAGGGAAAGTTTTCACAGTATGCCGCTGTGGCCCAAGCCCTGGGATCATCTTAATTCCTTCACACATTCAGTCTCAGAAGCTCACAACTGAGGATGGGCAGCTTATTATCCATCTAACATGTTGTGCAATGATACCCAAACGTCTCCTAGAGGTTACCAGATGTCCCCACCATGTTACAAAGACCACACTATAGAACAGTAAGAAAACAGAATCACTAAGACCTCAAGTGACTACAGTACAAGGCTCACACATATGACAGCAATCTTTAGTTGATCTAATGAAGCCCAAAGCTATTGCTGGCACACAAAATATTGGAATACTTGTGATTGATGCAATATGGCTTGAGTTCCCAAGCAAGGAAGGGAGAAGGTGGGGTACACAGTTGATTACCAAAGGTCTGGAGTCAGAAAGTACTGCGTTTAAATTCTGATTTCAAGCTGAAATTTTGTGCATTTTGGCCTCTGCAAGCAAATTATCGAAATTAAGGCTCAGAGAGGTTGTCTGTAAAATGAGGATAATAATGGGCTCAAACAAGGTAAGGCACATAAAAGACTCAGCTCGTAACAACGTAACAAAAGAAAAATTAGCTGAGGTTATTATCAGCGTGACCGTTCCCATCCAGCTAGAGCTATAGAAGATGGGAGTGGGCTTCAGATGCCTTCCCCGCTCCAGCACCTCTCAGACCTCTCCCATCTCCACTGCCGCCCCAGTCTGGGGTTTCTGATATGGTCAGAAGGGATCTTCAGCTCCATGTCAACCGAGGCCCTGAAGGCCAGGCCAGCTGTAACAACCCATACTCTGTTACCCCACCCAGACACGGAGATTCTCTCCCAGAAATTGGTTGATGACTATAAAGAGATAGTTTACACAGGCAATTTACTTGTTCAGGTACAAATTCTCAGTAAGCAACAATCTGGCCACAGGAAGGAAAGCGAATAAGCATGTTCAAGATCTGCTAAAGAAGCAGCTCCAACAACAACATTTCCAAATCCTTTGCTGAGGGTAGGAGAATGACTTTCATCAGAAATGACAGGAGCCAGCTGCTCCAGGAAAAATGTGAGCAGGGTGACGAGTGGACGTTAAAGAGGACACCACGCGCTGAAGGGCTTCCCAAGACTGTAAACACAAACGGAGAAGGGGACGCATCTTCACTGAAAGGCAATTAAAAGTTAGTTGTGACACATGCTGAACTTCTGAACACAGCCAAATTCTTTTTTCCTCACTTCATCTCCTCTAGGCTCTTATCGCCGCAAAGGCCGAGAACCTCTTTGAAGTCTTTTATTTTAATTGTGAACCTACTTTCACGGTCAAAGATTTTTCATCAAGCTCTTGGAGAAAAAAAGAGAGAGGGGATTTTTTGTTTTTGTTTTTTTGTTGTTTGGTTTTTTTTTTTACTCATTAAGAAAGAGCAAATAGTTCTGAACTTAAAAATTCTTCTCATTTTTTTAAATCTGGCTTTTTCATAAATATTTTTTGCAATTGCACAATGTTCACGTTCAAGAGAGTCACTTAGGAAAGAACAGCACATTCTTTAGTGTTCCAGAACATGAAATCAGGTAAGAGAAGATCTTTCAAGAAAAAAAAAAAAAAGAAGAAAAGTGTCCAAGTATCTTCTTTGTTAGCTACATCCTAAAATGATCAAATAATCAATAACAGGATAACAAATAAAGAAGATAATTTTTTTTTTACATGAAGCCCCAATGCCAAAACATTAACATTCGTTCTTAGTTTTTAAAGAAGCACATCTAATGGTCATATTTATCATCCCTGGAAGTTTTACAGACTCAAGAGCTATATTAGACATTCTATAAATTAATATTTTTCATACACCTCACAATTTTTTGATGGATAATACTTTTAAAGACTAATATTGAGCCTAGAATTTAAAGCCAGGAAAATAAGCATTTGTCCCTCAGGGCCAAAGGCTGAGGAAAATATGACAGATAAGAAACCCGAACAACATTTTTAAAGATTTTCACAGAAACTTACTTGTGGTGATTATATTTTCCAAATCTAAAATAGTCTGGCTCACAGTATAACAAAAGTATGAGAAACTGGGACAGTCCCCTAGGCCACTGTATTGGCTTCCAACTGCTGCTATAACAAATTGCCACAAAGTTGGCAACTTAAAACAATATATATTTATTATCTTACAGTCCTGGAGATCCGAAGTCTAAAATAGGTCACAGGGGTCTAAAATCAAGGTGTCAGCAGGGCTACATTTCTTTAACCAGCTCTGGGAATAATCTATTTCCTTGACTTTTCAAACTTTCAGAGACCACATGCGTTCCCTAGCTCCTGGGTCCTTGCCTTCATCTTCAAAATCAGAAACATCAGGGGCGCCTGGGTGGCTCAGTCGTTAAGCGTCTGCCTTCGGCCCAGGTCCCTGGGATCGAGCCCCACATCGGGCTCCCTGCTCCGCAGGAAGCCTGCTTCTCCCGCTACCATTCCCTCCGCTTGTGTTCCCTCTCTCGCTGTGTTTCTCGCTGTCAAATAAATAAAATCTTTAAAAAAAAAAAATCAGAAACATCAGACCAAGTCTTATGCTGCCATCTCTCTAGTTTTGTCTTTTTGTCTCCCTCTTCTGTTTATGAGGACAGACCTTGGGAAATCCAGGCTAATCTCCCTATTTAAAGACCAACCAATTAGCAACCTTAATTCCATCTGCAAACTTAACTCCTCTTGTCCATGCAACATAACACACTCACTAGTTCCAGGGATTTGGACGTAGACACTTTTGGAAGGGGCCATTATTCTAACTACCACAGCCGCTGGTTCCCATGCAGTGTGCTGGGAAGCCCTCAGGCCATAACATCATTATATGTGTGCTCCCTAGCCTGCGTCCTCATTTTTTCTTTAATTGTACCCCAGTGTTCCCTTAGGTTAACCATCCTGCATCACTCTCACTCCCTGTAAATCAAGAGTGAAATGTCTCAATGCAAGCCAATCAGAGCACTGCATCCCCTGAGCACAGCGAATGATTCCAAGATAAGCTTATGACTCAGGTCAAGTAGCCAATTAGCCCCCCTCCTGGGGTGGCTGGTCTGCTAGTCTAGTGGGGTGAAAGGTAAAATGAAAGCCTGAAGATGCTGGTGACAGTATTTGCCACAACCTGAGGGGCCACTAATCATATCCTGATAAAGAAACAGAACCAACGCAGGAAAATGAGAAAGAAAGAAGAGTTGGGGAAGGAGAGGGACGGATTTTGTTTGAGCCCGACATTGTTTGAGCCCTTGGTTCAGCTATACCTGACTTTGATTACCCGATTAATTCTGTTTCCTTAACCAGTGTCCACTGGGTTCCTGTTATTTGCATACAAAGGAGACATGATTAATACAGGAACTTTCTCTCAATGAACTAGAAAGGACTTTCCATAAACAAGATGAAAACAAGAAAGAATTCTGTCCAGTATACAAGAAATAAAGTTGGCATGGAGTCTGTATGGAGTAATTGTTTTGCACCGTTCATTCCTGACCCAACTCCCCCCTGTACTGCCATATTCCAGTGAATTAAGCAATACTATATTGAGATATCAACATTAAGATAATACATGAAAATAGAACTCTCAAAGAGCTGTCACATGGTGAGCTGAGTGGCTGGAGAGTTTACAAGTCCTTGACACAGTAAATTAGGTTCCTGGAAATTCATGGTCGTAGGCAGACCTATCAAAAATGTACGGATTAGAATGGGGTGGCTCTCATTGAGTAAAAGTGTTTTTTAAAAAGCACAAGACTAAGATATACTAGTAATAATAGCTATTATCCTAGTTTCTTCCCATGTACCAGCACTTTGTGAATCCTTTACAATTCTATGAACTAAACAGTAGTAGTATGCCTCTGTTTACACAGAAGAAAGAAATGCTTTGAGAGGTTAAAGTCAGCTAGAAAGTAGTAAACTACACAGTGAACAACAGTCTCTGTCCCTGAAAGGCAATGAATATTAATAGGTCATCTACTGGATAGGCTGGTTATGTTTTAGATTAAGAAATATAAAAGAGGGGTGCCTGGGTGACTCAGTGGGTTAAGCCTCTGCCTTCAGCTCAGGTCATGATCTCAGGGTCCTGGGATCGAGCCCCGCATTGGGCTCTCTGCTCAGGGGGGAGCTTGCTTCCCCCTCTTTCTCTGCCTGCCTCTCTGACTACTTGTGATCTCTCTCTATCAAATGAATAAAATCTTTAAAAAAAAAAAAAAGAAAGAAATGTAAAAGAGAGAAGATTTTTACATATAAAAGAACTCAAGCTAATATGAAGAATGATTTCAATCATTTTTTTAATTTATGTGCATATATACATATAAGAATACAAATATTAAACAAGAAGAAAGATTGTAGGAAATGTGATTTAACATCTAAGACCCCAGTATTTGAAGATTCATATATTTAAGCCTATTTTACTTCCTATGAGTTTCCTAAATATTATTTTTTTTTTATCACTCACTTCAAAAACAAGATAGACTGTTTCATGCTGGTCATAATTTATTCTAAATTCCATGAAGATTCATCATGCTGAATTTGTGGCAATCATTTTTATAAACAAGAGACTGACATGACCATAAAATCTCTCCTAAGGATTTATAGTTAGTCAGCAAAATCATATAAACATTTGGAAAATTAGGATGGATAAATTACTTGTGGGAACAGAGGTTCCTAAACTAGGAAACTCTTCCCACACTTTACTATCCATTCGAAAGAATAATACAACTCTCAAATTCTATGAGGTGGATGAATCTTCTCATAGTACTACTAAAATTTACAAGAAGTTTTTGTAATTCATCATACTTTTGGTATTTGATAACTAGAAAAATGATTAATTCATTACATATCTCAAAGACTGCATAATCAAATATTTAAAAATTATATTCAGATTTGGGGAGAACAGACCCAAAACTACTTTAAGACTGAAATTTTTAAAAATCAACACTTCCTTATACCACTAGTAAAAGTTCAGATCATACAAACTTCTTTAAAAGCCATCTGTCAAAACGTATCATGTTAATTCCGTTTTTTACTCAGCAATCAACTTCCAGAGCTTTCTTCTAAAGTAATCATTTGAAAAGAAGGCAGTTATCTATATACAACACTGTGGGGCAACATCATTATCATAAGAAAATAGGTGTCCTTAGTCCTAAGGACACCTCCTTAGGTGTCCTAAATACACAAATTAAGGTTTATCAGGAAAATGAGATTAAAATTATGTTTATAAGGATTGCGTAATGCTATAGAAACTATACTAAAATAGCAAACAAAACAAAAACAGGTATACAAAAATAATCCACACAATCTGTGTGCTTCAAGATGACTGAGTAAGAATACACTAAATTGTAACAGTTTGGTACTTAAGATGACTGTCAAAAATGTGGGGAATACAGAAAAATTAAAGAAAACAATTATAATGGCACATGTAAAATATCTACATTCAGAAGAAAAACTAATTAAAGAATAATTCAACAATTTCTAATAATACATGTAGCACAGTTTAGGAGTAAAAGCTGATTTCTATCGGAGCAACACAAAGACAAGGTTCCCAAAATTCTGGCATTAGAGTTCCATCTAAATCATCACTGTCAATATATCCAGTCCAAGTAGCATACATGACCAAATCCTCCATATTGAAACCATTCATGATTTAACAAGCAATTTGGAATTGTCCCTAATGGCTTTCCAAGGTAATCTGGCTTGGCTAACCACAAGCAAAGAATGCTTAGAGATAATCATCCTGGAAGCAGAAATGACCATGGGGATTTCTAAACATTTCTGAGCAATATTATGATTATTTGGTACAAGGGCAAGAAAAGACAATGAAAGTATGGGGAAGAAATATTTCAGCTAAACAGCAATAATTATTTGCTAGTAATAGATTAACACGCTATGCTAAATAACATCTTCATCTACAAAGCATTTAATATTAGCCATTATGATGCTCAGTGGAGGGATGGAAGCTAAATTGGTAAAGTCAAACGCATGATCTTTAGGTACAAGAAAGAACAACGGTTATACAGGTAGCTAAAATTCTAAATCTTAAGCCCTTTAACCCCCTTTAAATCACACTTTTCAGTATTGCTGCTGGCAAATTGGGTAGGAAATTTTAATCTTAGGTTATTAATTCCCCTGATGCCTCAAACAGAGCAAAAGATCTCAAGTAGACATTAGTGCAAAATTAGTGGGCATTCCAAACCTGTATGTAATTCTGTTGGATTTACCAAATCTTACTGAACAGAAACAGAACAGTGGAAGAAACCAATAAACCTAGTTCCCTGAGCTTTGTGAAATGAAAAGAGAAGTCACAAGGAGCCCTTGATAACACTGAATAATCAATTGTAGGGCTATTATCACCATCCTCATTTTCTCAGGGACCAATTAAACCTGGGGAGGGGCACAGAACAAGAGTGTTTAAGAAAAGACAGAACACAGGTGAATCCCAATATAATACCCTGCTTGCTAGATCTATGCACTGAATAACAAATATTTGAGGCCCATGAGGTACCAAGCCCAATCCTGTATACTAGGGATACAGCAATCATCAAGACAAAGTGTTTCCTCTCATGAGGTCTACACCAGTAGAAATGCCTACTATAAACCAAGGACTAGGTGAAGTGACTCACATTAAACCTTAAAAACCAAATAAAGGGGTGCCTGGGTGGCTCAGCAGGTTAAAGCCTCTGCCTTCTGCTCAGGTCATAGGGTCCTGAGATCGAGCCCCGCATCAGGCTCTCTGCTCAGCAGGAAGCCTGCTTCCCCCTCTCTGCCTGCCTCTCTGCCTACTTGTGATCTCTCCGTCAAATAAATAAAAAAAATCTTAAAAAAAAAAAACCAGAAAACCAAATAAATACCTGCAAATGATGAAACAATATTTCTCAGTAAACTGGATATTTGAGAGGACAAGATAAGCGATTTTATTTTGTTAAGAATAAAATGTAATGGAATTTGAGACTTGGAAACAGAAATAGGGCAGAGAAAGATAGATATGCCCTAATTCCAAGAGAGTGGGTAAGCGAGGGAACTCAGCCCAACACCAAAGCCTTACAATGATTTTTCTTCTAATGATACTCAGGCAATATCAGAGTGGTAGCTTAGGAAACAAAGGACTCAGAGAATTCTTTTGCAGATTCTACACATCTCCAGTTTCTACAGAACCATGATTATTTCCTAAGCCACATGTGTCACAGAGCAAGACTCCTTACCCAATCAGACCAGCCAGCCAGCCGCCCACAATTACCCTAGGCATCCTACCAAGGCCATGGTCTGAGTCAGAATGAAAGTGATCTCTGATATGCCACAGAAGTATGTTATTGACCTCAGGAAACACACTTGCTCATATATACACAATGCATACACACTCTCACACATGTATCCATATGTACATATGTGTACTTCTGTATACATGTATGAGTATATGTATGTGTAGCTGTAGACAGGTAGGTAGGTAAGTAGTTCCTCTTTGGCTAAGAGGCAGAGAAGTAGGTCAGAGTTCAAAGCCTATTTGCCCATTTTCTCCAGGGTGAATCATACTTTCCCACATACCAAGAAGGCATTTTTCCACTGGGTGGAGAGAGAGAAGGAAAGAAGCAAAGGCCTGTCAACACATATGTAGGTGATATTTCTATATACATTCTAACCTGCCTTCATCACAATTGCCTTCTCTCTACCTAGGTAAAAGCCTTCCTACTCTAGGGCTGAAGCATATTAGACATATTTTTTATTGCTTTCTGAAGCACATACTGCGTGACTATATTTATTAAAAACACTTCAAAACTGGTAAAATTAACCTATCTCATCAGAAGTCAAGAGAGTGGTTACCCATCATGTGGGGATAGTGCTAAGAAGTTGGTACAAGTGCTAGTAATGTACTTACTGACTCAGATGCTAGTCACACAGGAGTGTTCCCTTCCTGAAGGATGAGCAAGGTGTACACTCATACTCACTATCCTGCATGTATACTATACCTCAATAGAAACTATTTTTTTTTAATTCAGCTTCCTAATAACTTGTGGTTTGTCACTAATCTATAGTTATCTCTTCCTCAGACATTAAATTTTGAAGAAGTTATTCAGAACCATGGACTTTTCTCTAGCCAATTTGGAGACCAATAAAAATAATTAATTCTACAAGCCTTATTAATTTTTCCTAATTGTACCATTGATCAAATAACACCTCCAAGCAGTTAATATAAAACCACTTTTCTTTTCAATTAATTCTTGGGAAGAAAATTAATTATATAGAGAGGAGGGCATTTTACCAAACTTTCAGGTTAACAATCCCTTTGCACATGGGTAAGGGAAAGAAATCTCATTCCTATACATAGATTTTTTTTTAAATGTATTTTTAAATCCCTTTTTAGAGCTACATAAATGATTATATTCCCAAAGCCAAATGATAGCTATACTTTTACTATCACAAGATTCATGAGTCAAACCTATTTTTATCTTTATTTCTTCTCTTCACTCAACCTGTAAATGGTAAATAAAAATGACAGTAATAAAAGGGAGAAACCCTACAAAGCAGAGGAACTTGGGAGCAAGAAAATCGAAGCAACACAATCGAAGAGTACTCTGCCTTCCCCTCTTCCACACTGCTACTCATCTTCCTCTACCAAATTTAAGCACACCTGTACCACTTCCTTCTCTGTAAAAACCTGTGACTGAAGTAATTTATATTAACAAAAGGACTGGACCAAAGTCTAACTCAGGGCCTCTTACAGGAGAGCATGCTGATTCTATCAGAAAATTCAATCAAAGCATATATTTAATTCCTTTGATAGAATAGGTAATCTTTTTTATAGAATGGGTAATCTTTGAGAGAATAGGTAATCTCTTTTTCTTTTTTTTTTGCAGGGCTTGAACTCACAACCCAGAGATCAAGACCTGAGCTGAGATCAAGAGTTGGACGCTTAACCAACAAAGCCACCCAGGTGCATCTTAACACAGCCTTTTAATTTAAAAATTGAAAAGGTGAGATGTTCAAGTAATCAAATGTTTAAGCGATAAAAAAGGAAGACAGTTTTCTTTTCTACTTGTTTGAGGATTTTTTAAAAATCTTTTTAAAAGATATATACTCATGACTGAATGTTATCAGCTACAAATAACAAATGTCTCTTCACAGACACTGTATATTTAATGCAGTTCTCAGTCACTGTCCTCCCCTTTGCCCTACTTTTACTATGGAGGTCTAGGCTGGAGAAGAGTTCCAATAATGCCAAACACTGCACAGCAAGGGAGCATTCTAACATATGCTGAGAGATAACTATATATGGACATCTCTGGGCCTGTATCTTGGGGTCCCTCCATTAGTTTACAAGTATGGAATCAATCCTCCCCGCTCTCCACTATGCACTCTAGCTAGGAGCTGTAGAACCTCTCAAGCCTCATTTTCTCCAAATCTGAAACAGGCACAATGGAGTCTCTACCTCATGCGTGCTTGTGAGAGGTAGATGACACAATGCGCACAAGGCAATTAACACAGTGACCGATGCACAGCAAACAAGCAATGACAGGTAACTATGTTTGTGGTAATCAAAACTTTTCATTTCAAAGGTGACTTTACAATGTCACCTGACAAATACAGAATTTAGACTAATACTCTGCCAAAACGAAAATTAATCTTTAAAGTAATCCAAGTTAAATGTGTATGAAAAGACTTTGAATGGAGCCTGGCTTCTGGCCAGATGACTTTCAGTCTCTGAGTTCAGAACGAATATTATTATAAATAGCTTCAAAAAAAAGAACATGTGGACTTTGGAGTGACCTGTTACAAGTCACTTATACTCTCTGAGCCTCAGTCTTCTCACCCATAAAATGGGAATAATTTTCACATCATCGGGTAATACTGAAGTTTTAGACATTATTTGCAAAATGCCTAACAATTTCTTACACATTAGTAGGTAATTATTGTAAAACAGATGGAATAAGAAAAGTCATCGGAGGGCTTACACAAAGCTGGAAAACTTTTAAGAGAAAAATTTTCATCCTCTTTCATTTTTCCCTCCTTTGTAGCATTCTTACACTTTGCCTTCTATTCTAATCAGATGTGCTCCCCCTAACGCTCCACAAGTTGATTTGATTTGACTTATCTCCATGTCTTCTTCCAAACTTTGTATCATCCTCCAAGTACCTACCAGTGGCTTGTCCCGGGACAGTAAAAAACTGATGCATTATAAGTCCATCGGCAGAATTTTTATATCCCATCTGAGGAGAGTGGGACCCTCCTCCAGAAAGAGGAAGAGAAGAACAGCAATGTTCCTGAACTACAAATTATTTTTTTAACCACCAACGGAAGAAATGTCAGAAACAATATTTTAATTAGCTTATGCCATTCTCTACTTTCTACCAAGATAAAAAAGATATCTGAGAACAAGGCTTACCTATTTGCACCATTTCTTCATTACCAGCCTGTAAAGGAGGGGGGAAAGTAAAAAGAAACAGTTACTGGGTTTCATCTTATCACCTTGTACGTTTTATTTCTACCATTAATGCTTTTCAGGAGCTAATCAGGAGATGCCGGAGATGGGGACTGGTGCCTAAAGGCTGCGCCTTGGTTTGTAGGTTCTTGTGGCAAGAGAATGAGCCAATTCAATAACAGTTTGGAACAGGGAGTTGTTTGCCCGTTTTAATTTTAATATTTACAAAGCCAGCAAAAATAAATACTGACATTCAATATTCTTTTCTTAAAACTCAGATACTGGGTGAGGATTAGCAAAGAAAGCCTCTGTATTCATATGCGTGAAAAGAAACCTAAAAGGGGGCCAGATATATCAGATTTGAGGTCAAGAATCAACTACATAATTTCCTACTTTTAACCTATGGCCAGACCAGACAGACCAAAGAAGCTACAAAAACTCAGAGGGAAATTCTGTGCCCAAAGTCCCACCGGCCCTGAGCTGATGTGATTTACAACAGACGGCTAGGCTCGTCCCGCCAAGCCTTCTCAAGGACTCTTCAGAGAGCATCGGGCTTCACCTTGAGTCTCCAAAGGGTGGGGGCTGGGCCGAAAAGCAACAGAGCTGCACTCAACTTAGCTTTAAAAGAGGAGGAGTTGTGCGGAGGGGGAGGGGAGTTACGCGGCCGGCGCCTCCAGCCTCTGCCCAGGAAAAAGCAGGGCAGGAAACGTCCCCAGCCCCCCTCCCCAACTGTCAAACCCCAGCCCGGCCGCGGTCCTCCCAGGACACGTGTCTACTGGATCGCTCCCTGTCCGGCCCAAGGACTTCCTGAAACCCCCGCCTCCGGCTGCCCGAAAAAGCTGTGAGTCAGTGAGCAGGAGAGCAAGCCCCGCGAACCCGACTCCCGCGGCAGCAACCGGAGCACTGGGATCCTGGACCCAGCGTTCAGAACTTCATTCAAGCGCCCAGACCGCCCTCCGGAAAGGGGAAACCCAGATGGCCCGGCGAGGATGCGAATTGGCTGCAGTTTGTCAGCAGAATTGTTACGAATGCCGCAAGGGGGGGAGGGGGGCGCTAGGTGTGACAAGCCTGGACTCCCAGAGTGGGAGTCACAACCCACCCCGCCATTCAGCCCCCCACCCCAGAAAACCCCGCACGCTGCGCCCAGCCCTCAAACACCGTTCCTGAAGGCACAAGATAACAGGGAAGGGTGGGAGGGGGGAGGAGGAAAGCGAGGAGGGGAAAGGGGGGGAGGAACTTTTTCGGGAAAAGGTTGGGTTTGAGTTTTTTATTGTTATTATTTTCCACTTACTTGTCCATCAGCTGAAGTCCTAACCTCTACCAGAGCGGCTGCTATCAACCAAAGTGACAGGAGAACCATCACGAGTCGAGTTCACTTTTCAACTACTGGGCAAAGCAAATGCCCAGAGCAAACCCCCCCAAAATAAGTTTCTTTTAAAAAAAAAAAAAAGAAAGAAAGAAAAAGAAAAAAGAAAAAAATGCAGAATTAAAAAAAAAAACTGATCTTCTGTGATTTGCTTCAATGAAAATGAAATTTGAGCTCTGAGACTGGCCCCCTCTGCTCTGCAGTTCTTTCCACTTCACCTTCTCACCCCGTCCTCCCAAACAGAGTGTGCAGGAGCGAGAAGGTGCTGCGAGCCGGGCACGGGCTGCGCCGGGAGAGGGGGAAGGGACCAGGGGCTTCCAACTATCTCTGCCCGAAGCGGCTTTTCCTGGGCTTTTCGAGCACCATTGGTTCCTAAGGTTAGCGCGGAGAATGCTTGGGTGCCCTGGAGCACAGCAGGGGGAAGTATTAGCGAGAGAGAGGAGCGAGCGGGAGCGGGAGAAAGAGGCAGGGAGAGGGCGACTCCGCGGCTCACACAGAGGTGGGGGCGGGAGGAGCCGAAAGGGGAGGAGGAGGAGGCTGGCGGAGGGGGTGGGAGGAGTGGGTCGCTAGCCGGCTCCTGTTGCTCTCAGTGCGGCGGTCTGCTGGCTGCCGGCGACCCGCCGGGCGCTAATAAGGCGGCCGGAGCCCCCCTGGCGGCCCCTCCCGCCGCGGCGCCCACGTCACGCCGGGCCGGGGCCCGCGCCCCCCGCGCCCGCCGGGATGGCCTGGGCGGGCGCGGCCGGCGCGGGAGGACGGCGAGGAGTGGGGAGGAGTGGGACGATCCCGCGGGCGGCCGGCCCCAAGCAGGGTCGGGGTTTGAAACGGCTTAGGTGGGGACTCGTGTGGCTGGGGGCCCCCCGCCCGGAGATCCTCGCCTGCCCCCGCCAGATGGGCTTAGGGGAGGGGGGCGGTCCAGGGAAGCCACCGGTCCCTACTGGCGGGACCGGCGTTGAGTTAATTATAGGAAGGGGGAGGGTCCAAGGGCCGCTCCTGGGCTTTAGGAAATTCACCTCCTCCAACCTACAGTGTCCTCCCAGCCCGGGAAAGACTCCCCGGAGAGAACCCCAAGAACATCCTGGACTTAACGACGCAGCCAAATGCCCTCCAGACGCCTACCACGTTTTGTGGGGGTGGTCCCTCCCCGCTTTAAGTTCTTGTTTATGGTTTACTCGTTTATATTACTTTTGAAAGATATCACGTCTCTTCCTTGACTCACCCGGATGCTTCCGTTTATCACTAGAGTACACAGGCCTCAGCGTCTCTTCCTCCCTCCAAGATTAAGTTATCAAATGATTTCTGCCCACTGTGGCTGAAGCTTCCTGGGAGGAGGTGACACCAACCTGGGCTCCCAGAGCCCTGAAGATGTGAAGACACTTTGCTGGAATCCAAGCCCAGGCTCACTTCCTGAGGTAGACAGACCCCTGTGGGCGCTTTCCTGAGAGCAGAGGATTGGAAAAGAAAGCATTTCCACTCTCCTCGGACCAGTTTCAGGTCCTCCTTCCCCCCCAGCAGACCATGAGAGGGAGGTGATTAGGCACCACGTTAGATACAATCCTCAGAACTTCAACTGGAGTCTTGAAAAGGCCTACCTAAAATAAAATATGTGGAAGACAATGCTTACTTTGCAAAGGGATTCTTCAGTAAATCATTTTAAAAGTGGTGGGGAGTCTGGAGGTTTCTTATGCTTTGATTCATTATTTAAGGGTTGCCTCTTTAACTTATGCCTAGCAAGATTCTGTTTTCACCGGTGTGTTATCTGCTAAGTCTTCTCAACATCATGTGTATGGGATGCTTACATGTACAAATGAGAAACCAGATAACTAAATGGCCAGATAATCTAAATACCTTCAATGGGGTATTAGGTTAATTAGTTTTGGGGTGAAATTATAATTAGACCTCAGCCCTGAAATCTGCTAAGTTACTTTTTCCCTTCAGCGTGTTTGTAACCTGTCATTGACTTTCCATCCTGGAGTGATTTGATGAATTTTATACCTAGTTTTCTTATTCATTAAAAAAATAATAATCCTTGGGATGCTTGGGTGGCTCAGATCATGATCCCGGGGTCCTCCCATGAGTCCCACATTGCTCCCTGCTAAGTGGAGCCTGCATCTCCCTCTGCCTCTCTCTCTCTCTCTCTTTCTGACAAATAAAATCTTAAAAAAAAAAATAAAGAATCCATATGTTCTATAATTAAAAACTGTCAATTTACACTGACAAGTAAAAGAATGCTAGAGTACAAGTCAGAAAAGCTGGGTTCTAGGCCCAGCTTGGTCTGTTTGACCTTGACAAGTCACCAAACTATTTTGGTTTTCCCCCATGAGATACTTCAGCTCTAAAAATTCTCTGATTCGAAGTAGTAACAAATACTGTATTTAGCCATGGCATTATAGTAGTCCTTTTTGTGTTAAATTTTACAAAGTTCTGACATTTGTCATCACAGTAACCCCTGGCACAATAAGCAATTCATATGACTTTCATGAAAACAGTGTCTTCAGATTTTGGGGCCATGACCACAGAGAGAAATAACTTTATGTTGTGACCTAGTAAAAATTTCATGATTCAGTACAAGCTACACGCAATAACTCTGATGTTTTCTATCTTAATTGTTTCCTGGGTTCTTCCCCTCTAGTACTGGTCAGGATCCACTTCATTGCTTTCATGACCCAGTGAGTCATGACCCTCATTGTAACAAACATAGATTTGAGTGCTTATAAGAAGCTTTATAGTTCTGGATTCTAAATGAGTTGATTTCAGATTAATAAGGTTCTCTCAATATACTCGAAGACAAAGTTTCTCAAAGTGTGTCCTGGAATGTTAAATGTTTTTTACACACACACACACACACACACACATACTTCTTTGACAGTCAACTAAAGTTTGTGAAGTACTCAGATAAACAACATGAAATGGATTTCTCTCTTTCAGAACTTCACAGGGACTTTGATATCCTAAGCACACTGTGAGTCTTCCAGAGGGAGATACAGTGCACTCCGCTCCTCATACTAATTTAACCATAGAATGCTTTTTTTCTTGGGCTTTATCTTCTGAAGAACACACTACTTGGAGGAAATACCATTGCAAAGACCAATTATTAAGGTAAAATGAACTCTCAGTCAGAGAGCTAAGAGTTACATGCAGATTCAGCTTGAGTTTCTCAATCTAAAATTAGTTTAATAATACTGCTTTTACAAAATGTTCATAAAAATTAACACAACCTTGCATGTAAACTGTTTAGCATGTGGTCTAGAACATAACAAGGACCTAAATGAAGATTTTTTTTTTTTTACTTGAAACTATATGGCAAATGTACAGATGGCTCGATGGGAATGAAATATGGCGAGTTCTAAGAAAAGTAGGAAAATGTAAAGAGCTAAAATGTGATGAACTTTTAATTTTACCAGACATAATGCAGGGAATCAAAAGCAAAGCAGTCATTAAGTTCCTTTCACAAACTGCCCCCTACATGCCTGCTTCGAGATAAATCCCTGCCTTTCCCCCATGTTTCTTTGCCTCTAGCTCGTGCTGTTTCCCACACTCATATCCATGCACTAGCTCAAATACTAAGCCAGTGTTTGTAGTAGGTTTTCTTCCAAAATACGTTTGAAGTAGAGAAATAATTTCAAAAGTAGTCATAAATATTTAATTGTGAATCCCTAATTGTGAAATCAGTCCCTTTAAGACTTAAGTTTCATGAAATCAGTTGATGTATGGACATTTTATGCATCCTCATCGGAAATGATTAAGCAGAAGTGTGTGTGTGTGTGTGCGCACACGCGCGCGTATGTTTTCCTTTGGAGGCTGACTGGTCAATGTTGTGTATCTTGTCATAATTTGACTATTTTCATACCCCATGTGTATTGTGTTTTAAACATATAAACAAATCTTTGTCATTTCTTATAGCAAAAAATTTGTTTATAATTTGTTGTTGTTTTGCTATTTATCTTTCCCACACTTTTTTTTTTTAATAAAATTTGTTTTTAGAGTAGTGTAAGGTTCACAGCAGAGCTGAGGGGGAGATGGAGATTTTTCATATACCCCCTGCCCCTGCACAACAGAACCTCCACTAATATCAGTACCTCTAAACTGTAACAAAAGACTGGTACCTTAATCAGAATCGATGAAACTGCACTGATGCATCATAACCACCCAAAGTCCATAGTTGACATACGGTTCACCCCTGTTTTTGTATGTTCTAAAGATTTGGACAAATGTATAATGGCTCTATATCCATCTTTATCATACAGAGTATTTTCACTGCCCTAAAAGTCCTCTATGTACCACCTACTCATCCATCCCCATCTCCAACCACTCATGTTTTTTACTGTTTCCATAGTTTTGCCTTTTTCAGAATGTTATATACTTGGGATCATGCAGTGTGTGGCCTTTTCAGATTGTCTTCCTTCACTTAGTGATACGCATTTAAGTTTCCTCCATGTCTTTTCATGTCTTGATTGCTCATTTCTTTTTAGTGTTCAATAATATCCCACTGCCTGATATACCCCCCAGGTTAGGTGCTCTGCTACTTAAGGACATCTTGGTTGCATTCAAGATTGGCAGTTATGAATAAAACTGCTAGAAATATCCATATGCAGGGTTTTGTGTGGATATAAGTTTTCCACTTCTTTGGGTAAATACCAAGGATCATGACTACTGGATCATATAATTGAGGTATGTTTAATTTTTTAAGAAACTGACAAACTGACTTCCAAAGTGGCTATTCCATTTTGCACTCTCACCAGCAAGGAGTATTTCAGAACTCCTGTTGTTCCACATCCTTGTCAGCATCTGGTGGGGTCAGTTTTCCAGATCTTGACCATTCCAATAGGTATAGATTCATATCTCATTATTGTTTTAATTTGCATTTCCCTGAAGCCACGTGAGGTACAGTATCTTTTCATGTGCTTCTTTGCCATCTGTAGATCTTCTTTGCTAAACTATCTGCTAAGGTCTTTGACCCATTTTTTAATTGGGTTGTTTATTTTCTTATTGTTGAGTTTTAGTTCTTTGTGTATTTTAGAGAATAATTCTTTATCTTTATTTGCAAAAAATCTTGTGCAAATATTTTCTCCCGGTTTCTGGCTTGTTTTCTTGTTCTCTTGACCTTCTCTTTCACAGAGCACAAGTTTTAATTTTAATTAAGTGATTTCCCACACTTTTAATATATCTCTGACCACCTGTCAATATTAATTAGATTATAATTTTTATGTCTTTCCCATGGTCAAATAAATCTGAGAAATTCTCTCAACTTGGTTCAAAATATAAGTACAGAACTTTATTGCATCATAAGTAATCAGATTTATATATGCCTCCTCCTCTAAAGGCAAGTTTCTTGAGGTCATTGACCTCTACTTTATTCACTTTCAATTACAGGTATCTAGACAAATTTCTATCCCAAGGAAGTTACAGAGTACTGCCCTACTTCTTGAGCATATCCAGGGAAAATCATATCCTTTTTTCCCTACCTGGTGATGAGCTTTATTTCAGGCCCTGAAATTCTTGGCATCTAGAACCAACACTGAGAAACATGAGAGTAGGTACATGGAACTCACCATTATAGGAATGTGAGAGCTGGGCCTATTGGCTTTCTTCTCTACTTCTCCAACCCCTATAACCTCAAAGAACACTACTACAAGATGCATTTTCTCATTGCAAAATGAGGAAATGAGGCTGATAGCATCACATATGGAACTAGTTTGCTGCTCATTAAGGATAAGAGTCTTCCTCTCACATAGCACCCTCCCCTGTTTTATGTAATACTGATTTTTCATTTGTGGATCAGAGAATTAAGCATGCTCTGTATATATTATTCTTAGTATTTTTAACCAAGCTGTTAGGATGGTTAGGAGTTAGGATGCTAACATTTCATACCTATAGAATAGAGACTGGCACATAGTAGGCACTCAAACAATATTTGTTCATTGATTGAGGGGGGAATATTTTCTGTCTCTACTTAGCAGAATGAAATGAATATTTTTTTTCCCCATCCGATTATCAGTGAGTAAGCAAGCTATTTCCAGCTTGACCTTTTTTACAGGAGTTTTTGGAAGTCCCACTGAAAGAAAAAAAAATTAAACAGGAAAATTTATGAATACAAGGATCAAGAAATTAGAAATGGAAAAGCTCTACTAGGTCATCAAGTTCATTCTTTGGTCTGTGGTTAAGGCAGTTTTGTTCCTACAGTCTTTTCCTTTGGAGGAAAACCATTATCTTATGTGGATAAACTTGGACATCCAGAATTTTTTGTATTTCATAATTTGCCCTTGGAAGAATAATTCCACCATGGGACAAGACTTAAGGGAAAAATTATTCCTCATACTCCTTGATTTTCCTTTTTCTTGACTTGGGATTATTCATTGTACCCCTATCTTTGATTAGCATCATAAATAGCCTTCTTTCCTTAATAAAGTTTGAGTTAACAATTGATGTATTTAACTGTTTATACCCAACTAACATAAACAGATATTACCATCTTCCTTTCATTACTTTTATAATCTTTCTCTTTTCTTCAAGTTTTTGAAGTCTTTTTTGCTTCTTAGATCAGTCTTCTGGGGGTTTAAACAGAAATAAGAGAATAATTAAAATTTAAAATTCTTCCAAATGTTCCTTGATTTGGCACATCCCAATAGCTATAGCTATCCTATTAGTGAAACACTGAGAATTATCACCAGATGACTTTGCATTTATCCCATAGTTTCCCTCTTGATAGTTCAAGGAACTCTACTACAGTGGAACTCAGGATAAAACAGATGAATATTTAGGACTATTGAATGTAGTCAATGTATTCTCTTGGAGAGGTTCAAAATCAGAGATGTGGCACAGCGCTTTTCATATGGTTGACTATGCAATAAATATATGATAAATTTAGTCAGCTAACCAACTCCTACTAATTATACCAACACTTGTATTTTGAAATGCCAACAAATTGTTAACTTCAAAACTGTGTGTTGTTTTCTATAATTCTCAACTCAGTGATACATAACATTTGGGAGGTACTTCACAGTACAAAAGTCTGTGAATTAATTACCATTTTTTAAAAAAAATAGAGTAGAATTTACCATTTTCAATAGAACTCAACAGAATGTATTGAAGGAGAGAGAGCTCTAGCAAATTAGCACTTACAGCTCGTAAATCGAGTTCTCTTACAGGAGAACATAAGTTACTTTCAAGCCAGAAACTTTATTAAGTGTTCTACATTTATGCTAGAGTCAAAACCAAATGAAATGGCTTTCCGTGGAAAAAAGCTATATTAAAATTACATTAGAAGAATCCCTCCACTTAAGGAAGAGTTGCTACTGTTCGTTAACAAAGCAAGTTTTGCAATAAAATTTCCTGTAGATTTTGAGATTAGGATACTTGACTCTTTCCATGCTGTCTAAAAGCAAAGAAATAGAGTCAGATATCTTCTGGTTATCCAATCCAATGACTACACAGAAAACCACAGTCATGCTCTATGGTGAGGCAGCAAGTATATTTCACACATCATTGCAGCACATCTGAACAGTTTATATTTTGCTATTAGCTTTCTGAACCTGCATTTTGTATCCTTTGACTGGCAAAGTGTTCACAAAATGTTTATAAGGGTTTTATCTTTTTTTCTATGGGAAAAACAAACTTTGCATTCCTCTGAGTAATCACAAGTCATCCCCAATTTTACCACATAAAAACAACTTTTCAATAAGATTAGTTCTTGAACTAATCTTGAACCCCAGGGTGTTATATGCATTCACTAGAGCAGCAAGTAACTTTTTCCAGACTAGAATTAAAATAATTTGCATAGAGAAAATGGGCAGAAAACAATCCACCAGAGAAATGAAAAATTAGTTATAAAATCAACAACCAGTCTTGGACTGTCTCTTCTTAAGAAAACATATCTTAGAATCTAGCATTTTTAGGAAAAACAAAAAACAGAAATAAAAACAAAAACAAAACAAAGAAGCCTGAACTGTGATCTGGAAAGACTTAGGTTTTTATCTGAATCTAGCTTTTTCAGGAAAAAAAAAAAAAAAGAATGAAACAAAAACAATAACAAAACAAAGAAGCCTAAACTCTGATCTGGAAAGACTTGGGTTTTTATCTGAAGAGATTCTCAGCCAAATGATAAACCAGATGCGTCAATCTAGAAACTGTTGCTGCTCTTACTTGGTTGCTATTATTACAAAAGTTCATTAGTTTTAAGAAAAAAACACTAAGGTTTATGTCTAGTGTCTTTATTCTGTTATTTTCACACTAAACAAAGCAAGAACCCAGAAGCTACCACTATTCTGGCAAGTTCAAATGAAAAATGCTTAGTGGAGACAATTCAAATGTGAAATTATAGAACCGTGTTAGTAGTCTAATGTCATCTCAAAGAGATGCAAATATTTCAGAAAAAAACATTTACCATCAATGTAACTTTATGCAGAATCAAATATTCTAACGATACTTAAATGCTTTTTACACATTGGGAAAAAATTCTCCAAAATAGTCTCCATTTTGTTTTTATTAATCCAAATTGTTAATAGCATAAGGAAGTAATGCAAGTCTATAAACTTCAGTCAATCCTCAAATTTGTTGACTTAGTGGGAAAAAAAAGTTCCAATATATAAACTAAATACCTGCTTATGACAATTCATGCTGAAAACATTATGTCTGTTTACTGTGATGTTTTCTTCCCACTACTAGAAGAAACATTAAGAAGGTGACCCATGGAGGCTTTTTTTTGTTTTTTTTTCCTCAAATATGTTTATTTTATTTTTTTAGTGTTACAAGATTTGTTGTTCATGCACCACACCCAGTGCTCCATGCAATACGTGGGAGGTTTTTTTAAAATGCACATTTGCGCTATTATCATGAGCATTGGGTGATGTATAGAAGTGTTGAATCACTATACTGTACACCCAAAACTAATATAACACTGTCTGTTAATTACACTGGAATTAGCATTTTTTAAATGCACATTTCTGGGCAACTCCCAGCTATTCTGGTTCAGTAGATCTGCTGTGGAAACGTGGCATCTATATTTTTCCAAAGTTACACAGGTAATTCAATCTACATTGTGTCCAAAGACAAGCTGCTCAAACTTTTAGGTGCCTAATAAAGGTGAATTCTGATGCAGTAGGTTGAAGATGGGGCTCCCAGGTGATGGTCACATAGCTTGTCTTCGGAAAACACTGTCACGAAGACCCCAGGGCATACTATTTAGAGATAATTACAGAAAATAAGACCACGTGACATTAAAACCAAATATGAGCTATTTAGAATAACATCTAATTTTGTGTATACCTTGCTAAATATCCATTATACACAATGAACATATAATTCAGACCTGGGCAGAGAGAAGCCCAGGGGAGCATCTCTGCGGCACTGATTGGGGGATTAAACGTGCTTTTACTAAAAAGTTACTGAGCCGTGTTCTTTATCACCCAGTGAGCACGTTAAATAAAACCAGTTTAAGAATGGTTAGTTATTAATTGTTAAAAAAATTAATCACAGTCTGCAATCTACAATCCCTCTGAGGTATGTTTGCTGCCCACAGGAACACAACAGATACCTCCTCTTGAGGTGCCACATTGATGAACGGTTCGTGCGATGAGCACCCTTCCCTGAGGCTGGAGATGCGCCTGCAGTTGGCTCTCCATTAGCTGTTGGCCTAAAATCAGTATTCCAATTCAAGGAACTGCCTGAGGTTGCTCATCTTTGAGAAAAGGAAGCGGAAGGACTAAGTTGCTGTTTTTATTGAGAGACTGACCACAAGGCACTCCCTAGGTACTGTAGTGAGAAGGACTTGGATTCATTAGAAAACGATTTTTCGGATACAAGTCCAAAGAAGTCTTAAGTAAGTCTAATGTTCCAGCATATGTTTCAAACCCACAGAGATGTTTCTTAGGTTCATAATGCCCATTTTTCTCTCACATCCATATCATAGGACCTCTTTAAATCCCGTTTATGGGAAGATAAATGTTCCATTCATCTCTTTGATGACTCTAGAAAGTGCTGTTCTTTTATCCTCTGTGAGAATAGATGAGGTGTTGACATGACTAATACACAGAGAGAAGCCTTACTGAGAGCATCTATACAAAGATGTGAACTATCTATGAAGCAGCACCTATTGACTTGTTTTGTTCTCAGTCTTCTTTTTCATTATGTCCTCTCCACCTCCAAGCCCCTCTCAACATACACACACCAAGTTCTGTGTTCTCTTGCTTCAAGAAAAGGCTAAAAAGAGATGTCTCACATTCAGCCTGCCTTCTTGCTTTTGTTTTCCGGAAGCTTAGGGGAAGAGAAATGGGGGACCTTTCTGACTGGTGAGACAGAGACAGAGATTTTGGACATCTGGGTTTCCAGAAGGCCTGAGAAGCCAAGGTCCATGGAGGCAGCAAGGTGTTGGAAGAGAAGAGCTGTCACTGGGCCTGAGGAAGCGGAAACGCAGGAACCTTTGCTCCCCACCACACCACAAAAACCCATATAGGGGATCTCAAAGATAACCAGTGCCACCCAAACCTCACGAGGCTACTCTCTGAATTTTGGTGAGTGTGAAATTCCACAAAATGAGACCAAGTAACTGAGATTGAATTTTTTGCCAGCTGAGCGATCTGGGGATTTAAAGATGTTTTAACTAAATTTAAATAAAAGAACGAAAAGTAACATTGCTTGCATATCCCGATTGTTGCAAAATCATACATGCTAAATCTAAAACTGTCCATTCTAGGCATGAGGTTATAATAGGGAATTGGTGACCACGCATATTTATAGCAATACTTAAGAGGGTTCACTAAGTTGAGACTTTACAAAATTTAAAAAAAAAAATGGTGAGAAAAATCAAACCCATACCATGGATGAAAATTCATATGTATTTTACCACATGGTCAGTGTGAGCAGAAACAAATACAAGGTATACAGTGAAACTCTAATATAAACCACACTTACTTTACACCAAGGAATTGGTGAGAATCTTTGGAGTGGCTAAGACAACAGTTGCCTTACATCTAACTGGGTCTGCATTTACTTCCCTGCATTGTTTAAGCTTAGTTGATTATTTGTGTGAATCAAGCTAATTTTGTTCCTTGTTAATTTCAGAGAGATCAGTTGCTTTCCTCTATCAAGAGCCTCTTTACTGAAAGATGTTATTCTTTGCAATGGCAAATGTTCACAGTTACCTTTAAAAATCATTACCAACCAGGGCGCCTGGGTGGCTCAGAGGGTTAAAGCCTCTGCCTTTGGCTCAGGTCAGGATCTCAGGGTCCTGGGATGGAGCCCCGCAGCAGGCTTTTTGCTTAGCAGGGACCCTGCTTCCCCCTCTCTCTCTGTCTACCCTCTCTGCCTACTTGTGATCTCTCTCTCTCTCCATCTCTCTCTCTCTATCTCTCTCTGTCAAATAAATAAATTAAAAATCTTTAAAAAATAAAAATGAATATAATAAAATAAAATCATTACCAACTGATCTCTCTAGAGTTCCAGAGGTTTTCTCCTTCTTATAGACTTTAGAAAAGCCAGTAATGTACTGTATTTATTCTGGGAGAGATGTTCAATTACTTAGCCCTGCAGCATTCTAGCCTGGGGCCTCTTCATCATGTTGGGTAGAGGAAGGGACACTTAAAATTGTAGTCGGTGGGAGCACCTGGGTGGCTCAGTGGGTTAAAGCCTCTGCCTTCGGCTCAGGTCATGATCTCCAGGTCCTGGGATCGAGCCCCGCATCGGGCTCTCTGCTCGGCAGGGAACCTGCTTCCCCCTCTCTCTCTGCCTGTCTCTGCCTAATTGTGATCTCTCTCTCTCTGTCAAATAAACAAGTAAAATTAAAAAAAAAAATTGTAGTCGGTGGAAAGAATTAGTTCCAGATCAGAGTCCCAGGTGTAAAGCAATTCTTTTAGTGAAGAACAGAACCTCCATAATAGGGTCTGTTCACATGTAACGATTTTCACCTTGAACCATGATCACATGAACTATCAAGGTACTCCTCACTGTTCCATTGTAATACATGCATGAAGTTAAGCAAGCACATTCACAAAACTCCATTTCCTATAGGCAAAGACAAACTGAAAATATCACTGGCAGATAATAAACATTTAAATATAAAAAAGCCATTTATCACTGAAATGAATTCACCCATGAAAATCCTTTCCATAGGATACCCCATCAAGGTCCAATTCAGTGACATATTCTAAACTCCAATCCTTCAAGTAATGTAGTTTGTTCTTAAAGATCGTACATTTAGTTCATTACATTACATATACACCTCTTGTCAAATACTTTCCCATAAGTGTCAGTGACTTCAAAAGGGAAATCTTATTTTAACCAGTCAGAGAAAAGCCATTGTTACCAAAAAGCTACGCATAAACGATGAGCCAACTTATTAGGAAGGTTTCTGACACAACTATTTCATTAATGTAAGTAAAACATTCTAGAGTGGTATTTTAACAAATACTCTGGGATTATAACTTTTTCATACTCATTGAGCTTGGTGAAAATGAAACAAAATAAAACAAAATCCTTATAAACATGAAAACTAGTGTCTCCTTAATTTGTCGACTGACAAGAATAACTGGGTATGTGACATTTGTATTTCAGTAGAGTTCTCAGAAAAACCGTGGAAACGGTTATTTGAGCCAAATTTACTTCCTCCCAGTCTTTTTTGGACTGGATGGTAACTCTATCTACTACCCTATTAGGCTTGTAATTCTTTTCAAATCCCTACCTCCATGTAAGGAAGAACCTGATATGAAGTCTTTACCCTTGTTAGTTGATTTGACTTCAAATTAAATTCATTTATTCATTTTACAGTGTGAAATTTGTTTTATACTATTACTTTTATCTATTTATATATGAAATATAGTATATATTTATGTATATATACACACCTATACACATATATGTAACAAAGTATCATATTAGCATATATATATATCCTAAATACTATAATGCTACTATAATTAAAATATAAAAATTATTTATACTTGTGATATTGTGATCCATAAGAAATATATATATATGGTCATCTTTCAGATGACCAAATATATTTGTCATATATGTTTGGTCTTCATCCACAGTTCTTGGCTCACAGTTCTTAAATACCTTGGAATTCCCTGATCCATAAGAGCAATGTGGGAGCATCTTTTGTTATAATATTTGGTGTCCTGTCCTTAATTCCTGAAAATACTTCAAAGCCATGAAAGTGCCTTGTTATTCACAACTGGGTTTATATTAATGAAGTTGACTTTTGTAAAACCTTTGAGGTTGGGGGCTGATTGCCATGGGTAAGAACCATAGAAGAGAGGGTTGAAAATTTCAGTCCCACCCCCTGATTTCCTGGGAAGGAAGAGAGCTAGAGGTTGAATCCATCCCCAGTGGCCAATGATTTAATCATGCCTGTGTAATGGAGCTTTCCATAGAGACCCAAAAGGAAGGGTTTCATAGACCTACAAGGTTGGTGAGCCAAAATGCTTTCAGGTGCCACTGGGTAGCCAGAGGGCAGGGGAGCAGACCACCTGGCTCTGGGGTTCCAAACAGGGCAGGTTCGGCCACTCACTGCTGATAAAATCCAAAGGCAGGGAAATGAGTGATGGTGAAAGGTGAAAGGAATTTAGTTTAGTGAGGCCAACACTGGAAAGACAGCAGACTAGTGTTTCAGACTGTCTCCAAAGTGCTGAAAATACTGCCAGGTTTATATAGGGCACGGGTTGGTGGATACGTGCAAGTGGGTAGTAAAGGTCAAATTGGCCATTGTGTTGGGTTCAGTCACACAGACCTTGCTGCCTCAGGGCAGTCTATCACTTGAGCGGGTAGTTTTGGTTCCCATCTAAAGGTGTTTTGCCTGCAGGGTCTTTTGCCTGAGTTAAGAGATAAGCTGTGAAGAACAATTTCATCATTTGGAAAGTCTGGGGTCAAAACAGAGGTAGTTGAAGTCCCAAATTCCAAAAGGACAGAAGCTCTTTTGTTCAGGACCTTCCTCTATGTATCTCTTCATCTTTCTGTTGATTTGTGACCTTTAATATCTTTTGTAATACGTCAGTATGTGTAAACAAGTTTCTGAGTCCTGTGAACTGTTCTAGCAGTTAGCAATTGAATTAACTGTTCAATTAATTGAACCCAAGGTAGTGAAAACCTCTGATTTATAGCCAATTGGTCAGAATATGGGTAATAACCTGGAATTGTAATTGGCATCTGAAGTGGAGGACTATTTTGTGGGACTGAGCCCTTTACCTGTGGAATCTGATGCCATCTCTGGGGAAATACTGTCAGAATTGAGCTGAAATGAGTTGCATTTTCAAACATCCTGCTGATATCTAAGAACTGCTTATTGGTACAGGGAAGCCTACACACACACACACACACACATTGGAATTGGGTCCAGGAACCCAAAAGAATATTCATTTATCACAGCAACATAGTGACAATGTAATGTTGTATATAACATAATAACATTATGTATTCACATATACACACACATCAAATCTAGCAATTTTAATTATTGTAGCATTATAATACCCCAGGGTTTGGTTTGGTTTTTGCCTAAAACCTTCTAAGTTCCTCAAATTTTAAAAAAAGAAAATAGCAAACAAAGAAGAGGAAAGGGAGGAGAGGTAAGAAAACGAAGAGAACAGAAGGGAAAAAAGAAAAATAACATCGGAATTAGAACTGGAACTTACCTTATGAAGAACTCTATAAAATTAAATCCTCCCTTTCATGAATGTGATATGTCTTTCCATTTAGGTCTTTTCCAGGACCTTTGTAAATTTTCATAAATTTTCTTATCACTACTGCTCTTTACTTCTTGAGTTTATCCATAATTAATTTATGATTTTGTTGACATTGTGAATGAGGTCTTTTATTTTCATTGTATTTTTCAAATGGCTAGTAGTTACAAAGTTGATGTTTTCATTTCTAACAGCTTAAGTCCTTGGTCTACATCTCAATTGGTTCAGCATTCTAAAAGAGTAGCAAGTAAGATAATGAGTCATTTATTGCCCTCTCCCCACACCAAACGCCCAACAAATATTTATTGTAGATTTTCTTCCTTGGCCTATGGCCTGTGCACTGCTTCACAAATTTCCCGACCTTAAGATAATCTTAATTTCTGGCATAGTTTCTATTTGATGGTGGTATGTTATTATAGTAAAACCATGTGGTATTAAATTCACTATTATCTGTGAATGCTTGCATTGTCATAATGGAGATAGAACTACTTTTTCATTTTGTAAGATTTTGCTATTAGGCTTATATTAGCTGAGTTAGAAAATATTCCTTCTTTCCTAGGCTCTTCACATTAATTCTTCCTTGAAAGTTTAAGAAGAATTCACCTGTAAAACTATCAGGACAAGAGCCTTTAAAAAACCCACAATATTTAATTATCTCTCTAGATATTAGACTTTTGAGGTTTTTAATTTTTTAGAATTGATCTTATAATTAATGTTGCATAAAACATTATACATCATTAAGATGTTTAACATTAACATAGAAAGTCTATTTTAAATTTTGTATGAATCATATTGTTAATTCTTTATTATTTAGATTTACCAGTAGTACATTACATATTTTTAATGTTTTACAAAAAGCCAGTTTCTAGCTCTTATGAATGCCTATAGATTTTCAATTTCTAATTACTTATTTTACCTTTTATATTAGATTTTTTCCTGATTTCCTTAAATTTGACTACATATTTTCAAAAGTTTTGAGGTTTTTTAATCATTTACTCTCATTCATTTGTATTTAATAATAGAAATGTGTGGACTATCACTTTCTAGAATGGCTTTGGCCCTTCACTGTAAGCTTTGGTAGATTGAATTTTTATGTTCTTTTCTGTGTGTCTCTAGACTATCTGGCATTTTTCTCTTTTATTCAAAAGTTACTTAGAAGTAACTGAATTTGGGGCACCTGGGTGGCTCAGTGGGTTAAAGCCTCTGCCTTCGACTCAGGTCATGATCTCAGGGTCCTGGGATCGAGCCCCGCATTGGGCTCTCTGCTCAGCAGGGAGCCTGCTTCCCCCTACTCTCTGTCTGCCTCTTTGCCTATCTTGTGATCTCTCTCTCTCTCTCTGTCAAATAAATAAATAAAATCTTTAAAAAAAAAAAGTAACTGAATTCATTTTCTTTAAGTTTATGCTATTAGTTTTCCTTTTTATTTATTTTTGTTTGTATTCAGTGAGCCCATTTTAGTTTAAGACTCAAGACTTTATTCAGCTCTTTAAAATTTTCCTTATCATTAGTTCTTCTTGGCTTCTCTCCTTCTGAAGTCTCTATCATATGCATAATGAATTTCTTACTTCTCTCTATACCTCATCTTTCATTTCACTTTTATCTCTGTTTCTTTTTATTTAGGCTCTTGGAGAGTTTATTGGACATGTCAAACTTTTAAAATTCAATTTGCTATAATCAATAAACCTTTCTTCATTATCTCATTGCTTTTGATTTGGCACCAGATTTTTTGAGAAGTTTTTATTATTTATTTATTTATTTATTTATTTATTTATTTATTTTTATTTATATTTATTTATTTATTTATTTATTTATTTATTTATTTATTTATTTGACAGACAGTGAGAAAACACAAGTAGGGGGAGCAGCAGAGCAAGAGGGAGAAGCAGACTCCCTACTATGCAGGGAGCTCAACACAGGGTTTGATCCCAGGACCCTGGGATCATGACCTGAGCCAAAGGCAGATGCTTAATCGACTGAGCCACCTAGGCACCCCTGTCAACCATTTTTAAAAAAATCTTCAAATTATAGTTAAGTTGTACTTAAATGGGTCTCTTTTTATCAGTGACCATTTTGGTTACATAAATGTAGTGTTTTCTTAAATCTTACCAAGTCACAAAAAGTTTCCAAATGTATTCCTGTTTCTTCTAGTAAGTTCTGATGTTTCAGAGCAGTCCCTTTCCTTTGTACTAAAAGAACTATATGCCTGATGATTTTTTCTGTTTCCTCAGGCACACCTGTGGCAAAGGAAATTCTCTTGTCTACGATTAGAAGCTGATAGGGAACTGTCCAAGACTGTATGAGTCTCTCTGTTCAAACCATTCTAGCATAAAAACATAAATATGAAAAGTTGAGATTTACTGTAATCATACTTTGCTAGTTCAGAGGTACAGTGGCCTGGGGAGAAATAGGAAGTATCTGAAGCCAAAGATAGCAAGTAGTAGCCAGGAATTAGCTGGCAGAGGACCACCATTCTTTGCCTGGCATAGGTACATTTGTTCAGAGCCAGCCAAAGAAGAACCCTGCTTCTTACCTTGTGGGCCAAGTAGGCAGGGAGTAAATGCCACTTTGGGCATTTCTGCTTGCCATGAACTCCTGGAACCAATTGTTTTTCCCAGAAGCAGTAATAGGATCCATATTGTTCTGCTGACTTTGGATGGGGGAAAAGGAGAAAAGGCTCACGGTTAACATGGATGTTGCCAGGCCTTTTGCACTTGCTCTTAATACTTCACCTATAGAGGATCTTGTGTCCAAGCAACCATTTATTCACTTCAGTCCTGTTTATTCAAGGAACTAAAAAATCCTAAGCTGCTCATGTGAGAAAATCCTTGCTTCTGGGTTATCAGAATCAGCAAAAGTTATTTCTTACTTTCATATTCCGCTGGTCATTTCCATTCAAGTCATACGATCATTAGTCATATGTGCTTAATAAACCATCTTTGTTAATATAGGACTTTTTGTTTTGTTTTTGCACTAATGGACGTAGTTCAGTGCTTTCTCTTTTATTTCTACCTCTGGTTCTGAAGTTTCTGAAAATAGTGTTATACAACTGGGTCAGTTTGTCCTTTGACATCTGGGAAAATGCTAGACTTATGTTAGTCCATGAATGGAAGAAAATTCTATCCTATTCTCTTCACCTTTTCCTAGCTTCCAGCATCTTCCAAACAGCTGCAAAGAGAGTTTTATTCCAGCATTTCAAAGATCCCTTTAGCCCTTTTTGTTCAAACATAGTTCTCTCAATGGATTAATAATAATCCATTCCACTACAATGTTCAGGAAAAAAATTTTATTTTTAATCTAGAGATAGGCTACATTGGAAGTTCATTCTTTATAACAAAAGGAAAAATTTCATTTATGGGTTGAAACAATAATATTACTGTAAGACATACATACTTTCTTGACAGTAAAGGCAATAAAAATATCAAGGAATGAGTTAAACATTTTTGGATAAAATATAAAGAAAATAAAGGAAAAGATAAAATCCTCTTAAGATAAATCATCAGAAATATATCTTTTATTTTTTTATTTTTTTTTCAGAAATATATCTTTTAGATCCTTATTTATAAAATCTATTTCTTTCCCCCCAAAATTTCCCTCCTAAACTTCTGGTATCCAATCCCTTACAGATATCTCAGTTACTACCAAATTGTACCTCAACACTGCAATGCAATTTTAAAAAGGAGGCACTCTGTGAATATAACTAATAATACAAATATTTCTCTTTTAACTTGGAGGTACTGATCATGCATGTTCAGTGATCCACTCACAAAAATGTCACAAATCAACTGACTACACTCTGCCATGACACTTCTGGGGAAAACAACAACTCCACATTTGTGCTCATGTAGTCAGTCATGGGGAATTTCCCTCAACTGTACCTTTCAAAATGCACTATCTTGGACCAATATGTAACAGATTTTAATGTTCTAAGAAAATGCCTTGCCCTGGGATATTCACTGAATACAGGAAGACAGACTTAGTGATAACCAGAAAACACAAGTAAAGATGACACAAACTACCATCTCTTTATGACTCATTTCATCTAAATCAAGCAAGAAAACTGGCTATATAAAAGCCAGGTTACAGATACTAGGAAGCTATGTCTCCAATAGCCATCCCATTGATTGCTTGATTATGAGCTGATCTGATGTCCTAAATTAATACTCCCTCCCTCCTTCACTCTTGTTGGAAAGTTTTTCCTGAAATTGTACAATCAGTTTAGGGAACTGTATCAGTAAGGAATGATTTTGATTCCGTAGAACAGAAAATCTTCTAAGAGTGACACAATTTGCCCAGGACAACTAGAGCTCTGACAGCAGTCTCTTCAAGCTAGAGTACGTACTTAAAAATATTACCAGGATCTGGCTGCCCATTTTTCTACACTGCTCTCTACACTGCTCATCTTTCCCCACTGCATGTGGACCTCATCCTCCTTATTATGGCCGCCTGGTCACAAAAGTATTGCTTACTCTAGGCATAAAACTGATGTTACAGGGAGGAAGAGGAGAAAAAAAAGAGATAGTGAAGAAATTGTTGGTATCCATAATTAAGAAGACAAAATCTTCCCCAAAACTAACAAATACTCACTGGCCACAGCTGTGTCCCACAGCCATCTCTAGCTTCAAGGATGTCCTGGGCAAAACTGCTAGAACTCATCCAGGAATTCAGTCAAGTATCAGGATATAAAATTAATACACAGAAATCAGTTGCATTTCTATATACCAACAGTAAAACAGAAGAAAGAGAAATTAAGGAGTC
>CM053604.1:48100312-48117931 GCA_028646535.1 Procyon lotor
CATAACAAGAAGACATTTTATTGGCTGTGAAAAGTCTTGATGTCAGTTTAAGAAACTATTGGAGGCTTGAACAATGTTATCAAGATGTGAGATTCATGCTCATTCTATCTCTACCCCCTCCCACCCCACTTCATCTCATACTTTCTTCACCTCTTACCTCTGCTTTCCTTTGCATTGGCTTCCACTGACTTTTAAGATCTCTCCATGCAGGAAACTCCTATACCTCCAAGTTCAGCAACCCTAAAAGAGAAAGCTCCTTTCACTGGGTCTTTTACCTTCAAGGTAATAACAATTACCTGACTGGTCAGATTTGGTCCACATGCAAACCATGAAACAAAAATGAGGTCAACCTGACCCAAACCACACACCCTGAGGGTGGAAGATGGGTTATGCCTGGAGGAGAATCAAAGTGATGATACCAGAAGACAGGAAATGGTTTTGGAGCAGATGAAACTGACAGGTGTAACTGATCTTGTCAAAAGTCTATGAGTCTTCAAAGTTTATCTTGAATGGCTTTTCATAACTGAAACCTCTTGCCTCCTAAATTGGATGTGCTTTTCCCTTCTTTAAAGTCCCAATCCATATTGTTTGTACTTCTCCTGTGGCAATTGCCATATTTAATTGCATTATATTTATTTCTGAGATCATATTAGCTCTGTTTCCTCCAACCCTCATTTTATATAAGTACTCCTGATAAGGCCCTCATGAGCTATTGAGTACATAACAAAAATCACATATTTATGGAATTCAATAGAATTCTTGGTTAACATTGAATCTTTTCAGGAAATTCATGCACCTAAGGAAAAACTAGAACCATAAGCAATTAAAAGTCACTTAATACAGTTAATATAATTTCCTACAATAAACATTGTTACTTTTATTATACAAAAATATATAAAAAAACAAACTGTTCTTTTGCCCACAAATCTAAGGCATTTAAACATTAACCATACTATTGGGATTTAAAAGTAATTTTCACAAAATACCAACCCTTTCAATTTGCAACTTGAAAGCAGAATATAGTGGTTCTATACTTAGTTGATAGACAACATTCACACCTCCCTCTGTCTGGTATAGCCCCTAATATTATTTAGCAATATGTTTCTTTCCCAGAATAAATTCTATATGACCTTGAGAACAGGACTGGCCTTTATTACACTTCTCATATCATCTAGTGCAATGCTTTACACACAATAATAATGATAAAAATAACACACTGAAATACATTATTTCATCTAAGATCTATATACATCTATATCTAACATCTATATACAAGTTATAAAATGTCATTTCTACTTGGTCCTCATTTTACAGATGACAAAAATGAGACTCTGAGAGACTAAGTAACTTGACCAAGATTACACACAGAATAAGTAGCAAAGCCAGGATTTGAGCCCAAGCAGTTTGGTTCCAGACGCACTCTGAATTAAGAAAAGTCAATAAATGTGCTAGTCCTCGAACAGTGTCTACCAGATCCATTTCTTCTCTTTATCTGCTCTTCCTGTACGTCCTAAGGAATCTGATTCCCACAGCCTATATTTCTCAAGCTCCCTTGTTAACTGGCTTTTCCCTGTAATGAGAGGCACTAGTGGGATACTAGAGATGGGAGGGTGGTCCAAAGCAGATTTGCCCCTTCTTTTTTGCCTTGGGAGCATCTCCATTCAGGACTCTAGCTCCTGTCAGACTTAACCACAGTGGTTCCCCCTTCTGCTGTGTGGCCCTGGCATTGCCTGGACCTTCTCCTTTTCCCTTCCTGCCTGGGGTCTAACAACTTCTTCCTGCTAATCTTTGCCTCACTGACCTCTGTTTGGCTTATCTTCCCAAATCTTTTTAACCAATCCCATGAATTAAATTCCCTATTTCAAATTTTGACATCTTCCACAAAACATCTCCTCAGGGGAAAATTGCCCAGTAGAATGCCTGCTGGTTTTTGGACCCAAACTTCAAGCTCTAGTCTTTCTCAATACAATGTTTTTTGATTGCTATTTATAAAGGATATACTTGTATTTATGTCCCAAGCCTCTATAAACTATTTTAAAGAAAACAGAGTTGCCTAGTGTGAGGAAAAAACCTCACGTTATATTCCAAATACCAATGGTAGAACATCGGAATCATTTGTAGATGTTTTAGAAAGTGTGCCAACACCAATCAGGGGGCATGACTATATCACTCTTAGAGCCTTGACCTCATGTTTTCTTTAAAATTGCTCTCCACCACCTATTTAGGCAGGCACTTACTTTGTTTACTCTTATAGCTCCAGCTTTCAGAACAACGTTTGACATCATATGGGTGTTCATTCAATATTTGGTTAAATTAATATTCAATTCCTTAGTTATTTCATCTATAAATTTCAGGATTTTTGCCACAACAACCTCGGACTGAATTGTAAATCACTTCCTGATACTTTTTGCAATTAATGTTTTAAAAGTCATAGATGTTCTCTCTTTGAGAAGGGGAAACCATAGAGATATATGGAAGACTTTATCTCTGACCCACAAAGGCTAGATCATTATTACCTCAGAGCATTTTCTAAAAAACCCAAAGATCCTCAGAGGTCCAAAGAAAGAGAGAAAGGACCTTTCTAAAACCATTTAAAAAAAAAAAGCAGAGGAAGACACTGAGTCCCCAAATTTCCTCCCTACCCACTCTAGTACAAGGATCAGGAGATTTTCTTGAAAAACAACCCAATTTGGGCACAGATAGTACATAGCTTTGGATAGTCAATCTCCATTTCATCATGTGTGAAATGTGAAAAATAACATTTTGTAAACTTCGGAGTTCTGTACCATTATCAGGATAGAAGCATCTATTACATTAAAATATTTTAAAAAGAAGAAAAATATGCACACTTAATTTATAAGCATGTCAATAACTGGACCAGTGTGTTCTACTGTAGTGAAATAGAGTCAAATAATTGCAAGCCAAAAGCCATCTCTACAAACCTACTTACACTGATGAAAAACTAAAAATTTCTACCACTTCATGGTCTCTTAAGTAGTGATTCTCATGTCAAGAACAATAGAAGTTTTTAAAAAAATATTCATTCCATCATTTGTATCTGTTTTGTATTGCATACTGGAAATCAGTACTGGAGCTTATTGAAACTGAAAATTATTATACCAGATGCCTGGGTGGCTCAGGCGGTTAAGCATCTGCCTTGGCTCAGGTCATAACCCCAGCAGTCTGCGATTCCCCCTCTTGGGGGGCGGAATCCTTACTCAGCGGGGAGCCTGCTTCTCCATCTGCTCCTCTCCCCATCCTGTTTGTGCCCTTGCTAGCTTGCTCTCTCACATGCACGCTCTCTCTAGCAAATAAATAAATAAAATCTTTAAAAAAAAAAAACCTGGAAATTAATATAAAGGCGGGATGATCTCTGACCATCCTCAGGAAAGCAGGAACAGGAACCCCTGAATGGTAAGCTTGGTGATATTTAAACAGCCAGAAGAAACAAAGATCATCTAAAAAAAGCCTAAAGGCTAAAATCAGTTGTACCAAAGGTTCAGAGAATGCAGACATAGACTCTAAATGATCCAGCCCCAAATGCTGAGGCAACCCCCTGCGAAAACCTTTATGGCCTCCCCTCTCCCAAGCAGGTACCACTCCTCCCCACGCCCGAGGGCTGCATTGGGAAAACACTCCGTAACTGATTTCATCTGGGCTTATCTCAGGTCAGATTTTTAAACTGGATCTCTGACCTTTTCCCTTCCTCCCTGCCAATTGGACACAGTTTTTCATTCGCAGTGATGAGCTGCCTCCAGATGAGGCTGTGCCTTCCCGTCCACCAGTCTGGCGTCCAGGTAGGGATGCTGCACAGTTCTAGCTGTGAGGTCTCTGGGACGTAGTTTCATACTGAGCAAGTATAGACCCTGGATCCTCCGGGGAAAAGGTCGGCATTGTCCCTTCGGAGTTCTCTTTTCTCATGGTAACCTGGCAACCAAACTGCGTGGCTTTGATGGAGGGCGTTCCTACTAGAAAACAGCTTTATGAAAAGTGTCAGGGTCATCTTTAGAAACTCAAAGAAAACAAAACAAAACCCCCCAAAAAAGCCTACCACCAAGAAGGCAAAGGGGGGGAAAAACCGTGCACAACTCAATTATTCAGCCTCACACAACTGCGCCTGACAGGCCCTCCTAACAACACTCACTTGAATTTAATTAAGTTTGTCCCTTCAGCCTGTGAATGCTGGGCCAGACCTGCTGCCTTGGGATGAAAAGCCTGGAGGCAGACCCCGTGAGGCCATTGTTGATAAGCAAGGGCACAGCATTCTGGGGTTAGGTAAATTCCCATCCCCTCGCACATAAAGTGCCCTGGGGGATAACCTTTTGAAGGGAGCCTGAGAAGTTGGGTGGCCTGAGGGCAAAGACGGATGAGAACTTTTCCCACCAGCAACATGTCCGCCCCTTCTGGAGGCCTCGTGCTGAGGTGTAAAATGCCTGGCCTTTGGAACTGGGAAGTCAAACAATTAAATTCAAATGCCAGCTCTGCCACTCAAACACTTCTGTTCCTTCAGGGATGTTGGCAAACCTCTCTGGGGCTGTTTCTGCCTTTGTAAGCTGGGGAGGTCAAAATCACCTGGAAGGCTGAGGTAATATTGGGAAAATGTCTCACGCTGTTGACTCTTCGTTTCCCTGCGTAAAGCCTTGAAGGTGTATTCACCTTTGCTATGGAATCATTTCTTCAAATCTTCAAAATACGGTGCCAGAAGCACAGGCCTGTTGCCCCCAAATGCCTCGCGGAACTGCCTGCCTTTCCCCTGCTGTACCTGTGTGTGTGATTTTCCTGGGGACTGAACCATCCTTTCCAGTCATTTGTCAAGATCCCATTCCAGTATCCTCAAAATTCTTGTCTTAACTCTGCCAGGGGGTTTCAGGGCCCTCGGGTTCTCACGGCGCTTAGTACTTCTCTCATTTGAAGACTTCTACCCTTTAAATCGAGTGCTTCTTCCCAAACCCATCAATGATCTTCTCATGGGCATAGTTGGGCACCATTTACTTCTATATGATTCCAGTATTTAAGGGAAGTGTTCAGTAAATACCTAATTGATGAATGGACAATTTCCAGAACATCTTTATTTGAATCACTTTGAAATGTACATTTGAAATGTTCTAGGGAGGAATGTTTTGTTTTGTTTTGTTTCGTTTCGTTTTGTTTTTTGGCTCATCCCCCAAACTACCAGAGAAAGAACCTATTCAGAAATCAGGAAACCTAAAACTTGAAACATGATGAAGAATACTGGGATAAGAAGTAAAGAGTTAGAAAGTGAATAAATACTAATTTCTGAATCTATAGAGAGTTAACCAGAGTATGCTAAAAACCCTGTCCTCCTAAGATAAACCCAGTGCAGAGACAGGATATAGTAATTAGAAGACATTTCAGCTATTCAGATATTTGCTAGCAGTTTCACTACACTAAAAGTAACAAAAAAACCCTTTTTATTTTATTTTTATCAGTTTGATTAAAACTACTTTGACTTGGTTAAAAGAAATTTGAAATTATTATTACTATGATTTTAATTTAGCAGGTTCTTCTCTTTCTAAAAAGTTTGTTCTTGGAGCACCTGGGTGGCTCAGTGGGTTAAAGCCTCTGCCTTCGGCTCAGGTCATGATCTCAGGGTCCTGGGATCGAGCCCCCCATCCAGCTCTCTGCTCAGCAGGGAGCCTGCTTCCCCTTCTCCCTCTGCCTGCCTCTCTGCCTATGTGTGATCTCTCTTTGTCAATTAAATAAATAAAATCTTAAAAATAAAATAAAATAAAATAAAAAGTTTGTTCTATCAGTGAAAAAAACACAATTAGAATCACAAATTTATAAGTTTAGAATTCAAAAGTATCTTAAAGATTAGCTAGCTAGTCCTTCATCCTATTTTTACAAGTGAGATAACTAAGACCCAGACATGTGAAAAGACTTGCCCAACCCTTGCTACTGAAGCCAGACTAGAATTAAGTTCTCTTGTCTCTCCACTTAGATCTCTCTTTCCAGCACATCCTTGAAAGGAAGAACCATCTGGTACTATGGAAATGTTAGGAGCCTTGCAAGAATGTGGACATCTTGCCATTGTGGGCATCTTCTACAATGAATCACCCTGCTTAGACCTAAGCCTCTGGGAAGTTTAGGATAAAGAGAATCTCATTTCCTTCGCAGTTGATCATAAAAACAAATCTTCATTATTGTCATCATTTTTCATATTATAATTGATTTCGTATCTGGCTAGCACTTAGAATTAAATCTTGACTTATCATGGCCATTATGACCTCTGCCTTTCTCCTGCTTGAACAATCCTCCAGCCATGCAGAGTGTGGTCCGTGCACCAATATCCATCTGTGGAAGTGAGAGTAATGAACTGGTACAGCTTGTTGGCATCGCCGCAACATTGACATGTGTGATTGGTCGGCATATCTTACTAAGCAGGGTATATTGTTTCCTGATAGACACACGCTCAATGAATGTGCAACAGCCTTTGTAATTCCTCTTTTCCCTGTCAGATTTGTTCTGATGTTACTTATTAAAATATAATTTTATGCTGCTGAATCTAAGAAATATGGGCCTGTATTGTGTGTATGGTTTTCTTCATTTCATTTGCATGGTAATTTGGGGGTTTTGTAGAAGAATTGGGAATAAGACAGAATTGTCCTTCACCACAGATAGTTTAAGAAACAGTGTTCTAGAAACTTGCCCCTCATTCATGCTCTAGCTCTGTTTCCTCCCCCATGCCCCCCACCCCAACTCTTCCAGCCAGCCAAGCTGTCTCTGCCTCTGCACTTAAAACTCCCTTTACTCTAAATACCCTGCCCATGGGTCTCCTCACAGCCAGCTCCTTCTTGCACTCCAATCCCACTAAATGTGACCACCTTGGGACAACCCTGCCCCCTCCCTTGCCCATCCTTAGGATCACAGCCCTTCTAATTGTCCTTTATGTTTACTTGATTAATGTTTTGCCTAGCTCTTAGCATTACCTAAACTTCTCTTGCTTCTTTGTTTCTTTAGTTGTTTATAATTTACAGGGATTTTATATTGTTCACTATTATCTCCCTGATGCTGAGGAAGGTACCTGGCATATGTTGTCACTGTACCAATATTTGTGGGATGTTGCAGAAGGAAGCTCTGGGGTTTGTTTCTGGCCCCTTATTCTCATCCCTCGCCACGCGCTTAAAAAGTAGCTATTAGGGCGCCTGGGTGGCTCAGTGGGTTAAAGCCTCTGCCTTTGGCTCAGGTCATGATCTCAGGGTCCTGGGATCGAGCCCCGCATTGGGCTCTCTGCTCAGCGGGGAGCCTGCTTCCTCCTCTCTCTGCCTGCCTCTCTCTGCCTACTTGTGATCTCTCTGTCAAATAAATAAATAAAATCTTCAAAAAAAAAAAAGTAGCTATTATTATTCCCACTAAGGTATCTGACATTCACAGCAATTAAGAAACCTAAGATGACATGGTCATGGTGGTGGTTATGATTTCCAAGCTCTTCACTAAGATAGGTATGAAATGCCTATCTTTTCAAATGCCAATATCTGTAGTAAGTTTTCAACATTAGAACATAATAGGTATGATTTAAATATTTTGGAATATTCTCTGCTTCTAATATAGACAGGGGAGACTCATTTTAACTTGAAAACAGGAGAATGGTTGCTACTACCCAGGAGTGCTTTTATCTCATGAGAGTTGCAAGATTTAGCAAATAAACAGAAAAGATGCCCAGTCAAATTTGAATTTCAGATAAACAATAAGGAATACTTATACTAGAAAATTATTTGTTCAAATTTAACTGTGTATCCTTTATTTTGGCTGACAGCAATAATTTAGGGGTAACAACAGTACTGTTAGTAACAAAAATCAGTGGTCATTCCATACACACAAAAAACACCAAAGCTAAAAGACAGGTAAAGACATGTGGCAGTAATATGCAAATTTCTTTCAAAAAGATTTCTAGAAAGTTTTGAACACACCTCTGAAACAAGTGCATTCCTAACAGGGCTCATAGCAGCAGACAGACAAGGGATTATTTGCCAGAAATGAAACAAGTGTTTGTTTCAGTGTGACAGACTCAAAGGGAACTAGGATAAGTTGTTATTTAAAAAGAAACAACTAAGGAGTGATTTGCTAACAGTAAACAAATATATGAGAATGATTATATAATAGTTACCAGCTGCTTTGGGTTTTCACTGAGGTCAGAATCAGAAATGACTAAAGCTAGAGCATGAGGCATTTAGTTTGTTTTCGATGTAGCCATCTTACTGAGGGTAAAGTTTCTAAAAGTTTGTGTGTGGCATCCTTTGATAAAAAAAACACTCAGTCTGGCTTCAGTCAGTTCCTTTCACAAGCCAAGGCTGGTTTCATCTGTAGGCCACAGGCGCTGTGTCAGGGGCACAAAATGAAGAAAGACTGATTTGGATCTCAGAGATGTTAGGAAATAATGTCACCATAATCAAGATCAGACTGCTATGGTTTACTGTAGGCTTTTCTAAACTGAGCGTGAACACTGGTGTGTCATGTTGGTACCAGGGCCCACAATGAACTACTTTTGGGAAATGTTGCACATCATAACCCAGTATAAGAGTCAGGACACACGTTTACACACCACAGAGGGAAGAGCCTCATTATCAGGAGTTTACCAACTTTGCAAAACTGAGGAAAAGCCTCTCCTGTCACAGTTTTTTAAAGAAATATCTATTGACAGGTCTCAGAAGAGTGGTATTTTTCCTGACAACATTTTGGAGCCTCTGGGTATCTGAATTTTGTAGGAAGGCTTGAATGTATCCCCTGCTCCAACCTCTGAAGAAGCAAATGGCTGCAACACACGCCAGAAGCCAATCCTGCTGAACCTCTGTCATGAGGGCTGAGATTGGGTGTCTCATGGCCAGTGGCTGCTGAACCATGGATGTTCCAGAATCCCAACTTAACATGAAGATATGAGAAGTGCAAAAAAAAAAGATATGAGAAGTGGCCACAGCCTCCAAGCCGCCTTAACCACCAAAATCCACAGGGCCGACCTTTAGGAGTTTAATGTACCAACACAGAGAACCCTCTAGTACATCTAGAAACAACCATCACCTTGGCTGATGGCTGAGCCCAATTTAGATGGGTTTCTGACTCTGAAAGAAAGGGAAATTCCAGCTTACCACTAATGCCTTTCTTAAATGTGCTTATATTATTTCCCAATAACCCCTTAAATGCTGTTTGGTTTTTGGGGTGCCTGGGTGGCTCATTCGGTTAAGTGTCTGCCTTCAGTTCAGGTCATGATCCCAGGGTCCTGAGATTGAGCTCCACATCAGGCTCCCTGTTCAGCGGGTAGCCTCCTTCTCCCACTCCCCTCTGCTTGTGCTCACTCTCCCTCTCTCTCAAATAAATAATAAAATCTTTAAGGAAAAGCTGTTTGGTTTTCTTGCTATGTTTACCTCTTCTCAAAAGCACTTAACAGGTGGTTAAGACACAAACTTTCATGAATAAAGACTCACCATCCCCTAAAGTACTGACCCTCCCATAGTGAGGGAGGAGATGGTGGGAAGGACATATTCAGCTACTGTATAACTCCATAAGGAGAAACTGTAAGTCTTTCATTCCTCTGTGAATTTTCACTTATTCCCTTAGCAAGGTTGTAACACCTAGATGTATTTTTCTCTCAAAATTCCTTGCACTTTTTTTAAATCAATGCCTGCATTTCCTGTTAGACTCTAAGATCTGTGTGGGCACAGGTTGTATTTTTTAGTCACTGCTGTCCGCTCAATATTTGGGCCCAGAGTGTGATGTATAACAGGCACTCAATAAATATTTTTAAATTAAGTCCATTTCTTTATATTATCTCTAGCTTGGTGCCTGGTGGATGGATACAGGAATATACTTTACCTCTAGTAAAAAAAAAAAAAAAGTCAGTGGTAATAAAATATATTGATATTCTAGGAAAAATAAATAATAAGTGGGAAAAATGGCCCATTATTCATACTGAACATATAACCAACATCAACTTTCTTAACATTATTAACTGAAATTATTGAAACCCTTCATGCCAAGCCAGTGATGAAATATTGCTCTTGTGCTTAGACCTTACGATGGTATAATCCTGGCTCAGTGTACCCATCCAACCTTATTTCTCCCTGCTGACTAATAAGAACTTTGTGATCAAGGTAGGCTGACAGCCCCAGCCCTCATGTGTGCACATCAAACACACACACACACACACACACACATGAAGCTATTCCCATTTTTGGACCTTTGTTCAAGCACTTTCCTTGTCAAGAATTCCCTCCCTTCTCTTGCCCATATATACATAGACCACCAACCCTCCCAGGGCCTACTCAAGGCTTTCCCTCAAAGCCCAGGGCCTCAATGGCCTCTATTTTCTTAAGTTTCTTTTTAATCCCTTCAGAACAATTAACACCTAGTACATCATCTTGCTCTCTTGTTGCCCACACATAATTCAGCTCTTCACCACATCAATATAATTTTATATAATGTCATCTCATTGCTAAGTTGTTTATGCATATCACTTATTCTAGTATATTGAAATATTAAATGTTTCATAGTTCTTTTAAAATCCACAGTATCATAAAATTGCTTTTATTTCCTGATAATGAGTGAATTACATGAAATTTACTATGTGGGGGGCCCATTTGACTTTTTAAAAAATTAATATCCATAAAGCATGAGATTTCTAAATGCTTTATCATCAGGAGGTCAGGTGAAGGAAATGGAAAATGATGTATTATGTAAGGGGCACTCTGAGTAATACTTTCCTTATGTTATCAACTTTAATTCCTAAAATATACTATGAAGGGTATTATCATCCTTGCTTTATAGATGTGGAAATTAAGGCTTAGACATATTAAATAATGTATTCAGGGATATATTTGTATACTGTATATACTGAGAGAGAGAGACTAAGAGAGAGGGAAAGAGAGGAAGATTGAGAGAGGACAGAGACAAAGAATTTGAACAAATGCCTGTTTGACTTTTTGAAATCTATGACAATTGTAAGGTTATCTATTTTTCCCAAGTCTATTGTGACATGTCTATTATATTCACAACCTTTGAGAATAAGGGGAAAGTTCTTTCTTTTAAAAATAGGACATCAGAGTTCTGTTTTTTAGTAGCACTCTAATGTTATCCAGTCTGCATTTATTCTTGGAATAACTACTCAAACACTGGATCATTGCTAGAATGATTAGCTGTTACTAAGCAAGTATTATAGGAAAACAGATCAATTTTATAGTTAAACCTTTAAATGTGGGTAACTACAGCACCTAACTTATTGGGTTATTGTGGGAGCAAATAAGCTAATACATGTAAAATGTATGACATATCATAACCAGCACTAAACAGAAATCGGCTGCTCTTACTATTATCATGTTGTTATTATTACTCCCAATCCATTTTCAACAAAACTGATATTTTATTCTACAGTAAATGGTGTTTTCCATTCTCCACATATACCGTTTTGGATCAGGATCTGAAATATTAGAAGGTTGCCTGATTTTCCTAATGAATTTTACTCCATATATTTTAGTACATGAGGAAAGCAAACTCCAAAGTGTGAGCTTTTTTCCTCAATTCTGCTCCGCCCTGGAAAGCTCCGATGAGGACTGGCGTCAAGTGCTTCAGACGCTCTTAAAAACATTCAGTGGAGCTGAAGGGACACAACATGGAGCACAACCATGGTTCCACCGATCTCATTTCTAGTCTCTTATTTAGCTTCACATTTATGGAAACAAAATGCACTTGCTTTCTAAGGTGACTTTTCTCTAAAAAGGAAATCTATAGGTGTGAAAAAGCACATCATCATTAAGATACTTTCCTTTCTGAATTTCAAAATAGGATTTTAAGTATCAATAAGCAAGTGTTAGACTTAAAATATGAGCAAACTCCTCAACTCAAAGATTTAATATTCAAACCTGAACTCTCATTCCTAAAATATTCCTAATATTCTTGAAGAAAGTATGTTTTTCTCTCTTTTGAAAAATGCAGTTTTCAGTTGAAATAAACAGGTTTTGACATATTCACAGGGATAGCACTTGGTAAATGCTCTTGAATGAGAGATCCAGGAAACAGGACCAATAAATGTCACCGAACTGTAAAGCAGAACTGTAGAGAAATCCTGAAGACTTAAGGTATTAGGTCTATTTTTTCCACATAAGTCTTCAATAATATATTTGCTACTGTTATAATTAATCATGACTTTAATGATCCCAGGTGGAGGACAGTGCACCAAATACATGACAGCGCATGATTCAGATATCTGTCAAACATTTTCTTTTTATTTTTAACAGGAGAAAATCAAATTTAATTTCATACATATGGGAATCCAAATAGACATGAGATTCCCTCAAATATATTTTCTAATCCTAAAAATTTGGGGGGGGGTAATCAGAAGGGAAGAAAAAAACCCTTGGTAGTGGTTTAAAATTCATCACCCTGGATTATATATTTATGAAGGTATTTTAAATAATTCCTATAGCTGGTAATCTACATTTAATTTTCTGATCAAAATGAAAACTAAATATCTGTTGTATGATTTTACTTAAAAAAGCCCACACAAGCCATGAAAACAAAAATCACTTCTAGTACAAAAGCCTATTGAACTGTAGATTTATAAAATATAATGAAATGAAATTCTGAGTAAACAAAAACACAGGCTGAAAGTCCACTGATCTTTTTTTCTTTTCCCTTCCCAACTAAACTCTATGGCTACAGTTGTGTCGGTGTTAGTCTGAAGCTATTCTCTTCTAATCTCTTATGGTTCCCAGCACATGTTGCCACGTTTCTCAGAGGGTGAGCTCTTGCCCCAGATGCCTGAGCTCTGCAACAAAATCTCCAAGATACCTGGTTGGGGCCCCTGGAGGGCAGAAGACAGGCTCAAGAAAGACCCTGGGTAGTTGTATTTTTTCTTTTCAGTATGAGGTAAATTTGCTGGAAGTTTTTAACAAAGAGAACAGTCCTTGGTTCCTCTTGTTCATGTTTCGTTTTTTGTGTGGGTCTCGTCCCTCCTACAATAGGATGACATGTAAGCCATCTAGATTTAATATCTCAGGCCATTCTGTTTTCTCAGTGTCTGCTGAGCTTTCCTAGCAAATCATCACCCTGGACTTAATTTTGAACAATAAAGGCATGAGATATGAATGATTCCACGTGCTGTTAATCTATTCCTTTTCAGAGAACAAACTCCATAATTGTGTAAGATATTTCACCAGTGTCTGGACAGTGGCCAAATAAAACTTACTTTGAGGAACTTATTCAATGTATATTCTATGCTACACTTATAATCAATTAATTTATTTTAAAAAATCAAAGTTTTCTGCAATTCAAACTATGATCCTTTCAGTCTCACATAGATGAACTATAGATATGAATTCAAGAAAAGAAACAGCATATTATTAAAGTTGTAAAATTGTACTAAGCAAAAGGCAAATAAATCTAATTATAAAACAGCAAACTATACATATATAAAACTAAACCTTATTAATTACACTTAATAATTGCATTTTATGTGAAGTTTGAACACCACTATGCATGTTATCATAAAAGAGATATAACTGGAATAAAGGTACAAAGCAAATTATAAGATAATTTAAGAAAATCACAATAAAATACATTGTAGTAGCACGACTAGAAGGAAGAGCAGTGGGAAGTGGTGAGTGCTTGTAGCCTCAACAGTATGAAAATGAAAAGAGAAAAGTAAAAGGAGAAAAGTACTCACAGTCAATTGGAAACACAAAATGTGAGACTAGACAGTCAAAGGAGATATTTAAACATCCCTAAGAAAGTTATCAAATGTCAAAATTATAATTTATAACTTCAATATTAAAAACATAAAAATAAAAATGTGCAAGTCAGAAAAATTCCAAAGACCTAGAACATGAAACAAATTAATCTAGGACTGGAAATAATCAGCATGTAGGTAAATTATAATTTAAAATCTAATTCAATTCAGTATGTTGCCTATTTGTGGCTATCCTCTAAAGTTGAAAGTACTACAAACACATATAAAAGAGAAAGGAGGGATTTTAGGATTATTTGTTGAGTCAATATACTACTTAGATTATACTGCTTAGATTATGATCCCTAGTCCTTGTTATGAGATTCATCTAGGTATTTGTTAAAAATGCAAAAGTTATGGTCTTATCTACCCTATAGAAGCAGAACAGATATGTAAGTAGGGAATAAGTAACTTTATCAAACACACCAAAATATTCTTATATTCACTAAAGTTTGCATGTCTTCTAGGACTTGATTTAATTGTAAAGGTAGAAACAGCTCTGCAGTATAGAAGATGAAAAAATATCACAGATAAAATTGTTTACAGACAAATTCTTACAATAATTCAAAGATATAACAAATTTTTCCTGATAGTAAAAATAATTATTCTAATTTTCCAGATTTATAAAGTAGAGATTAGATTGTATTAAGTCCAAGAAGACAAGTAGTGACCAAATAAATTTATATGTTTATTAAAAGTTATAAGGAAATATTTTAAGTTGTTTACTAACAAAATGTTTCAACTGCTGATTGTAGCAGACCAATTTTCCATCTACTCCTGCTTCTGTAATAGAGGATTCATTGGAAAACTTTGCTAAAAGACATTCTCCCTCTTTGAAGAAATGAACAAATGCAGGGTTGTTGTCTTATGATAAACTTACTGGACCATGAAAGACATCAGCCAGCTGAGGGAGTAGGTTAGACATGCAAGATGACCATCCTGGGTAAATAAAAAGAAGTGTTCTACTTAATCTTCAGAGGAAAGCCAAAGCTAGATTAAAAATTATGACTAAAAACAGTTTAAAAAATGAGGGCTGCTACATCAACAATATGGCTATATCCTAAAATATACCCGCACTGTGGAAAACACAAAGATATTGTATAAAGAATGAGAAGAATCACATTAAATGAGTTTCTGAATTACAAGAAAGCAAAAGAAAGGAATCACCAAACATGTCATTTATACCTCAGTTTTAAAAATATCAACAAAAAGATCAAGTAAAACCGAACTAACTAACCAACCAACCAAAAAAGTAATCAATCAATCATAAGCTGAAACCAGCATAGTAAGCAAAAGTGGAAAACAAGGCCAGACTGAAGGTCCATTACAATACCAGGAGCTAATATCACTGGGAACCAATTGCTACATATGAAGGACCAATAAACAAAACCTAGGGCCTGCCCAACATAAGGTAACTGAACTAAAGCTCTTGCTCTGTACAACCAAATAGACTATTCCTTCTATGAAAATGTTGACAGAAATATTGGCTTACCAGGTCAGGAAACTGAAAGAAAATCTGTCTCAGAAAATCTAGGTGCAATGATAATAATAATAGCAATAATAATAGTCTCCATTAAGAATTGAAAATCATAAAGCTTAACTATGTGAGGTGATAATTGTTAACTGAATTTATTGTGGTGATCATATCACAATATACACATATATCAAATCACTATGTTGTATACCTTGGGCTAATACAATATTATATGTCAATTACATCTCAAAACTAGAAGAATCACAAAACTGCTCTTACACAGACCTAAGATTCAAATTTACATTACTCATGTGTTCATGGAAAAGTCAAACTGAGAAATGTACCTGGTTCCTGATTGAAAGACACCTCCTGGCAATGTTTGAAAAGAAAATGCCTGAGAATTTCCAGAATTACATTTCTGGTTACAGGAAACAAGGATCAGCTCCTAAAATAATAAAACCAGATCTGTACCTGAACCATCCCAGTGAAGCTGCAGAACACCAAAGACAAAAAAAGATTTAGATCAGCTAGAAAGAGAAATCAAATAACCTACAAAGAAATGCCCAACATATCCTAAAATGACTATCTGATGGGTGACATCTTTGTATAATCTCTTATTGTGTTTAAGTTGAACCTGTGACTTCCTTCTAGCCAAGAGAATATGATAAAGGTGATTGGATAGTTATTTCTTGATTAGGCTCCAACATATAAGATTCTGTCTTAGTTGATAGGAGTGAGACACTCTCCCTTTCTGTAGTTGAAGAGGTAAATTTTTATGTGGGAAGGCCTCTGAAAGATCCACATAGCAAGTAACTGTGGGGCCTAGGAGAGCTGAGAGCAGCCTCCAATGGATAGACAGCAAGAAAGTGGAGACTTTAGTCCTACACCCACAAGAAACTGAATTTTTCTGCTAATTATATAGAGCTGGGGAAGGACCTCAAGCTCCAGAAAAGAATGCAGCCTAAACATGAGATGCATTCCTACTAAAGTGAAGAACAATACAAGGATGCCCATTATCTTTCTTATGATTTAACACCCTGTTTAAGGTTTGAGCCAATCTAACTAAATAAGAGAAAGCAAATCCATACAGTGGAGCTTCTATATAGTGTGCCTTAAGTGATAGGTATGTTAAATATTGTTCCCCTAGCCCTTGGAATCTCTGGGAGGGTCAAGGCAATTGCCTTTGACCAGAGCAACCTAATGGAATTGTCCCAGTGAATCAGAGAATGAAGATTAGTTCTTATATGGGATGACTTGTTAAAAAGGTAAGGAGAACAGTTTTAGAAAAACTCTTGTATTTGTTCTCTAGGAGACATGTATAAAAAAGTTCATAAAAGCATAGGTATTGGTGAGAGGACAAAAAAAAAATCAAATGTCCATTGAAAGGCAATTGAATAGATTTGTGATTCATTAACGCAATGGGGTGCCGTATAGCTGTGACATGGATGAATCTCAAAAAGGGATGTTGGGTGAAGAAAGCAAGTTGCAATAGAATATGTCCTGCATAATCCCATTTTCTAAGTTGAGAAATCTGTATTTTCACATAACAAAAGGCAAGGAAATAATGCACACAAAGCTCAGAATAGTGGTCATCCTTCTGTGCAGTATGAGTGAAAGGGGACTTCAAAGGGACAGTAAGGTTCTATTTTTTCTTCTTTTTTTTTTTTTTTAAATTTCACTTTATTTATTTGACAGAGAGAGACACAGCGAGAGAGGGAACACAAGCAGGGTGAATGGGAGAGGGAGAAGGCGGCTTCCCGCCAAGCAGGGAGCCTAATGTGGGGCTTGATCCCAGGACCCTGGGCTCGAAGGACCTGAGCTGAAGGCAGATGCTTAACAACTGAGCCACCCAGGCGCCCCTATTTTTTCTTCTTTTTAAAACTGAGATATAATTGACTTATAACATCGTATTAATTTTAGGTGCACAAGATGATTTGAGATATGTTTCTATTTTTATATATAGGTATATTGAAGTAGTTACAGTAAGTTTAGTTAACTAAATTCAACTAACAATATTTACCACCAATTTTTTCCTTGTGGTAAGAACTTTTAAGATCTAGTGTCTTAGCAAATATCAAATATATAATACAGTATTGTTAACTATAGTCACCATGCTGTACATTCTATCCCCAAGGCTGTTTATCTCATATCTGGAAGTTTGTACCTTTTAACCCTTTCCATCCATTTTGTGCTCCCCACCCCCACAGGTTCTATTTCTTAAGATACATGGTGGACACTTGGAAGTTTGCTTTGTAATTGTTTTGGGGGGTGTATATGTGAATATTTTCATATTTTAAGAACAGATGGAAAAGGCATAGATATAAATTTTCAGAAGCTATTATTTTTTTAACTTTAAAAAAATTTTTAAATTAATTTTATTTTTTCAGTGCTCCAAGATTCATTGTTCATGCAT
>CM053604.1:48118431-48165474 GCA_028646535.1 Procyon lotor
TACTTAGATTTCCCTTCCTGGTAGCTTCTAATGATTTTAGGCATTCTGGATGAGATTATTATTATAATTAAGCAATACTTTCAGCCCTAAGCTTTCTGGCTGCCAAGAGGAACATAATGCAATCAAAATGCTTCCAAATCTCACAGGTCTGTAATGCCAAATAAGGTCACATTTCTTTTAACATCCAAATCAATTTCAGGAAGTTCACTCTTGCACTGCATGCCTCTTCCCAGGTGATTTCTGGGAATCTCTGAGGAAGTGTTAGATGTTCTACCAATCCAGCCTAGTGGTCTCAGCTCTGCCAGGTGTCCGGCCTCCCTAGCTCCGCTCAGAGCTCCAGCAGGTCACATCACATCATCTCATAAGCTGAATATCTGGGCTGCTCTCCCCCATCCCAGTTTTCTCCAGGCAGAGACACAGATCCCTTGGTTAATTCTCCAAAGGTGGCTAGGTCCTTACTGCAGTGTTTTACAAAATTTCATTGAATGCTAGAGTGACAACAGAAGGACACGATTCAGTGTCTCTCATGGCTAATAGTAGTGGGGATGTTTGAGTTTTATAGGTATTGAGCACAACCTAAGGGTCCCCCTACATCCCAAGCAGCTTCCTCAGAGCATTTATCAGAGGAACCTGCATCAGCTCTAGCCTTGAAGGTGCTAGGTTGGGGGCATTTCCATGTCTCTAAATCTAGTCTTACGACCCTTAATCTTGCAGAATAGAGGCTCCTCTTCTCCTCACTTTAAAAATCTCATCTCCTACCCTGGAAAAATCATGGGTTGGGACATGCATTTCCACCCAAAGAAGGCACAATCCATGGGTGCCTTCAGCTCAAGTCATGATCTCAGGGTCCTGGGATTGAGTCCTACATCGAGCCCTACATTGAGCTCCCTGCTTAGTAGGAAGTCGGCTTCTTCCTCTCCCTCTGCCCCTCCCCTTACTTGTGAGTATGTTTTCTCTCTCTGTCAAATAAATAAAATCTTTTTTAAAAATCTAAAAATTAAAAAAATAAAAAGAAGGCACAATCCTCCTCAACTTACAGGTTGTGATCTGTAGGGCCTCGACAGAACAGTCATAGAAGCTAATAGATGGACTATGTCCTGAGCGCTATATTATTTAATCTAAGATAACACCATATGACGCATGTCCACAGTTAGATCAAAATCTATGTTTTATGTAGCCATTACACTAATTTTTCAACAATACAGTGAAATGAAGAAAAAATATATCAGCTTTGCTAGTGAACAAACAAAAACATCTCGATTGGCAGCATCTCAGGGATAACACAACCTCACAATACCACCCAGAGGACTGGTACTTCATTTATAGTGGAGTAACGCAAGAGTCTTCCTGGTGACTCTCCTAAAGTAAAATATATCTGTTTTAAAATTTTTTTAATTTTTAACATTTCTTCTGTACCTCCAGAAGCCCCAAACCTACAGAAACTCACAAAGTGCAATTCTCTCATTGAAATATTAAATTTCTGGATTTAACAGATATTCTAGTGAATTTGTACCTCTACTAGTAGGAGAGGACTACTTCTACTACTGTTGTTATTTATAGACGTAATGTATAAATATGAGATCCTCCTTGTGTCTTAAGCACTGTTATCATTATCTCATTTGATAGCTTATTATAGCAACAGCTTATTGAGAGTTAGTGTTGTACTTTCATTTCATAAATGAAGAAACTGAGGCTTAGATTAAATAACCTATGCAATTCATGCAACTAACATATGGCAGAGCTGATATCTGAAACAAAATCATGTATGAACCATGACACTATGGTTATTGAGAACCCATAGAAATAGAATGTTATTCTGAGACCTTTATGTTTTCTGAGAACAACTAATTAGTTGTAGACATCAAATTATTCTGCTCTGGTCAAATTTAGATTACCTAACCAATGCCTGTGAAGGCCTCAGGTGAAGCCCATCAAATGATTCTGCTCTCGTCAAATTTAGATCACCTAACCAGTGCCTATGATGACCTCAAAGGTAAACCCAACCGGACAGGTGTCTACCAATGACCCAAAATGTCATAACTAAGTACCAAGAGATCCAACCTATATACGAGATGTGTTAAGTACGACTCAGATTTCAAAAACCCCAGCTCCTCTTTTTATTATTATTATTCATTATCTATCATTGCACAGATTGTCTTTGCTAACACTGATATTCAGTTTCTCACATTTCTTATACCTTGTACAGTTTTTAAAACCAAATATATAATATATAAGTATTATATACTTAGATATAAATATTTAATATTTATATTATAAGCATCAGTTATAAATATTTTATATAGCCAACTATTTTTTTTTGAAGATTTTATTTATTTATTTGACAGAGAGAGAGAGAGATCACAAGTAAGCAGAGAGGCAGGCCGAGAGAGACGGGGAAGCAGGATCCCCGCTGAGCAGAGAGCCCCATGCGGGGCTCAATCCCAGGACCCTGAGATCATGACCTGAGCCGAAGGAAAGAGGCTTTAACCCACTGAGCCACCCAGACACCCTATAGCCAACTATTTTTAAAAGATTTATTTATTGGGGCTCCTGGGTGGCTCAGTCATTAAGCGTCTGCCTTCGGCCCTTGTCATGATTCCAGAGTCCCCGGATCGAGCCCCGCATCAGGCTCCTTGCTCGGCAGGAAGCCTGCTTCTCCCGCTACCATTCCCTCCGCTTGTGTTCGCTCTCTCCCTGTGTTTCTCTCTGTCAAATAAATAAAATCTTTAAAAAAAAGAAAGATTTATTTATTTGGTTTAGAGAGAGGGAGGAAGAAAGCACATGAGAGGGAGGGGCAGAGGCAGAGGAAGAGAGGATCTCAAGCAGACTCCACACTAAGCATGGAGCCTGATGCTGATCACCACCTGAGGTGAAACCGACTCAGAGGCTTAAGTGACTGTGCCACCTAAATGCCACGTATCCGACTATTTTAGTGTTCAAAAACAGGATTTCTAAAATAGAAGTTTGAAAATACCTTCTTGGGTAAGGTTGACAGACTTAGTGAATAAAAAAATAAATAAAAATGCAGAACACCTCATTAAATTTGAATTCAGATAAATAACAAATAATTTCTTAGTAAATCATATCCTATATCATATTTGTAACATATTTATACTAAAAAAAATTCATTGCTTATCTGAAATTCAAATTTAACTGGGTGCCCTGCGTTTTATCTGGCAGACCTTTTCTACAGACACAAGCTTAAATCTCTAAAATTACTTTAATTTTGCCTATTGGTCATTTTGAACGACTCTGTGAGAAATGAACACTGGTTGTTCCAGTCCATTTGGAAGTTCTGGTGTGGACCACTTAAATCGCTAAATGGCTTCATAGGTCCCTGATAGTTATTTGCCATTACAGAGATTTATAGCATATGTGGATCTTGATCTGAACTACAGTCAACTCAAGAAACTGTCTATGATACTCTGTTATTTTCTGCTGTGCCAAAGCCAAGGTAATTATGGATTTCTCTGGAGGAAAACACATCCATTGATTTTAAGTTGTTTTGGGGAAGTTAATTTAATGTAAGTTTCCTTCTGCCATGACTGTGACTTTCATATATTGTACACAACAGTTGGGTAGAAAACAAAATGCCTTTTGTTGAGAAGTCTGGTGTTTTGACATTTTTGTTTGTTTAGCTTTAAGGAGGCAATTTGGGGAGAGGGGATAGTGAAATGCAGAGGAAGTCAGTGGAGACTTGAAGCAAAGTCCTTCACCTTAGGGCACCGAACTCCTGAGGCACGGGTTAGACTTTGGTTTGGGGAGTCTCGTTTGCCTCCAGTGGGCATCTCAGCAGCCCACCACAGACGAGACAGAAACATGAACGCCCTTCTGTCACTGCGCTGATGTTGGCTCTCAGGACCTCATGAAACCAGCTCCACAGGAAAGCCTAATATTTGAACTTTTCACTCTTGATTCACTTTATTAGACAGCAGTGAAAGTTAGCCTTGTACTAAACGCCGAAGAGAAAACGCAAAACACCTTATTAATTAGCCTTTGCCTTTCTCCTCTTTCCTCTATTTAGATTGATTTTTAAAGATGCTATTTCTTCTCATTTCACTTGTCTGACACTGAAACATGTTTGAAAATAAAGGTGATAAGAAGAAGGAAAATAAAAAAAAAAGATGAGTTACAGGGAGACCACCCAAGAAAAATGTTTTTATATGCTATTAAATACTTTCCAGTCTTTTAAACTCATTTTTACTTCTGACCTGAACAGACTAGAATGAAATTTCTCAAATATTAAAAAAAAATGAAAACAACATAGCCTATGTCTAAATTCTTCACAGAACTTGTGGAAGAATCTATAATGTGTTATAACATTATAGTTATATCCTAAAAATTTCTGCATAAATATCATTTAAAAAAATAAGAATTTAATTTTAAGATGGAAAACTGTAATCAAGTTCTCATTCTTTTCTTTTTTGATGTTACAGAGTCAAAGCATTATCCAAATGCCAGCGAACCTCAAAACAGAGCAGCCTAGTTAGGAACCTCTAACCCAAACAAAAATCAAAAGCGGGAAATTGTAGTGGAGGCGAAGAGTCAGAAATGAATCCATCCAAATCTTTTATGTAAATCTCATATCTTTGGTTTCAGTATTGTAGAATGATATGTGTATACACACATTTACACACATACATAATCTCCGAGGGTTTATTCTCAGGGAACAAATCCTTTGCTTCCCATACTAACATAACATAGCCACAAGTTCCACGTGGCATAATTTGAAAATAACCCCTCTGCTAGGATCATAAGCTATAAGTCCCCAAACTGACCACACTCAAAATGAGCTGACCCTTCACTTCTATAGAGACAATCTAAACACATCCTCTCTCCAGACAGAGGAAATGTGGCAAGGTTTTGGTGGACGATGTTTCATTCAGGACTGAGCAATCAAAAAGAACCAAGGGAGACATTTCGAGCACATGCTATTCGATTTCAGAAGACTGGGTTTTTAAATCAAGGCCCAACGATGTCAGAATAAGTATTTGGAAAGCGAGGTGGCTTTCTGGTCTGTGTGTGGAAAACAGTGGCTTCTAGTCCTAAGGAGGGCACTGATAAACTGTGGCGAGGCAGCAAATCACAGAGCTTCTCTGAGAGAGCTTGTTGCAATACAGAGAATCACGCTACCCCCATCCCAGGAATTCTAGGGCCACCTAAGGAAATACATGCTAGTTTTACAATTTCAGAAAGCATGTTAAGAACTAAAAGGAGAAAATCACTATGATGTGAACATTATAAAAATAATAATATTGTTTCTCTTATATAAGGGTTGTTAAGAGTGATGTACACTCGCTAGTATGGATGGGCTTTAGGAGGTCCTGGGACTTTGTGACCCTCCACAACTAGACAGATAGAAAGCAATAAAGCAGCCTCATAAGTCATGTCCCAGAAGGAATGCAGCTGAACCCTTATTAAAAGCACCTAGCTTTACTTCTCTCAACCTATTTCACTGCAGACTCGTTTATTCAAGAAACATTTGTTGATCTCCTACATGCATAGGATGTTTTTTGCTCAATGCCAGGGTTTCAGCACCATTGACATTCTGAGCCAGATAATTCTCTGTGCCGGGGATTGTCCTGGGCATTGTAGGATGTAGAGCAGTGTCCCTGGCCTCTCCCTTCCAGATGCCAGGAGCACCCATCCCTGTCCTGGTTGTGATCAACAAAAATGTTTTCAGATGTTGCCACATGTCCCCTGGAAGGCAAAATCAACCCCAGTTGAGAACCAGTGCTCTACCCCAAGACAGAGTCCAGAACTTTGTTCAACACAAAGCTCGCTTACGATGCTGGTTTGACATGGGAGTCCCAGGGACCCACCTCCTCCATTTAACTGGCAAATCTGAGATGAAGACCAGTAATCCACTTTTAACAGCCTCCCCAAAGGATTGTGATATGGAGGAAACTTCGAAAATCATGCTGCTTGGGGAAGATAAAGCTTTTAAAAAGGGTGCTTTCTGGGGCACCTTGATGGCTCAGTCATTAAGTGTCTGCCTTTGGCTCGGTTCATGATCCCAGTGGCCTGGGATGGAGCCCCGCATCGGGTTCCCTGCTCAACAGAAAGCCTGCTTCTCCCTCCCCCTCTCTCTCCCCCTGCTGCCTGTGTTCCCTCTCTCACTCTCTCTCTCTCTCTCTAATAAATAAAATCTTTAAAAAAAAAAAAAAAGAGGGTGTTTTCTACTCTGAAGGAGTTGATCTTCCAGTAAGGAGGCCAGCCATGTGCTTTGTGAACTAAGAGCACAGCAACCAGGGCAAAAAGTAGGTTCTAGATGAGAAACATAAGAACCTACCACAGAGGCTTCGAGAACAGAAGATGAGTTTTCTCAGATTGGGGGAAGTTAGAAAAGTCTTCAAGTACGTGCCAAATTGTGAGTTTTGAATGATGAAAGAGATTCTCAGATGGTTTTGAGAGAAAAGGGGGCTCTTAGCAGAAGAAATGGCACAAACAAAGGCAGAGAGCCTGAGAAATCTGTAACTAGACTAAGATCTATGCCCTCAAAATGTGTTTGTACTATGCCCGGCACACGCAAGCAGTGACCCAATGGGAGATCTTTTATGTTTACAGATATTCCAGTTATCTCTTCCCTGAAGGTACTACATTAGCTCCCTTCAAAGAGAAATTACCCAGCATACCCATATGGATCAGGAATCTGGCCATTTTCTGTTCCATTTTGGTGGGAGCAATGAAAACGTTGTTCTGTTCATGGGTCAGTTTTATGCATTTTAGCAGAAGGATGGAATAAAGGTGAGGCATTGGGAGGACATAACAGGAAGTAAATTAATCCTATAATTCAAAGATGACCCTGACATTCCTTCTAAATCTTAATTTTTCTTAGGGAAGTTAGTTTCACTAAAGTATTTAATAGGAGATGTCAATCCTCAGTGAGGTGATGGCCCAGAGGAGATACACGATGGAGCATATCCTCAGCACCAATTCCAATTTTCCGAGATTAGAACTCACAACGTACTGCAGGGTCCCTGATGAGGCTCAGGTCTGGAGCTGATCTCGTCACAGGCCACATCTCCCACCATTACGACTAAGTGCCTCCTGTCTATACTGAAGTGAATAAGCACCTCGGCTTTCCCCTTGAAATACCCAAATGAATCTGGGGAAAATCTGTCAAGCAACCTTGCATCATTATTCTCTGTCACCCCACCATGTTACACCTAAGGCCCTAAGAGTCCTATATTCAACCCTCACCCCCTTCTCTTTATAAGTCATTTGTTCAAAACCATGTTGACCCCCTTGGAGGCAAAGCCTACTTTTGTAATGTACTTTTTATAACCTCTGTACCTAGTGAAGTGCTTGGTGCATAAAGGTGTTGGGTAAAAGCTATTTTTTGAGGGAATTATTTCATAAGTAGACTACTCATCACTCTTTGTCAGCTTAGGTTCCAAAGCTCTTGACTCCTAAATTGTTTTAAGTTAGGCTACTCACGTGGCCTTGCTAGTATAGGCAATGTTCATCTGAAACTACTCAAAGTTATATTGTTTTTCAGCTACAGTAGAAGAACAGAATTTCCTCTTTCCAAGCTCATCTCCCTTCCCCATTTTGGATACCCACTAGGTCCTGCTTTTGGTCCCCAGATCTAACTACTTTCTAGATTTCTCTGTTATTGAAGGATCATGCAGATATTCTCAAGAGAATGGTGATGCTCGCGTCAAAGTTCTTTGATAAATTATATAATAAACATTGATTTTATATGCAACCATAATTTTCCATCACAAGGCTGTCCCCAAACTCACAATACTTACTGCCTGAAGCCCTCCTGCTGGAAAAATATCCATTTTCCTCATATTTGTTTTCAGTGAAAATTTAGAACAGCTGGAAAGTCTTGTTTTCTATAAAATTCTATAATATGATTTAAAAGAAATAATTCTAAATATAGAAGTTTTTTTCTTAAATGTTGTTATCTTTATAACTTTTCAGCTATCAGATTTCACACTGAGCAAAAAATTCCAATGAAGGACAAATTATGGCTGAATTCAGAAAACAATAGTCATTTCTTTTCAAAAATAATAGCTATTGGCTATAAATAATAATTGATATATGTTCAGACTGGAAAATATAAATCACAGTGCCTAAGTGAAATGTTTACATTAACGTGTCTTGCTGTTATTCTATGACTTTTATCCATCCAAATCATAGTATGTGTTTTCTATAAAATTATTTTCCCCCAATTTTTCTTTTCATGAGTAGAGCTGTTTTTTTATTCTGGTACCAATTGTCTCACATGTTAGCCAGGTAAAATATTATCAATAGTAAAATAATCATACTCTATCACAAAAAGTATATTTGTCTTACTAAACAACAGATAAAGGGTTGATGCCCTTCTAAGAAATCTAGACTATTGAAATTAGTCAATCAGAGAAAGACAATTATCATATGATCTCTCTGATATGAAGAATTTGAGAGGCAGGGTGGGGGGTTGTGGGGGGTTGTGGGGAATGAAACAAGATGGGATCAGGAAGGAGACAAACCATAAGAGACTCTTAAACTCATGAAACAAACTGAGGGTTGCTGGGGGGTAGGGAGATAGGGATAGGGTGGCTGGGTTATGGACATTGGGGAGGGTATGTGCTATGGTGAGTGCTGTGAAATGTGTAGGCCTGATGATTCACAGACATGTACCCTGGGGCAAATAATACATTATATGTTAATTAAAAAAATAATAAATTTAAAAAAAAAAGAAATCTAGAGTATCTGAGTGTATTAGTCTGTTCGGGCTGCAGTAACAAAACACCACACGTGGAGTGGCTTGTCAACAGCAGGAATTTATTTCCTGAAGTTCTGGGCATTATTACTTTCCAAAGTCCTTCCTAATACCATCACCTTGTTAGGATTTCAACCTATGATCCTGAGTGGGGGGATACATACATTCAGACCATTGCAAGGAGTTATTAAGAATATGGTTTCTGAAGTTAAACAAATAAGCTTAAACACCATTTACCAGCTCTGTGACTTGGACAAATTCTTTTATCCCTAGAAGTCTCAATTCCCTGCTATATACACTAAGAATAATAGTAGTGCCTACCTCACAAGACTAATGAAGACATTAAATAAAATAACATATCTAATGTTAATGAAAGCATCCTGGAACAAAAAAAAAAAAGGAACAACTTAATTGTTTGCTGTCACTATCGCACTTTTTAATCATTTCTCTGGTTTTCAGATAAAGTAAGTTGGCTAAACTTTATTACCATGTACTTACCTTCTTTGTGTAAAAAGAATGCAGTTCTTTTAAATTCACTTAAAAAAGCACTTCTTTTTAAGTCATCCTATAAAGCTGTTCAACACGAGAGGTTATGAAAGTAGAACTACAATCGATCCTTGCTTTCACAGCACATAAGACTATTTGGGGGGACAATCTTTGGATGTAAAGTGACTAAATAATCAAACAAGGCAGTCTGTAAGCTAGTGCCAGAGTTAGGAGTTCAGATATAAATTTGGAAAGACACTCTGAAAACTCAGAAATCAAGTGGACTCAGTAACCATGGAAAAGTTGAGATTTAGGCTGATAAAGGGGAAGGTTAGAGAAAAGAGCATGTTAATGAAAGGATGGGATGAAGGGAGAAAATCTTAAAAAAAAAAAAAAGTGAATAGTCTGGCCCAGTGCAGGGTATGTGCTGATAGAAGCTGGAAGGGAGGAGTTTCAGCTCCTTGGTGTACTTAATCAGGAGCACTTGACCGCCAGGCTGCAGAGCAGGCATTGGGGAACCATGCGGTGGCCTGAACAGATGAGTAACGGAGAGAGAGCAGTATTTTAAGAATGTTAGTTTGGAACAGTTGCAGGTTGGATAGGGGAAAAAGGAGGTAGTCTGCAGATTGGATGGGGAAAGAGGAGGCTGAAGGCAGGAAAATCAGTTAGGAAACTATTACACTAATCCAGGAAGAAGGCAATGAAGTTCTGGAGTAAGCTGGTGACAGAAAGAAGCAGATGGTTGTCATTTTGTCCAATATGAATCGATAGGACTTCACTGGCTATACGGGGTGAAGTGAAAGGGTGAGAAATTGGCTCCAAATCTAATCACAGAATCATAGGCTAGATGTGTCCTCCTGCAGCCATCTGAGTCCTTTCCATCTTCCTGGCCCTCTCAAAATGTGCACAAAATAGCTGGCCACCACGTTTGAGAATCTATGTTGATTTTTAGATTATTATTATCCCAGGGATATAGAACCTGAAGCTGAAATTCAGCAATGCTGGCAGTGTACCTGTTGAGAGGGAAAGTTGAAAATCTGCATAATCAGAATATTTCAGATAATAGTCTATCTGCCTAACATTTTTCGCTACACACCTCCTTTACTCATCGTGCCATTAAAAATGTTCAGTGTTCATTCCTGAAACCAACCCTGGACTTCTGGATCCAACAGTAGAGTCAATTATATGATTGCTTAAACATCAAAGCTTTTCCTCACTAATGTCCTTACCAGGGGACATAAATAGGCAGGTCTTTTCTCTCCGGCTGAGGCAAACGCCTATGTAGTTCAAACCAGCATACTGTACATTCCTGTGTGATTTTATGTGTTTTATCATTGGCAGATGGAATATCTGCTTTTCCCATTGCTATCAATTGAATGTGTGCAGTGCACACCCTGTCCAAAGCAGAACTGTTTTGTCGGGCAGAAGTCAGGGCTCATTGCCCTGGGACAGCCCATTTCTTGGAAATGCTCATAGGATTTTCAGTTTCCCTTTTTGAGGTATACAAGGAAAATATTGCCCTGGGGAAATATCAAAGGATTTCCTGACATCAGCCAGAGAAACAGGTGCACACATATTTGGTTTGATAAAAATGAGGGACATGAGTGCAGTGCCCACGGTGCAGGCATCTCATTCGCCCTGCTCAACAGTTTCATGGTCCATGCAGAAAACTTCCATCCTCAGTGATCACTGTCTCCATAACAAATTTGAACGCCTTAGTCTGGAATTCAAGTTCCTTCACAATCTGGCCCCAACTGACCTTTCCAACCATATTATGTGCTACACCCATTCAAGATCCTGCCAAACTAAGCCACTTGCTGTTCCCTGATCCACAACCCAAGCCCTGTGCTTGCTTCTGTCCTTTCTTCAACTCAAAATAATCTTCCTCTACAACCCAAATTTCCAAATTCTCGGCATCCTAAAAGTCCTTTTCATTCACCAATCTGTGAAGGCTTTCTTCCTCCCCCAGGTGGAAATCAACTCTCACTCCTTTATCCTCCCATTGCAAGTTAGTTATATTTCTCTGATGGTACTTCCAAGTTCTACCTCGAAATGTGGTCAGTGATCTGACCTATACATCTTAGGGTGTCTATGTCTGATTCACCTTTGAGTTCTTCCCTATAAGGTCTTACAACTATAACATGATGGAAAGAATATTTGGAGTAAGATGACTTAGGTTCAAGTTTACTTCTTTCTGGCTTCTTCCATTGTCAAGACCTTTAACCTCTCTGACTATCAATTCCTAAATTTCAGTATGTTTTTAAGATTACATATGATAATGGTATGAAAGCCATTATTTAAACTGTAAAGATAAAATAGTTTAATATATTTTATGATATCAAATTAATATTAATATATGATAAAGGAAAAAAGAGTGAAATAAATTGATTTCCTGACATTGCTAGAAAGATGATTTATTCTTCTACATAACATCATCCACCTGACCAGTTCATTCCACAATTGGAACACCCCTGACTTGGACCTGAGAACTCATGAGAGAAGAGGTTGAGTTAAAATATGATCTTTTTCTAAAATTGCTGAGTCCTCCTCTCCTTGTCTCCTAATCATTGGTCTACCCTCTTGGCATTTTTATACTCCCATCAGACTATGTTACAGTGTTTCACAAAAGCTGCCAGTAAGGTAAGACTGAGGTGGTTCAAACACTGAAACCAAAAAGACTACCATTCACTCATTCACTCATTCATTCAACAAGTTTTTATGGAGTGTTCTGAAAAAACAGGCACCCTGCTAGGTTCTGGGGATAGAAAAATGAGTGAGACAAAGTTCCTTCTTGCTCTTGAGATGTTGACAGACTAGTAGAGGAGAAAATTATCTTGATATCAATTTCACAGCAATATATAATATGGGATGTTAGCTTTTGAAGTGAGATAGAGAGTGGTCAATAAAGAGCTTGCCTGATGAAACTAATTCTATGGTTTATGGTACCCAGTCATCATCAAGAAAAATGTATTCCCACTTCGTGTGTCTTTAAAGTGCATTGAAGTTGAGTCTATTGTGAAAAAATGTGGATGGTGAGGATGTGATTTATGCCTGTTCTTCATACTCCATAGTGGACTTGAGTCTTGAAATTCCCTAGAGAAAGGCTTGCTTGAAACTCAAGAACTATACTAAGTATGTTTTTCATTGTCTATAACCAAAAACCAAAGCTGGAAAGTATTGAAAAGGAAAGAGAAATCTCTTAGGGTTCCATTGACCAAGGGTAAATTGGGAGAAGTGAAACAGAGTGAAAGAGATGTTGTTTAGTGTCAGAAAGGGAGGGATTCACACTCTGCCCCACTGGAGCAGATGGAGTGTGTGTGTGCATGTGTATGCATGCGTGCGTGCGTGCATGCGTGTGTGTGTGTGTGTGTGTGTGTGTGTGTGTGTGTGTGTGTGTTGTAAGGAGAGATGATTGAACACATAGAAGTTTGGTAATATAAGGGTTGAGGCACACTCCACCCTTGCTTCCTCGGAGTGCCCTGAAAAAGAAAGCAAGGTCCTTGGATACCTGTCAACATGGTGGAGTGCAGAGCAGGGAGGCTGACAAGGTATGTTTAGTCTCAGGGGTCTCAGAAAGGACCAGGAAAACATCCAAAATGGCACTATTCCCTAGAGAAGAGGAAGAGCTTCTTTACAAAGTAACTATAGTAATATGTAACATATAATATTTGTGAAAATTCATGACATCATTTTTTATTGACAATGAATGGCTACTGGTGGATGACTACTGGTGGGTGTTATTTAATTCACTCTTAAGTTGACTCAGCTGAGCATAATTTCCAGATCTGATCTTATATAATAGCTTTTTGAACTCCATTTGAGAAAAATCTAGGAGTTGCCAATGAAAATGCTAGGAACCAGTATTTTATTTTATTTCATTGAAGTTCATGTTAAGTTGAAATACACACAGCTAGATCATCCATCTTATTGACATATTCTTGGTCCCTTATTTAGCACTATATTGAGACACCTTTTTGGTTCAAAATTGATTTATATCTATGACATATGTCATCTTTGAAGACAGTTCTTAAGAACTCTTTTGTTATTGGAATGCATTAATTTAGTGGTTTAAGGATCATATATGGTTATTAGGTTTGCTCAGTTTCAGGATCACATACCTGGGAATTTCCCTGCTTCATGCATATTTAGAAAGCCATGAATACGGGGTGCCCACAAATGCTGAGGAATGACTCAAGTGGTTCAATTCTAATCAGCATTTTAAAATTCTTTCTTCTAAATAAATAAATTAAAAAATTCTTGCTTCATTTCAAATTATTATGTTTTGTAGCCCACTATGTGGTCTGTATTCCAATACTTCTAAAATCTTACCTAGTTTTCTATGGTTGATTAACATATTTATTTGCTAATATGGTGTAGACATTTAATTGGATAAAAATAGGTCCTTGATCAATGCTATAGATGCTTATATGAAGCAATGTATCTATTAAGTATAATTTTAGTTTTTTTTCCAAAAGTGTTTTTTCTAAATTTTTAATTATCAGAGAAGTATTCCATGGGTTTCATTCGTCAGTCAGCATCTGACTCTATTAGTTAAACTGGGATATGACAACATTAATTATAATTTTGTATAAATTTGTTTAATTGTACAAATAATTGTACAGATAATAGAGCACAGAGATATATATAGTGTATATATATACACCCATGTATATTATGTATATATACCCATATATACATATATATGACATGTATATGTATATATGTTGAGATATATAGATATATAGTGCAAAGATAATATAAAGCAGCTAACTCACACCTACATATTATTTTTACAGCACACAGAAAAATTGTTTAGTATGTACATCAATAGTTTTTAATTACTCATACCCCTTGACCCACTTCTTCCACTTCTGTGAACTGTTCTAAGGAAGTAATTATAAATATACAAGAAATATTTGCCACTAAGATATTTATTGCACCATTATTTGTACCAGAGAAAAATTCAAAACCGTTCACATTTACAGAATAGGAGAATGGATAGGTAACTGGTATTATAACTCTTTGAAGGACTATCATGCAAAATGACGTTTACAAAGATTTTATAGCAACATGGAAAATGCTTATGTTATAATGTTAGTTGAAAAAAAATTAGACACAGAACAACACATGTACAGATGGAAACTAGAAAGAAAGCAGAACTCTCAAATTATCCATTCTTTGGACATTTTGCTTACTACTTAACTCTATTGCCATCATAGGAAGAAAAAGAAAAAAAACTCGAAACATTCAAAGGAATATTTGCCTAATCATAAACATCTAGGTACTTTAAAGGCTACGAATTTTAACTAAGTAAAAATTAGGTTCTTTTAGCTATAGCCTAGCACTTTATATAATTGGTGTGTATTTTTTTTATAGATTTCATTTATTTATTTGACAGAGAGAGATCACAAGTAGGCAGAGAGGCAGGTGGCGGGGGGCTGGGAGGGAGATGCAGGCTCCCTGCCGAGCAGAGAGCCTGATGCGGGGCTTGATCCCAGGACCCTGAGATCATGACCTGAGCCAAAGGCAGAGGCTTTAACCCACTGAGCCACCCAGGCGCCCAATTGCCGTGTATTTTTGAATAACTCCTTTAACTTCCCTGAGTCAGTTTCATTCACAAAATAGTGGTGGTAATATCAAAATATCAAAATCTCACATCTTTGTGAAATTTTTTGTGAGAACTGCAATATACTATTCTTGTGGCTAGAGTAAATTACCACCTGTGTTTTAGTGCTGAGTCTCAACTTCAACGAAATAAACACACTCATACATGTATATATGCACACATAACTCTTTAAATCAATAGGAAAAAGATAGAAAGTTAAAGGAAAAAAAATTGATAATTTATAAATAAGCAAATTTTAAAAGAAAAAAAAGTCAGTGTTTGAAAATAAAAATCTACATCTTACAAGGTCTAGGCCATCTTTCATAACGTCATCATGAAACGCCTTCATAGGCCCTACATGAGTAATCTGAAAACCAACCAACAGCTTGGGAAGCTTCTCAGGGATCTCACCTCAGTCATTAATAATTGCTCTTTCCCTTATTAATAATTGCTGCCTGGAAATTAGCCTAAGGTGACATTAAAAAAGCCAGAAGGTGAGACTGCATCCATTCTCAGAGGCTCTGCCCCCTGAATGATGCTCCAGAATTTCAAGCCAAAGCGCTGCTAGAGGGTAGCTGAGATAGTCTCTCCTGTCCAGCGTAATTCCATTAGAAGTCCACATCAGGCCAGATTCTCAACTGCCCCTCCCAATTGGCAGTGTGAAAAACCCCATGCCTCTGTGGTTTAGCTACATATTGTTTTGAGGAATGACTTTTATGATGCCACAGACTGCTGAGCCAAAATAATATGGGATCATAAAAGAGGAATGCCTCCACTGAAAATTGTCTCCATACAAATGGCATTCGGAGACAAGCAGAGGGGGAATGATGGCATCTATCATTAAAAGCAAGGCCAGCAGTAGAGGCCAATCAGGAAAGCTGATCCCCTCGGCGTCCTTTTTAAGTGGATAATCTCAAAGCAGAACATGTACTCCTGGGAATTTCCAGAGTTTATAACGTCTGACCTTGCCACTTGTGGTGCCATAGTTAAGATTTTAAACTAGTTCTCTCTTCTTGTGGTATTTGCTTGCCTCATAACATGGGCTACCATCAATAGAAGAGATACAGAAAATAAGAGATCGGGTCTAGTGTCTCTCTTATGACATCACTATGCTGGCAACTAGGTTTTTAACTTTGTGACATGACATGAACTTGGCCTCCAGTTTCATTCCTTCCTATGTATCTTTGATGTTTCCTGAGAAGTTAGACCACTGCAGTGCTCTATCTGGAGGGCAATAGAGTGCCATACGCTTTCCCATAGTCTCACTCTGCATGATCACTCCTATGAGAATTTTGAGACAGGAATCTGCATTATCACATCTTTAAACCTGGATAGACATTTGGTTGCACCTAAGAAAAATTTCACTTTTTTTCCTCAGATGGTTCAGTTAAAATGGAGCTGGATGACAATGACAGGGAACAGCCTCTATTCTTGGCATGAAAAAATCAGATGAAAGACTTAGTGATGTCCTGGTACATAATTGACACTTTGTGAACATTAATTCAATGGAGCTTTAGGAATCAGAGAGTTGAGAAGATTTCAATGAAATTGAAAACACATGCCTGTTAGGTTAATTCATGACTTATTGTGCAAAACAGTCATTTGTGTATCTTTGTATTGTTTGAATTCAGAACTATTTGGATCAGTTTACTGATCTGAGGATATACCGATACTGAAACAATCAAGAAGAATGTGTTCTATAAATTGCTTGGTAAGGGAGTCTGAAGTTTGTAGCACTTAAGTGTTTATACTACAAGAGGTCTGAACCTGATGAAATGGATTCTCCCTGTCATTGAGAAAGGAAGACAGGCAAGCAAGCAAGCATGTTTATGTACTGATCTGGGTTTGTATGAGATGGGGAGTGCGTGAGCCCAAGAGTGCCAGGTTGGCCCAAGCACAAGTTGGTGGGTGGGAACAGATCTGGTGGAAATGGGAAGTGACAACTGGAGTCAGAGACAGATGAAAGGCTGCTCAATAGTCTGAACAATGTTGATAATGTGATAATGTGAAATATTAAATTTTGACAACTAAATATCAATATTATATCTTTGTGTGTTAAAACCAGGATTTGCATGGTGGGATGGGAAAAGGAATGCAAAGGAGTATAAGCATGCATAACGTTTATGACCACATCTCAAGTTAAAGACTGCTCTTGCACAAACTTACAAAAAGTCATTATACAATATTTAAGATATGTGCAGGTTTAGAGAATAACATCTCCAGCTTAAAATGAAATATTATTGTAATAAAATATTCCAGTTACCTCTCCCAGATTGGGCCACTCTCTCTCACCCTTAAATTAAAAACTATCCTGAATTGGGTGTCATTTATTTCCATGCAGTTCTTTATTTATATACTATCTGGGCATTAAATAACATGTAGTGTTATTTTTAACTTAACTTCTCTTCACTGGATGCCATACTTTCAATTTATTGACCCTACTCTCGGTCCTAAAGTCTGTGTTAGAGTCACATTTATCCTACTACCTGCTTACTCTTGTTTAATAGCATGATTCTTCTTCCCCTCTCAACACCAGCACCATTAGCATGAGAACATTGCCGAATGTCTCCATTTTCTCAGCAGGACTAAATACCTCACATGCAGTTTCACATAATTCTTTAAAAACTCCAGATGCTTGGGGTTACATTAATTTAAGGTGTCCTATGACAGAGAAATAATGTGAAGTTCAGAATTGAAGTCGCAGCTCTGTTCACCGCAGACTAAGTTTGTCAAGTCATTTGTCGTCCTAGAACTCATTTTGGTAACTTACAAAATGGAGGAGCTGAACGACATGTAAATTGGCTCCATTGCCCTTTCCAACTCTAACAGTCTCCTTTTATTTCACTCTTTTCCTTCATTATGGATGAACAGACTCACCATCCCCATTATTAAATCGTCTTTCTTTAAAACTCTCTTTTGTCATTTTCTTGAAACATTTATGGACCAATAGAGATGAGAATGTGTCTGCACATACTTTCCAAAGTATAAACTAAACCTATTTTCAAAAAGCATTTTCTGGTCAATTTGGTTCAAAGAATCTGTCTTAGCCTGCTTAGTATTCTGTGGGATGTATTCAGGAGTCACTAATATTGCTACTGATACTTTGAACATGTGATAGAACACCTTCTGCTAAGGTAGTCTTACTTTGAACCCCACCTAAGGCCATTACTAACGCAAGTCTCTCAAAGCTGATACATTTCTGCCTGTATGAAGTCTTCCCAGGAAAGAATTCAAGGATAGCCTCATACAGAGACACCAGTGTGGTGAGGATATGATTTCCATTCTCATAGTTTATACACAGTTGGCTGTTACTCCTGAAAAACAATCACTTTAAACAGAAACATTCCATGTTTAATCCCTGCCAATTTCATATTGAAAAGTGTGAGGAAAATCAATTAAACAATCTTTAAGTTCCAAGAAAATGAAATAGACTTTCCTCCATTATAAAAATGACAATTTACCATTTCTTTTCTTCCAATGAATGTAAAAAGTCATGCGTAGGTGTCTCCACTTAGGAAAAGTAGGCACATGGTTGATGGGAAGGCCAAATGTGTGTTCTGTTTTCATTCATTAAATGCTATTTGCTTTATACAGTATATATTTACGGTCCCTGAATTTAAAGAGAAAACCTTTGTATTTGCATGAAGAGACTCCAAGAACAAGGCTGAATTTTCGCTATTCCACGCTAATGCACGTTGAATACTTGTGACAGGCAATGAAAGGGGCCTAACTCAGGAGTCATCAAGCATTCAATCAAACAGTTCTTCTTAAGCACAACTACTAATTTCAGCTCAACAATTACTGAATGTTGCCTGTGTCCCTAAGACAGCTGCTGTGCTTTAAGTATTTATATGTTAAAACTACATATACAGTCAGAGGTACACCCCATTAGTATATAGCTACAAGTTACATGTCATGGAAAAGGCTTCAGTTTCCCCTTTAAAGTAGGAAAGGAAGAAGATTCATAAGTAGATATTTATATTCACACCTTTAAAAATACAAACACTATACTGAAGGGTTTGCTAAAATACTTTTGAGCCCCTTCACGTTTGCTCAATCTAGAAGTAAACACTGTAAGTCTAGAAATCTGTCCTAGTATCCAAGGGAACTTGAACTGAGGGGCATTTTTTCCTTTTTAATTAAAATCTTGACATCTTATTTTGAATATATTTATGAAGGAATTGTATTTTCTGTCTAATCACCATTTTACTTCGAGCAGACATTTACAATATTAAACTTTTTTAAAAGATATTTTTCAATGAGCACCGGTAGAAATAGCAGTGCGAAATGCTGCCTCTCCCTTACAAATTGGGGTTGGTAAGATAGTTAGCAATAGATGTAAGAAATGGCACATTGCTGAGCTAATCACTGAATAGGAATAAAACCACTTCTCAAAAAATGCACTATTTTCTTTCAAAAGCATGAGACTTTTCATATTTAGCTTCCAAAATCTCATTAGAATGTCTCCTTCTGGCAACTAAATTGGTTAACAATAAATAATTCATCAACCTCAAGAGGCTAAGAAAATTTTGAAAGGTGTTCTGGTTTAACAAAAGCACAATGATTTAGTTTATACAATGTACCAAGGAATTAAAAATAGGTGAAAAGTTCATATTTGTACTCTGGAAGGACTCTTGATGAATAATACAATAGTATTTCAATTGCATTATGCAAAATACTTGCGGATCACATCACCTTTCCCCCCCTTCCCCCATTGAACATGGGTTTTTTTTTTTTTTTAATATATGTACTGTCTAAATTTAATCAGATTAACATCTCTTTAATACATTTCTTCTACCCCTAAAACTTACTCTTCCAGAGTAAAGATTAAATTATATAAAGGTCTGTAGTCTTCATAACATCTCTGCTCAAATAGTTTTGTTGCTCTCTGGAATATATTGTTGGGAAAGATTATATGATGCTCCTTCCTAGAGCTCTTTAAGAAAATAATTTGTCTGCAGTCATTTGCAACAGCTATAAAAATAAGCACTAATTTGAATTTTCCTTCCTCCCTCCTTCCCTTCCTTTCTTTTTAACGTCCGGCCTTTCTGCCCTTTTTCATCCGTTTCTTGTCCTTCCCCTAGATTTCCCCTTGTTTTTCTCTCCTGAAACTATTGTGTCCCTATTATTTGCAAGTTATCCTGCTATAAGCTGAGAATCAGATGATGAAGACGTCATGATTCTATGCTGACTGTCGTGACATATAATAGGTACAGAATAATCAACACGTAGTACAGATAGATAAGCGTAGAGAGAGGACTGTTAAACAGATGTCCCTAAGATGTGGTATTTGAATTTAACAGTCTGATGCCCTTTGTCTGATTTCCATGAGGATCCATTAACCCCACACTGACTGAGAAATCTCATCAAGATTAATTGGTCCCTCAGGCGAGATTGGCAATCAATAGCTGCAATGCTTCTCAAATTTCATTTTACAGATTTTTAACAGCCAAAGCTCCCCATTCTCCCTCTCACATTACCTCCCACATTCCCACGCATTCAATCCCAACCCAGAGGCCACTGTCCTTCTCCTTTTATTCTTTTATTCTTCCCGAGCTGCACAGCAGGCATGCGGAGGAGGAAGACAGAAAACAGAAAACTTTTCAGTGTGGGCACCAAGCTGTCAGCCCGTTCCTGCCCTAGCGCTGGGATCCGCTCCTCCCCCGCCAGTCCCCACCAGAGCACCACTTCCCCGGCAAATGCCCAAGACGGAAAGAAAACCCGCAATTAAAAACAAAATTCCGCAATGCCTGGACAATTCACCGAGAACACAAAGAAGAGTATTTCCGGGCAAACCCCCCACCTGCCCCGGGGGCCCTCACAGCCCAGCCCTGGTGGAAGAAAAGGGCATGCGAGGAGAAAAGGGAAGGGCGGAGCAGGTGTCCACCTCAGTCACTGTGGACACACATGCACACATATGGCGCCCCTGAGCCTCACGTCCCCCCACAAGGGAGATACCTGGTTACTCCCCATTTCACAGCAAGAAAACCGCGGCGCAAAGAAACAGGTGACGGGGTTAGCAAACCGTATCCCAAGTGGGTCCTTTAAGCGGAAGTGCAGGCCATTTTAAGGTAATGTGGTGAAGGATATTACAGACGCGTGCTCGGGTAACTATCAAATCAAAAAGCTGGAAAATACCTTTCAAGGGCTACTTTGGAAGCCGACCTTCCCCGCCCCGCTTCGGTCTGAGAACAACTTGGAGAAACAGCCCTGTGGAGCTTGCTCCAACACCAAGTGACTACGTGTTTCCTCCAGGTTAAGAACTGCTCTTGACCTCAGCGATTTAATGACAGCTGTACCCATGCGCACACATGACCTAATATCCTTTTGTATGTGGGTGGCCCCAAAGACGGAGTCTGATTGCCATCGGACAAGATTATTTGTCCCTCTGGTCTTAAGTCTTTGATAATTACTAAAACTTCCTCACCTCCATCCAATATTTAGTCGGCCACAGCAGCCTCTCCTAGTACTGGTGGAGTGTGATGTCGGCTCCTTGGCATCTATCAGATGCTTTTTACACATTTTTAAAATTTTTCCTCTGAAAAGGAAGTGTCTGCAAAGTATCAGAGGATCTTTTAAAGAAGGTACTTAGGATACATACAAAAGGGGGAGGTGGTAAGCATCATTAATATACTAGGCATCCTTTGGTTCCACAAATTAAGTCAAAATTCTGCTTATTTTTGAAGGGAAAAAATGATAATGTGAAACAGTAGTAAATGCCAGTATTTGTAGCTCTCCAACTCTCTGCAGTGACTGGATTTGGGCCATATGAGAATATTTTCTACTGTTAGATCAATATGGCAATGAAGAGAGAAACTTGATAAGCTATTCCCAGCCTGGTAATTTAGGAGTTAAACTTCAGGGCTGACACCCCAGCATTTGGTAATCCTCCCACCCCATACAGTCCTCAGGCTGTAAAATCTGTGAAGTAGCCTCCTTCCGGAAGTCAGGTTTTCTTGTAATACCATAATTGGTTAAGTATGTATGATAGTGAACTTAACAACTAAGTGCCTTGATTTTCAGAACAAATGGCACCCACATGCTTGCTATGGACCTTCTGAATTGTGAATAAGATACGCCAGGCTGCCATAAGCCATGGGGTGTTCAAATGATTCCCCCACCCCACATGTTTGAGATGCTATCTACTCTGTAATGAAATGACAAGACAGAACTATATCAGAGAAAGAACACCCACATATACACCCTAAATCATGCAAACGAATATTTGGAAATTCAGTGGTAATTTAGGAAGGTGACCTCTAGTAGACTTCTTTTCCTCATACAGGGGAAGCTAACTATTCTGTTCCAGAACAAACCTGAGGCTTGCTACAATTGTTCTCACAACTAGCGAATCACAAGTCAATTGCTGCTGCCAAAATGAGGGTAAATCAGTTAGGTATTGGGAAAAAAAGGCTTTAGAATTCACAAATAATTGGAGAAATAACTAACACATTATGTTATAATCATGTGGAAAGAGTATACATTGTAAAAATTACCAACACAGAAAATTCACTTGGCTATACTATGTCTTTACACACTAAAACTCCAAGCATGGCTATTTGAATAATCATGATACAGAGTTCTATCTTATCTTCAGGTAGAAACATTATAGCTCAGCCAGAAGACTGAAATCCAATTGAGAGTCAGAAGCAAAAGCAAATGACTTATTCATCTACTAAAATTAATTAACTTTGTATAGTATGTAATAAATGCATAAAATATAAGAGAAATACTTTCCCTATTGATTCTGGTAGTTAACTAATTAATCTGGAAAATTAGTTAAATTAGAAAACAATAAAAAATGATAGGTATCATTGATATTTTATTACATGTTAACTTAAAGTGAATAAATATGTATTCAAGTTCCAATCTTTTGATGTAGGGTGAAAGCTATACCCTTGAGAATATATCCTTTGATGGGAATTTCCCCTGGTTTTTCTTGCATAAGCTACACCTATAATATTGACTAAGATTTCCAGTTTCAATTGTTTGAATTGTTTGAAAGGATACAGGAATTCAAAGACTGTAGTGAAGCAAAAAGCATGATTTCCATGGTTTGACAATTTTTTTTTTAAGATTTTATTTTATTTGAGAGAGGGAGTGTGTGGGTGAAAGAGAGAGCAGGAGCAGAGAGGAGAGGGAGAAGGAGAAGCAGACTCTCTACTGAACAGGGAGCCCAATGTGGGGCTCAATCCCAAGACTCTGAGATCATGACCCCGGCCGAAGGCAGACATTTAAGTGACTGAGCCACCCAGGCACCCTAACAATTTTTTTCTAAATATTTTGGCTTCCCCTAACTTTTTTTTTTTTAAACTTTATTTGTTTGACACACAGAGAGAGAGATCACAAGTAGGCAGAGAGGCAGGCACAGAGAGCGGGGGAAGCAGGCTCCCTGCTGAGCAGAGAGCCTGATGCGGGGCTTGATCCCAGGACCCTGAGATCATGACCTGAGCTGAAGACAGAGGCTTTAACCCACTGAGCCACCCAGGCACCCCGGCTTCCCCTAACTTAACATCATTTTTTCAGCCATTTTTTCTTTATTGAGTCATTCCAAAGCATTTAACTTAATATTTACTCAAATATCTCTATTTCCCATTCATATTTCATTGATATACATAAATATTTAAATTATGTCATTAAAATAATAAATGTTTGGCAAAAACAAAACTAAACTCAGCAATTGGGAGCTATAGTACATAAATATGTGAGGGTAGACTGTAAGCCCCAAGCACTCAGGGGTTACAGGACACAGACTTATCTTTTACAGAAGAAATGAAGAATCTTCATTATTCCATAAAATTCATGAAACAAAAGTCAGTTAAGTGAAATTTAATTTTTAGTAGGTGAAATTGTTGTAAGCGACAATGTGTCATGAAAATGTACCAATGTATAGTAATACATTTTAGGAGAATTTACAAATGTTTCAGTTAACTTTTTATTTTGTAGTCTAGAGAGTCCAGACCATAATTCTGCACTTGAGTAGAAAAAAAAAATTCAAACAAACCCAGAAAGATATATATTGCTTAAGTTCAGCAAATCTATAATGTGAAGGCCTCACCAGAATGCTAAAATGCTCCTGGCCTGTCTTCATAGTTTTCAAATGCTATTATAACACCAGGGATCTCAGTTTAAAATTCTTCTTTATCACCAGGTATATGTCATGCCCTTTATCTCTGACATTTTAATCTGTTTTCTATTTTTACTAGAAATTTCTACTATTTTTAATTTCCCCCTTCCTTTTGTAGAAAGATTATCTTTTCCATCCTATTATTGACTAGATGGAAAACACTATTCTATTTTCAATCTTTCAGTATTTACATTTAAACATAATTAATATTAATAGTCAAATTTAGTATTTTCCATTATCTAGAGTATATCACTGTCTATGACCTCTCCCAGAGCATGTTACTAACTTTAGAAAGCTTTCAATTCCCTCATTTGTTCTTCATTTTTGTCAGTCAATACTTGAAGAGAATGAATAATAAGTTTGTATAATTTCTTTGCTCACTGTCAATTCTCACATGCCATTAATTCCTCCTGGAGTCATTAAGTTTCTCTCTGGACTACATTTTCTAGTCTCTTAGCAGTTACCATTTATTGCATGCCTGAAATGTACCGTTTTTATTTCTCAAAAACTTAAAGTACACTCTAGAACCTAACACAACACCTAGCATGTTGAAGGTGCTCATTAGATGTTTGTCAAATGTGTGAATGACTGAATGAACAAGCTCTGTCCAATGCACGTTATATGTTTATGTCTAATTGTAATACAAAGTCTGCATGGTAGGCATTCTCTCCATTTATGAAGGAGGACACTGTGCTTCAAAGAGCTTAACAAAACTTGCCCAGGGTCACATAACTCTTAAGTTTTAAGATCTAGATTCAATTCTATGCCTAACCAACATCAAATTGCATATTTTGTTAAATTCTTGGTTTCTTAAACTCAGGAAGGATCTCACAACAGAATATGGAATGTTGAGAATCGCGAAAATGATACCCTTATGGATTAAAATATACTAGGAGAGATCTTTGTCTCTTTTTCTTGCCATTCTCTTATTTGCTTTCTTTTAATTTTTCCCCTCCACGCTGGCTACCATTACCATGAAAATAACAAGCCTATACCTCAACTAGGAGAATTAAAACAATTAGTGGTGGAAAAGATTGAATAAAAGAAGAGAACAGGAATCAAAGGGAAACAAGAAAGGAAGAAGCAAAGAATATAAATACATGGATTTATAAACATTATTGTCAAAAGAAGCATCTCAGATTCGAACATCGCTTTGTAGAAAGTTTCTAACAACTATGATAGTATCTTCAGATGTTTGCAGAAGTTTTTCTTAAAAGTATTTTATACATGATATTTTTGTTTTCACAATTTCTCTTGAGATTGAAAAATGATGATTAGATGAATGCACTAAAATAACCTTGGTAGAAATCAGTATTATTTTCAGATTTCAAGCTTATTAGAGATACTGTCCTGACCTGACTATCTTGCTATGATTTATTGTACTACAATCCAAACTTTAAAACATCTAGAAATGTTGGATTTACTATACACTATATTGAAGTTTTATACACTTGGGAGATTAACTTTGTTTTATGTAGGATAGACTTTTTCAAGTGACTATGTTGCTTAAATTGCAGTGGGAATAAAAATAGGACAAAAGCAAAAACATAAATGAAACAGAGTATCTTTTTGTGATGTTGAAGTGGTGGTTAGGTCATGGAAACAAACAAAAAAAACCCAACTGAGAGCTTAGACCTTTTTGTCTTAACATCCACCTATATAAGCTGTTTCAATTATATCTGAATGAATCTATTTAGTGTTATGTGAGATAACATGTGATTGATTTCCAAAAAAATTATGGTTTTGATTTTTCCAGCATATGAATTAAAATAATAAAATAAAATTTAAAAAGTAAATGCTTTATGCATTCAACTTGAGAGCTAGAAAGAGGAAAAATATTTTCTTATAAAACAAGAAGAAATCATTCATAAATATAAAAGCAGAAATTAATTTGAGCTAATTGAAAAGGAAAAAGCAATTGAATTAAGTCATAATTATCTCAGGGTGTGTCTGCTCAGGGTCTCTAAGAAGTCCTGAGAAGTCGTCTAACTCAGTCATGGGTTCTCCCATTTGATGTGAAATCTAAGAAATTATATCTCTGCCTTATTTCAGTTTACCAATTACCTGCCACTTCAATTATAAGACATTTGGCTCTTTTAACTAAAGGCTCCTCTTTAAAAATAGGAATGACATAGATATCTGTGATTTGGATTGTATCAGTGAGGACCCCATTTCTCAAACTGTATCCTCATTGGGGATTGTTCTTTGGCTGCATCAACAGAAACCCAACTACACTGGTTTAATGGCGCTCCCTAGAAACAGATTTGTAGATAGAGAGTTGTATCTGGAAGATTTACCTAGAAAATCCTCTCAGGATGTATACCTATAAGAAAGTGAGGAAGGCAAGGTTGGGCAGAGAAGAAGCAGATCTACAAGTTTACAAATGAGGGCTTAGCCAGTCCCACAGTGAGTTTTGGAGCTGAATGATCTTTCAAAATTGCCCCAACTTAAGGCAACGGATTTGGGCTTCTGTATCCCCACATCCAAAGTCATTGCCTCTGGCCAGCCCCTGGGAGGTGACATAATATTTTTTTTTGGAGGTGATATAATTTTGAGCACAGAAATTCCTATATCTGCTAGCTACTCCAGTGAGGAACACATCTGTGAGTAGTCAGTAGCTGTACTTGCCAGCAGATGAGGATAGACGGGTCACCCTGAAGGACTCAGGGCTGAAAGAGCATCCTTTCCCTGCTCAGATCCACTTGCTCTTACAGCAAGTTTGCCCATCTGGGAATAGCCTCTCCAGGGTGCTGGTTGCTCTCATTTCCAGGGGAAATACAAAAAGAGAGTTAGCAAGTATAGGAACTACACCTCAAGATGGTAATTGATCTCCAATCAGTAACTAATGCTCACCATTCTCCTCCTGAACCACTCAATCTAGATGCCCTCCCCTTCAGCTAGCACCTCTGCTGGTGGGGTGATCTACACCCTCATCTCTGAGGAATCTGAACTCGGGGTTACCACAGGCCATGGCTGCTGTTCTTGACTGTTCACTGTTAAAGCCAGGCATGGTAGAATCAAGAGACACCTCGGTGGATTAACTGAGCACCAAACATTCTTCCCTGGCCCCGTCCATGCCTAGCTAGGACTGGATTATTTGGCTACCCTAAGTTACAAGGACTCACTTGCTTGAGATATGAGGGGGAAAAACTAACTATGGAATTGAGTGCACCATTGAGTCATTAAAGAGAAAATAATGAGAGGTGCAGGGTGACAAATCAAAATTCAAGATAAAATGCAAAAGCCAGAAGAGAGGGTGCTCTGGCAGCATTTAATAAAACCCATAATCTTTTTTTCTACCCCAGAGTAGATATTCTAGAGTGGATATACCATGGCTATCAAACCCAACAGCCAAATATGTTCTGTAAAGGACCAGAGGAAACCCCATTTAGTAAATAGGTAAGGAAATCAGTGGTGAGACTGGACATCCACATTACTGGGAAGCTTGGTGGTGGTGTCCTCCGTAGAACATCAGCAGGGGCATTAGATGTTATTACAAACTAAATTCCCAAAGCAACAGGAGCCAGGTGATGGTATTTAACCATAAGAAGCAAACTGTGTGCAATTATTGCAATGAGAGGCAGGGTTGAAGCAGTAGCCAGGAGTGGCCCAAGTTATGGAGAAGTATGGAGATGGTTAAAAATATATGATATTGGGGTGCCTGGGTGGCTCAGTCGTTAAGCATCTGCCTTCAGCTCAGGTTATGATCCCAGCGTCCTGGGATCGAGCCCCACATCGGGCTCCTTGCTCGGCAGGAAGCCTGCTTCTCCCGCTACCATTCCCTCTGCTTGTGTTCCCTCTTTTGCTGTGTTTCTCTCTGTCAAATAAATAAAATCTTAAAAAAAAAAATATATATATATATATATATATGATATTTCTAGAGGTATGGTGCAAAGGCAGCCAACACAGGTGTTGCTTAATTTATATTATGACAAGAAATTTAGGAGGAATGTTCAAGAGGGTGAAAGAAGCTGCCTGATGAAAAAGTCACAATCCCTGACCCAGTTTCCAAATCTGACCTACTTTCCAGGCCTAGAATCTGCTAACTCAGGGAGAGGCCAGATCCCTATGAAGAAAGACCCTGAAATACCAGGTCCTATGGCATTTACTTGGGTAACCATGAATTTGGGAAAGAGTAAGAGCAGGTTGTTTCAAAAATTATTTGATATGTGGTATCAACTGATGCTGATACCCAGATACCCAAAGTGCTGGCATACTGACATCACTACCAGTAAGCCGGCTCATGGAGTAGCTGAAACTCAGAGTGGGTCCACTGGATCCACAGAACCATCTGGCAGTCATTTCCTTTAAAGCTGTAGCATATTGAAATGGACTAAAAAAAAAAAAAGGCGACGTACTTGAAAGTTCATACAACCCCACATTAGTTCCTTGACCTGTGGTGTAAGAATTAGCCTAGTGGTGAAGGCTAAGTAGAAATGTCTGAAATTGACCCACTCCAACAAAGCTAATACATTTTTAAACTTACCATATGCTGAGGGGGAATAGTAGACATCAATTTCACTCTTGAAGACTTAAAAGAAATGATAGTCCCATCATATCCATTTAATACATAAATCTGGTCCTTACAAAACCACATGGATCCTGACGGAAGAACAAAAGCTTAGGCAAAGAAGCCTCAGTTTTGTTGTGCTGAATGTGATATCTTTTTCTATTTTTAATTTTTTGGGGGTATGCTCCGTATTGTTTTCCATAATGGCGGCATCAATGATACATTCTCACCAATAGTACATAGGCTGCTTTTTCTCCACATTCTTGCCAATGATTATTATTTCTTGTCTTTTTGAGTCTAGCCATTCTGACAGGTGTAAGATGATAGCTCATTGTGGTTTTGATTTGTATTTCCCTAGTTAGTGATGTTGAGCATCTTTTCATGTGTCTGTTGGCCATCTGTAGGTCTTCTTTGCAAAAATGTCTCTCCAAGTATTCTGCATATCTTTAATTGGATTATTTGTAGGGTTTTGTTTTTTTTTTTTTTTTGGTGTAGAGTTGTGTAATTTCTTTATATTTTGGATATTAACCCTTTATTGGATATATCATTTGTAAATATCTTCCTTCCACTCAGTAGGTTGCCTTTTCATTTTATTGATGAATAAAATTTTCTCTCTGAGCAAAAACTTTTTATTTTGATGTAGTCCCAATCGTTTGTTTTTGCTTTTGTTTCTCTTGCTGGAGGAGATATATCTAGAAAAATGTGGTTATGGCTGATGCCCATGTTCTCTTCTAGGCGTTTCATGGTTTTGGGTCTCACATGTAGGTCTTTGATTTGTTTTGAGCTTATTTTTGTGTGTTGTGTAAGTAGGTGATCCAGTTTCATTATTTTGCATGTAGCTGTCCAGTTTTTCCAGTACCATCTATTGGAGAGACTATCTTTTCCTCATTGTATATTTTTCCTCCCTTTCATTACTTTCATTCACTCCAAAAAAATATAAACACTGATGAAAGAAATTAAAGATCACACAAACAAATGAAAAAATATTCCATGGTCATGGGCTGGAAGAACCAATATTGTTAAAATGACTATACTACAATACTACACAAAATGATCCGCAGATTCAATGCAATCCCTATCAAAATACCAACAGGATTTTTCACTGAACTAAAACAACCTTAAAATTTGTATGGAACTACAAAAGGTCCCAAATAGTCAAAGCAATCTTGAGAAAGAACAAAGTTGGCAGCATTACAATCCCAGATCTCAAGACATACCACAAAGCTTTTGTAATCAGAACCGTATGGCACTGGCACAAACATAGACACATAGATCGACGCAATAGAACAGAAAGTCCCAAAATAAACCCATGCTTATATGGTCAATTAATGAATGTCTCAAACGTGAAAGTATCTCCACAAGCAGAGCTCTTAGATGGCTCCTCCCATTCCCCTTACAAGCGCCCTATCTCTAGTGAACTTCATGAACCACTGGGTGCCCATCCTCTGGAAAGGTTTCCCCTGCTGTCTAATTTGTAGTGTTCAAGTCCCCGGGGTACTTTTCACTGGCGACTTCCTTATGGTCAGTTCCTTGAGGAATTAATTCAGCTTAATTTTAGTATCACACAGGAAAGCTTGTGCCTCTCTCAGTAAGTTATTTTAAATCATCCTCTAAATGAGGAAACTCTCTGTAGGACCTTACTGTCACTAATTGCTTCCCAGTTGTAATCATCTTTGAAGGGAAACATCTGCTGTTGCCTCCAGGGGTGATTGCCTGGTTTTTTGTTGTTTCGTTTTGTTTTGTTTTTGGTCTCTCACAGCCCTGATCTCCCTCTTCTTTATTTGGGGTTGTGTTGGTGAGGTAGATGATGATACCTTTTTCCCCTGCTGGGAATACAACTCACATAATTTAATCAATGAATAGTTAGTGTTTATTCACTTCTTAGATCTCTGTCCTGCTAATATTGTTTGTAATCATTTGTAAGCATTTTGCTGACATTGTCTTTTCTTCATTGTTTTAAATAGGAATTTCAAGTGGAGAGTAACCAAGTCTTTCTGCTTGTTATTTTAAAATCTAAGAAAAATAAACTTGCAAATCTATGTAACTTCATTAGCCCTGATTGCCAAATGGTAGGATGTTGAAAACTGACTTTATGTGTAATACTGTCTTGGAATGGCTAATGTGAAAATAAACAAACCATGGTTATAAAATTCACATTTTGCTCATAATTTATAAAACCAAATTAAAAAGGGGGAAGGTTTGTAATCATTGCTATTAATAGTTTAGGTACTTGTTGCAATTAAAGACCAATGAGATTTAAAGCTATTTCATATAGACTATTTTACATATATCAAAGCCATTTCTTCAAAAACATTAAGGAAAGATAAGAGAAAGTATTTTAGAAGGACATAGGAAGATATATATATATATATAAAGTGTGTGTATCTTCAAAATTAAGTCATTTTCTTCACCATTTAAACCTTCTTTTAAGTTGGGGCGCCGGGGTGGCTCAGTCGTTAAGCGTCTGCCTTCAGCCCAGGTCATGATCCCAGCGTCCTGGGATCGAGCCCCGCATCGGGCTCTCTGCTCAGCAGGAAGCCTGCTTCTCCCGCTACCATTCCCTCTGCTTGTGTTCCCTCTCTGGCTGTGTTTCTCACTATCAAATAAATAAAATCTTTAAAAAAAACAAAAAACAAAAAAAAAACAAACAAACCTTCTTTTAAGTAATGCTGCTTTTTATATATAAACTTGGATATACAGATTTGAATTCATCATAATATTTGGTCCCTGATATACTCTCACCACTGGTCTGTATATGGTCTCCCCTTGGTACATATGTGTGAATATATTTTTAATAATATTGGGCCTGTGTATCCCTATACCCATCATGAGAACTAGAATTTTAACAATAATTTATATATCCCTATGATGCTCCTTCATCCTGTTCCCCTTCAACTTCCACTCACAGTATCTATTATCCTGAATCCCTTGCATATCATATCATTCCCTCGTTTTTTAAAAAATAAAGCTTTGGGGCACATGCGTGGCTCAGTTGGTTAAGCATCCAGCTCTTCATTTTGGCTCAGGTCAAAATCTCTGGGTCATGAGATTGAGCCCCACATCAGGCTCCACACTCACCAGGAAGTTTGCTTGAAGATTCTCTCCCCCTGCCTCTTGCTCTCTCTCTCAAAATAAATAAATAAATCTTTTTAAAAATCTTAAATAAATAAATACTAAAGTTTTATTTTATAAGTATTCCTTTAAAAATATTATTTTTGTTTTTTTAAAGTTTCTTAATGTATATCATATTGTACATAATGTTCTGGAGCTTTTTCTGACCAAATATTACATATATTATATGAATATCCATCCATATTGTTAGTTATAGATAAAACTTTTTCCTGTATTTTGACTCTTTGAAAGCTGTTTTCTTAATTTTAAATATTTATTATTATAATTTTCTTGAAGAATAAATGGATAACATATATCAGCTACACACATTTGTGTAGTACTGAAAATATTATTATTAAATTCAAATGAAGCCGGCCCAAGATGATAGCTAATACTATGCTTTCACTCTGAATGGAAAGAACAAGACAAATATCTTTAAGAAAACATTTTGCCTCAAAGAAAAAAAAGAAAACATTTTGCCTCAAAACTATTAACTAATTGAATAATAGTAAATGTTTTTCAACCATTCAAAAGTATGAGATAACCTTTTTAAATGTATTTGAAGAATTCTATCAGTACCACTATAGTTTAGCTTTCTACTAAACTATTTTAACCAAAACATGGAACCAAAATCTTTAAACAGTAGGAGCTGAGGGCAAAAGTGAGATACAGGTGCCAAACACATCCACCTTCTTGCTACACCTGTGCTCCGGTTGGTACAAACGCTGGTGCAGGTCTTGAGTGCAGGTGGTGAGAGGCTCTTTGTTGCATAAACAGTGAAGGGTCAACTTCCCAAATGGCACCTGGAAATCTAAATAATGCCATCTTTTTGTAGACATGCCTTTGATAGTGCCCTCTCTCAGGGATGCTCAGTTTGACCATGTGACATACTTTGACAAATGAGAAGTACAAGCTTGACTCAACTAGATATTTGAAAAAAAAAAAAATACTTGCATGTTTCCTTTTCCTCTCTTGGAACCCTGTCTCTGCCATGAGAACTGATCATCATAGCCCACTTGCCTACCTCTAACCTGGTGAGAAAAGAAAAAACAGTTATTATTTTAAGTCACTTAACAACTAAGAGGGCTTGTTGTTGTTTTGTTCTTAATGTTTATAATTTCTAACTGCATGCCCCTCAAAGTGGTCTTCTTTGGTCTTCCAGGTTTATCAGCCTGGAAATTGCTGGGCAGTAGTAGTTTTCTCTCTCAAACTCTACCTCTGCTCCTTAAATATTCCAGGATAGTTTTCCAGACTTTGGGGCCACGGTCTCACTCATTTTTCTTAACACACAGTTTTCTGTCTGCTTTTTCTGTCATAGCTTCTTAATCCTTCTCCCATCTCCTAGTCAATCCTCCTTGTTGCTTTCTTTTTTTTTCTTTTTTTAAAAGATTATTTATTTATTTGACAGAGAGAGAGACGACAAGAGAGAGAGAGAGAAAGAATGCAAGCAGAGCGAACAACACAAGCAGAGGGAGTGGGAGAAGCAGGCTTCCTGCTGGCCAGGGAGCCTGACGTGGGGCTTGATCCCAGGACCCTGGGATCATGACCTGAGCCAAAGGCAGAAACTTAACCAACAGAGCCACCTAGGCACCCCCTCTCCTTGTTGCTTTCTTAATAGATCTTGATGACCCATTATAACCAGAGCCAAATAATTAACTACCAAAAACCTGGTTTGTCTTTCTTTGAAGTAAAAGAGAGAGGCTTACTTTTCAAATGCTCCCAGAAGTAAAGACAGAGCTTTGGTGTTGAGATGAGAGTCAGAGGGGTGGGAGAAATACCGAGGCTCTTTGAATGCTCAGATCCCTCTAATGAAAAGAATAAGAAAAACAAAAAAGATAAATAACCAAATTAGAACAAGCTGAATATTTTTTATCCTTCCATACAAGTACTCTTTGAAGGCATATGTAATCTAAATTTCATGTTAATAACAATGATTCACATCTTAAAAGACTTTATCCTTCTATTAGTTTTGCCTATTTATGTTTACTAATGCTCGGATAGTATGTCACATGTGTCACGACCATCCTGTCAGTCAGGAATCTGACCCATTCTTCCTGCTTCCACTCAGTCCTCCATGTCCACTGCCTATGAAACCATTTGAGGCTGCCTTAACTTTGAAACTGTGGTTGGAAGCACAGAAAGAATTCTGATGATTGTGCCAGGACCGTAGCTCCTGATTCTCCTGATATTCCCAACCCCAAGGTGCTATATTTGAGCAGAGGTGGGGGGAATAGTCTTCTTTCTACTATTGTCTCATATCCATATTCCTTGTGCTGCCCAAAAAGCCCTCCTTGATGTCCCAAAGTCAGGATTTGCTTGAAGTCTCCCTTTCCTTAAGTCTCAGAAAAAATTCCATGACATTGTGCTAGGTTATAAGTACTTAAAACAGATACTTTACTGCCTTCTTCTACAGCCCATCCCATTCTCCTCTTTGGCAGTCAACCTCTCCCTTGCTAATCAATTTATGCAACTAGAGACTGTCAGACCACCCACCATATTAGCTCATTAAATTTTCCTGTGTTTGCATGACTCCCTGGTAGATTCAACTTGAGCTTGAGGTAGGGTGGAACCTCCACTTTATATTGCTTAGGAAAACTTTAATATGTTGTTACTGTACACATCACACTAATACTATTCTTTCATCTTTATGCTCTCGCCGAATAAAAAGATCATCATAGAAATGGATGGGTCTGAGTAATTTCCAATATCTCATTAAACTTTTTAGTCATCATCCCTCTGGGCTTAAACTGTGAAGAGAGAAAGAAACTCAAATAACCTCCCACATCTCTGCTTCCCAACAAACCTACCACCGCTGCATAGTGTGTGGTGTGTAGAAGGCACTTAATACCTATTTGATGAAGGAAGGGATGTGCAAACCCTCCCTACCCATCCACTGCCGATTCAAGGAACATGAAAGCAGAAGAAAGGGAAAAAAGGAAAAGAAACAAATTAAGAATGGCAAGAATGTCTGTTCAAGGTGCCCAGAGAATTCACAAACACTGAATGCAGGAGAGGATACGATGATTGACAACGTAGAACCAGAACGCATTGTTCTCTTCTCTTTCCCACCTCAAGCTCTATGTCCCCCTTTGCACAACAAGTGACTGGGTTGGGGGAAGAATTATAACTACAGCCAGCTGTGTTTTTGTTCCAATTTTTCCAAATTCTTATCCCACTCTACTTGTTTAGTGTTTTTATTCTCAACATAATCTATTGCACCACTGTATTCATCAACATATTCCTTTTAATAGCTGATGGCAAGACTGCCGTCATGGAGAAAATGAGAAACATCTCCTTTTCGAGAGCTCAAAATGAAGTACCTCAGAGTGAAATGACCTCTTATACCTTTGCACACTAAAAATGCTTAACAATTTTTTAATATTAGCTGAAATCTTACAAAAGGAAAAGAAAATAGAAACTAATTACTTGGAAATGATACTAGAGCTGTTCAGACAGCCAGGCCAGGGGACATATTCCAGCTTCTTCTGGGATAGCCCAAATCAGCCAAGGTTATGTTTACAAAAGAAAATCCAGGTGACTTATTTGTGACTTCTAGTCAAGTGCCTTTGAAACCCAAACCATTTTGGATATTTTTTTTATAACATATTAGAAAGCAAATTCCTAATGTCTGCAGTTGAAGGTCCTAGTTTAAGGCTCCCTATACCTGTTTTGAAACTACAGAGTTTTACATTTGTAGACTATCTACAGAGAGATCCCTATTTTCATTGTATGCGCTACAGAGTTATGTCATTTCTCGTGAGACACTTGGAGAAATTTAAATTTCCTTTTGGAGCTTATAGTCATTGGTGGATCAAAGAATCTGACCTTAAGCAAACGACTCTGTAAATTTAAAGAGTTTAGAATGCTAGTTCTAGAAGACTCCAAGGAGCTTGCTTTGCCAAACCAAGGAATACCTTTTCTTTCCACTGAGTAAACTATCTTCTCCTATACTCCTTGCCCAAATCTTATACCCAAACCACGCACTCATTATTTCAGTGGTCTATACTTCAAGCATTTAGGATTTCTTCATCATTTCCAGGTTCACCTATCTTTATGTCACTTCCCACAATAGTGAGGTAGCTTGTCACATTCCCAGATACTACTGTGTTCTATCTCCTACTCCCAGAGAGCTGAGAAATCTGTGGCTAAAAATAACAGCAAATCTCATAAAAAATATAATATCAAAGGGCTTGACGACTAGAAGTATTTTTCAAATTATTTAGTCCAATATCTCAATTATTTTGAAGACATGAGGCTTCAAAGAATCAAGGAGCTTATTCAGATTATATCTAAAAAGTAGATCATTCCCAGGAAAAAACATGACCTTCACCAAGAGCCTACACCTTTGTGTTTTAAGCTACTTCAGTTACTTAATCATATAACTTAACCAATCAAGAATTAAATGTAGCTAAATTATATATGCAGTAGCTAAATAAATATAAAGTAACACTCTACTTGTCTGTATGCCTCTCCCCAGTCTGAATGATAAGTCCTCAGCAAAACTAAGAAACCAAAAAAGACCTTAATAATATACAAATGACAATTTAAAACATTAATGTCTATGATGTCTACGTACTTTCTGTGCCAAATACTTTATATGTCTTGTTTGTGAATCCTTATGATCTTCTTATGAAATAAGCATCTTAAGTATAAGAAAATTGAGGATTAGAGAGGTTAAGTGTTTTGCTTAGGAGCACACAGTAAGTGACAGAGATGGGATTTGAAGCCGAGTCTCCTCGTTTCCAGAATCCATAGCCTTAACCACTGTGCAAGTAGTTTGCTCATAGCACTCTCCATGAGATTTTTCAGGACTTTCTTTTTTTTACTGTTGATTTACATACAAGCTCACTTTTCAATCCAAAAAAGGTCAGGAATGACAATGGAAAAGGGGTAGGACCCTGTACCACATAACAGCAGTAAGAGTTAACTGACAGAGCAGATTCTCAGAAGATACTAGCTGAGGTGGTTTTGAATCTCTGAAAATCTTCCCATAAAACTATAGGGAGCAGTAACAGTGACAAAACCAAAAATCCATAGACAGCACCTACCATGAAACTAGGGACGAGCTAGCCTCACATAAGCTGGTAGAATGAAGTCACTACCTAAACTGCTTTATCAGTATCTACATAAGAAGAACCTGGGGGAAGGAAATAAGGCATATGACGTTCATGAGATGGGGAACCCCAAGGCAGCAAAAGCACAGTGGCCATTCTGAGAACAGTAGCTGAAACAGAGAGCAGTTGTGGCAGGTTCCACCTTACATGTGAGTGCAAGGAGACCACTCTACAACAGAAGTTCGTACTGTGTGTTGTGGTGAGCGCTGTGTATTCTGTAAGACTGATGAATCACATGCCCATACCCTGGAAGCAAATAATACGTTCTATGTTAAAACAAATTAAAACACACAAGAAAACCCCCAAAAAACCCAATTTAAAGATGGGCAGAGGACCTGAATAGACATTTTTCCAAGGACGTACAAATGGCCACACACATATGAAAAGATGCTCAACATTAGTATACTCCCAGGTAACAAAGGAAGAAGAAAAGATAGAGTTTTCACTCTCACTGATACTAAAAAATCCAGGTAGTGACATCAATTGCTGGTAACAACACAATAATGGAGACGACCAAACATCATGGACCCCATGATAAAAAAAAGAACATACCACCTATGAAGTAGTTTTGCAATAATAAACAAAGAATTGAATCTGAATCTTATCAATTCTCCAGGAAGAATTGACACATTTCAGGGAAAATAGGGGACAGAGGAGCATATGAAATAATATTACAGGTATGCAATTAACAAAATCCAGACTGTGGGAAACTATAGAACATAGAATCTGGTGTCTTCAATAAAAAGACAAGGGAAGGGGAACCTCTATAAATAAAAGAGACACACCAACCAGTTACCATGTGTGAATATCATTGGGATCCAATTCAAAACTATATATTTGCAGTCGCACATGTCTCTCTTGGTCATAAGCATAATGCAGGTAACTTGACTGAATTGGGAGGGGGGTGGCAAACCAGGAAAATACAAGGGAAAAAAGCTAATATTTTAAAATAATAGACAGCAATATATGCTAAGAAGAGTACCTGGCATGTTGGTAAATAACTAAGTAAGCATCAGTTAATATAATGAAAACAGCTAATAAATATGGGCCTTACTGTGTACCTGGCAGTGATCTATATATAGTTTTTAAAGAATATTACCATGGGGTGCCTGGGTGGCTCAGTGGCTTAAGCCTCTGCCTTCGGCTCAGATCAGGATCTCAGGGTCCTGGAATCGAGCCCGCATCTGCTGAGCAGAGAGCCTGCTTCCCCCTCTCTCTCTGCCTGCCTCTCTGCCTTCTTGTGATCTCAATCTCAATCTCTCCCTGTCAAATAAATAAACAGAATCTTTAAAAAATAAATACATAAATACATAAATAAAATATGTTACCACATCTAATCCTCACAGCAACTTTATGAAACGGGTACCAGTATCAGTTTTATTTTACAGATGAGGAAACCAGGGCATGCCTGTATTGAGTAACTTGCTTGGGATGGGCTAGTCGATGGTGAAGTCAGATTGGAGATCAAACAGCCTGGTATCAGGAACTGCTCTTCACCACTACGTTATACTATTTCTTATAATCAACGTTAGCACGCATTTTCTTAGGGAAGGGACCAGATCATATTTTTATTTTAAAGGCTTTATTTATTGATTTGAGACAGAGAGAGGGAGAGCACAGAGGAAGAGTGAGAAGGAGAAGCAGACTCCCTACGGAGGGGAGAGCCCAATGTGGGACTCGATCCCCGGACCCTGAGATCGTGACCTGGACTGAAGGCAGATGCTTAACCCACTGAGCCATCCAGGCGCCCCAGATCATATTTTTATTTTATATTTTCTATAGTATGGTACTTGTTGGATGTAAATGAATTAGATTCAACTCTGACCATCAGTCCGTTGTGCTCTGGCCCACGGGAAAAGGGAAGCTAGGGACTATCATTTCTTCTCTGCCCCAAAAATGGAGTTGAAAGTTGGAGGACTTTCAAAACTGATTTTTAGCAAAACAGTAAAGATCAAAGTCAGAGTACTTTTTCCAAAACAGATTGTTAGAGGAAGAAGGTGTGTTGGATAGGTCAGGAGCCAAAGTGCAAGTTTTTATCTTATTTACTATTTTCCCATGATAAAATTGTTTCATGCATCAATAAGTATGGGTTGGAATTCTTTGGAATAAATATAAGGTTGACGTATGAAGCAAAGATAGAATGCAATATCTGCTTCAAATAATCATCAGCGTTTGAAGAAGTACGTTGGTATGTTTATCCAAATCGGCCTTACCTTTTACCATGGCCACAAAACTAGGAATTCAATTTAATTTTTAAAGTACGGTATTTGGTAACTGCATTTTACCAAACAGTATTTGGTAATTGTTGTTGTTGTTGCTGTTAACCAAGATTGAATTTATTTTGCCAGTAGCTGAAATGAAACCAATTGTGTTTATGGAAAATAGAGTAAATACTGACTTTTTAAGGCCTGTCCTCCCAGTAGGTGGAGCTATAACGCTAGTAGACTGGCCCAAGCAATCCTGACTCTGTTTCCTCTTTGTAAATCTGAGCACAGTAATGGAACCGCTCAAGCTTGGCCTATAGATACCTTGCCCCGATATTTGTTTCGTACATTGGTTTTCTCAGCCTTTATTGTGGGTCAAACTTATTTAGGTTGTCTTTTTTTAAGTTGCGAATACTTAGGGGTACCCTAGGAAATGGGTATTTTTTTTAAAAAGGACTCCCGTGACTGTCTTTTACAGCCAAAATTAACAAGCACTGGCCTGGTAGAGGAAAGAAAACACCTTCAGAAGTAAGAACACAGAGGAGCAGTAATATCATAAAATAAAAGCCTTTTATAACAAGCATTTGTGAGTTTCAGCATGTAATCCAATAGCACAAAACTGCAGACAATGGTTTTCATTTATGAAAACATGGTTCTGTTTGTCTAATTTTTGGAAAGTAAGAAATTTTGGCTTTATACTTTAAAAATCTCTTCCTCAGGCCTGAAAAAAATGTGTCGAATTTTTAAGAGCAACCGTGTATTACAGGCAATATGTCAGTGTGGCCCTCCCACAGCCCCTTGCCTTTTCCAATCAATTGAAGTTTGCCAGAAGCAGCAAATGAATACAGTGATTTTTGGAAGCTCTTTTCAGTTGTCCCATAACAAGCGCTTTTTACTTTCTATGGCAGCTAAAAGACAGATCTTTGCCACACAGAGAAAGGTGATATTACTATTAAGCGCACAGGATGAAAAAGGCGAAAGAGTACAGGCATTTGAGAGGTAGACTCAATTTCCACCTTGATGTGTGGTTTTCATAGTTATATAGGAAACACCCAAAGTACCATTCCCACCATGACATTGCCAACAGAGCCTCACTTACTGCAAAGCTGATAAAATGTAACCTTCAGGGTCTCTCCCTTGCACAGTCTGTGCTAAGGCTTGGGTGAGAAGCCCTAGAAATGTGTAAAAAAAAAAAAACCTTAAAAAATGTAAGATATTTTCACTGCAATTGATGAATACCACTGACTTTTGCCACTCGAATTTCTCGTCTATCACACTTCCCCTTATCTTGGGTGGTGTTGGAAGAGTCACAAGCATTTTGGGGATCTGGCTAAGAGTGACTTGAGGACAGTTAGTTTGCTTTAGTGGGATATATGTCTGTGGTTTGCAGGCATTTCTATGTATCGTCAGTTATTGGTAGCAAGGTCTCCTATTTAGTAAGTAGCAGAGCTAGGATTCACACTTGGCTTTGTCTGACTCTATGATGCTCTTAGCATTTCTATTAGAGTGCCCTTCTATATGCTTAATAACCCATCAGCAGACTTTTTTATGATTGTTTAGCTTCAAGTTCCTTCCAGGAAGTGATATTATTTCCCTACTCCTCTCTGGCTCTGAGACTTTTTTTTTGCCTCTTTTCCTTCTCCTATCTTATCTGCACACTACTCCTTTCAAACTGGACTGCTTGCCTTGATGGAATATAACTTTGCTCATTCTCTTTCTTTGTCAAATTACTTTATTTCACTGATTTTTTCTGATCTGTCGATTTGACATAAAACACTGACATTGACAAAGAAAATACAAAACTTAGATGTCACTACAATGAGGATATCAATGATACATTAGTTAATGAGTACCAACTCAAAGTGTATTTATAAATAATCATTATACACACAAAAAAACTTGAAATCTCAGAGCTCGAATATGAAAGAAATATGAATAAGGTTCTCCCCGATTTGACAACAATCCTAAAAATTTACATGACATTTCTAATAAGTTATGAAGCTGAGAGAAAATTTTCTATTAGTCATAAAAAAACTATTTTTATTAATCATTCTAAAAGAGAAATTAAATTATCTTTCTATTCTTTATATAAAAGATATTTTTACAAAATTGACTTCATATGAAAAGGCAGTATGAATTGTTATCATGTTATTTTTCTAGATGTTATAACATTTATGCTGTGTCAGCTTTGTAAAGTTTGAAATTTATTGTATTTTTATTTTAAATAAATATTCACCTCTGGGGACACCTGGCTGGCTCAGTTCGTTAAGCATTTGCCTTTGGCTCAGATCATGACCCCAGGGTGGTGGGATCGAGTCCCACATCAGGCTCCTTGCTCAGCAGGGAGCCTGCTTCTCCCTCTGCCTGCTCTGCCTGTTCTGCCTACAGCTCTCCCTGCTTCTGCTCTCTGACAAATAAATAAATAAAATCTTAAAAAAAAATTCACCTCTGTAACTTAATATTTTACACATAATTATGTATTCTTTTTTTTAACAGGGAACCCCTTAAATTTTGTAAGCCTCAGGCCCCACAAAACCTAGAATTACCCCAGAATGACAGTAAAGTGTTAATTAATAAAATATGTGGTATCAAGTTAAATGAGTTTGTCCATTCATATCACAAATGTAAAATGTCAATTATTAGATAAGTTATAAAAATTTAATATTGAATGGAAAGTCTGCCTGGTTGCTTCTTGCTGTTTCTAGAGCTATGCATCCATATCCATTTTCTATAATCTCTCTCTTTACACAAAAATACTATCCTGAACAGGCACCATTACAGTTACTCTTTTTTCTTTTTTTTTTATTAACATATGTATTATTTGCCCCAGGGTACATGTCTGTGAATCATCAGGCTTACACATTTCACAGCACTTACCATAGCACATACTCTCCCCAATGTCCATAACCCAGCCACCCTTTCCATACACCCCCTATCCCCCAGCCACCCTCAGTTTGGTTCATGAGTTTAGGAGTCTCTTATGGTTTTTCTCCTTCCTGATCCCATCTTGTTTCATTTGCCCATGACTCCCCACCCTGACTCTCAAATTCTTCATATCAGAGAGATCATATGATCTCTCATATGTCATAAAAGACAATTACGTCTTTCTCTGACTTATTTCACTTAGCATAATACCCTCTAGTTCCATCCATGTCGTTGCAAATGGCAAGATTTCGTTACAGTTATTCTAGATGCACAAACATCTTAGATAATTTTGAGTAAAAAATGGCTACAATCTTCTTGAAAAAGAAATCATGAATACCAGCATTTGGTATATTAATTGCTCTCTGAAGCATTTAATATTGCTTCAATATTGAATAATGAATATTCAATATTCAGAAAGCACTGAATAATATAAGTGCCAAAAAAATATATTGTCACTCTTAACTACCCTCCCCGTAGCATTCTTTGGATGGCTGTATACTAATTTTCTTTAATATTATAAGGAAAATGGAAATACCTTACTTAAAGAAACAAAAAGAAAACAGGACTAGGTAACAAGTGGAAGAAAAGATGAATAGTTGAATACTGTATGCATGGAGGAAAATCTGGAAAAAGTATGTATATAAAATGTATACTTATGTATATTTATTATAAATATATTGATATAAATGATGTTTAGCAAACAATTTACAAATAATATTAAAATACATGAATTTACTTTAAATTCTATTTAGCTAATTAATTCTCACAGAATGAATGTTTTCTTCGATTTTTGTCTAACTCTTGTTTCTGTAACCAAACCTATGGTTGCAGTTGGGGAGTTGAGGAGTAAGTATAGTTGGGACATGACTGAAGGTTGATATTTTCATTTATGTTAATGAATCAACAAAAATGAAATTGATGGAGATGTATGTTGGAATTTCACTTGTTCATCAGTCATGTAAGAAATTCTTTGGTTGAGTAAGATCATAGTTTTCGAATACAGGTAATATATTTCCTCAACTCTTGGTGCTACTCACATTGGAATGATTACAAACACAACACATTTCTAAGTTTAAATACTATTATTAACATTTTCTCCATCATTTTCTTATGTCTAGACAATCAACAATCAACAAGACAATAAACCAAGACCCAATTTGCATCTGCCAAATTCTGCTGTGGAAATAGTCCCACCATCATCAGTTTTAATCTCACTGTAGGGAAGAAATACACAGTATCACACCTTACATAGTGTTTCTATGATGCAGATTCTATAGATGTAAGTAATCTCAAGAGTATAGATAATAGTAAAATATAATGAAATAATTAAGTAGTGATGAGCTTGAAGTATTTATTACCTATGTTTTTAATTTATTGATTTAATAACATTTATATGTTATAATTTTTAGTATTAACAGTTTGTAAAAATCTTGAAAATTTAACAATCAGCTCTCACAAGCCAGTATGAGCCAGCTATAGTACACCAATGTGATTATTAAATATATAAATGAGAAAATAGAAAAAAAAAGGAAATTTAATATTAATGTAGTCAATCAGTATATATTTTGAAAGTCTACTCTGTGCCATGCATCAGAGAAGAATTATTATCATGTGAGCCACAGAAACTTAGGCAAGAAATAGGTCACATAATGAAAATTGTTTTAATCCCAGTGTGTAAAGAGTGCTATGAGAACCTCCTAGAAAAAGTAAGTTGCAAGAAATTGAGAGTAAGTTTGGTAAACCTAATTGGAGAAGAACAGAAAGTAAAGGAAATAACATGAGTAAAGAAGACATGAAAGGCTATGATAAGTGTATTGGGTAACACTAGGCTAGTGAAGACAAATACCCTCTGCAATCAGTGCATGAATTAGATTTCAAAGAAAATGAATTCAAGAAAAAATATTTTAAATTTAATACAGGTTACTAAACATGTGAAATAAAAGGGATTTCCAATTTTGAAGTATTAGAAGGGACAGTGATCTAAAGAAGAATATGATAGACCAGCAAGGATGTCTGAAAAGAGAAAGGAGAAATTTACAACAAAACAAAGATTCATGGTCAGTGTAAAAAACAGCTAATTAAACAGTTAATTAGAACCCTAACTGATGTTGGACTTTGAGCCATAAAGGTTTGGATTATTAAAGGAAAAATGCATTTTCAGGATAAAATGATTTTGTTTATTAGGAGTGTGAAAATATACTAACACTTTGTCCAGGTTGACTTGTTAACCTTATTTTCTGTCTTGGAGACCTTCCTACTGGATCAAATATATCTTTAGAACAGTTTCTTAAGCCTTTCCCTGAACATAATAAGAATGGCTATGGAAAATTAAAATGTCAAGAACAGGTGTCGATCTGAGAGGAAGCAAGAAGGAGAGAGAGAGAGATGATGGTGATGATGGGTGGGAAGGAAGGAAGAAAGGAGAGAGGAGAAGGGAGAAAAGAAAAAGGATCCTGCTGTAAGAACACACTATTGAACAATTATCAAGAATTGATGACAATTTGACAAATCTAAAGTGAACTCAGGTTTTGGAGTCTCCGATCTCAGTTTCAGAGTATCAGGTCCTCATGTGGAGGAGCAGATCTGAGGTCTGGATGCAGGCATCCGGTTCAATTGATGAGATAGTTTGAGACCCTAAGCCATCCACTCTCATTTTTCTTACTGCAGCCTCACATCTGGCCCACTCACAGTTGACATCTGTCAGGCAACCAAACTCATTCAGAGCTGTTTAGTCATGACATATGTGCAAAGATGGGAACCAACTACTTGTTTTAATTGTCTTTGCTTAGACACTGATTAACCATTTTAGCATAGATACCAAATTGTTACTCATGGTTCAGTGTCCTAAATGGCAACCTAGGAACTTGGGAAAAATATACTTCAAAAAATAGCTTACTCACAAAGATTGCAGAGGATAGCAAAAATCTGTCTTCTCTATGATTTATTGTGTGTACACGAAGTCTATGTGTTGAAGAGAATGATTCTGTATTAAAGAATATTTAAAGAATGCAAAAGTTACAGTAGTTACAATCTTCTAAGAAATCATCAGGTCCAAATAATTAAAAATTAAGGCCCAAGGTAATCCATAGTCAACATGACAGAATAAGAACTAGAATCCAAATGGAGATTACTTCTAGCCTGGTCTTCATAGACTGAGGGGTCGTTACATGGGATACAGGACTCAATTCTCTTTGGAGAATAAATTATATGGCCAAACTTTTATCCTATTTTTTCCAATCATACATTTTGAAAAAGTGATTTTCATTTTCCTCCTAGCTTCACAACAATCTTCATTATTATGCCAACTTTGTTCATTTTGGTGTCTGTAAAAATTTTTTAACAAAGTTGAGAAGAGCTAAATTATATTTCTAGAATATCTAAAGGCAGGAAATGCCTAAGAATTTGGGGCTCTTCCACCCACTGAATTATTTTCCAAGAGAAGATCAAGAAAAGATGATATAACCAGCTAAGTGAGGCATGTTTCAGGAGGTCAGAGAGAAAGCTATTGTCAGATCTTGTCTGATAAAGCATTTCAAAAGGAGGATTGAGCAAAGATAGAAAGAAGCCAAGATACAACCTTCTTATAGTCCAGATAGTCCTGGAAAGGAAGGATCATCTTCAGGAAACTAGACAACAGGAAGCACCAAACCAAGAGCAGATGCCTTCTGGGGCCAGTCAAGTCAATCCTAGTAAAGAGAGGGAAGTAACCCATTTCATCTGTTGGACATCAAAAGAAATAGGCTCCATATGACTTGGAGGATTGGAATGGAGTCTTTCAATTAGTAGTAGATGAAAGATAGTTCTTAAAGGCCTTTTTATTCTTAGAACCCCCCAAACTTATATTACAAGTCCAAGTTTTTTCCCACATAGTCAAAGGCCCTGGAACCTTGAAATCTGTGGTTCTGGATTCAAAACTGGGGAGCGACATCAAAGAAGCCTAATTAAAAACAAAGGAAACATTTCTAGTTTCTCATTCTTCCCCTCAGCCCCCCGGTAGACCTTCCTAATTCCTCTCGCCTCTTTTGATCCTGGTGCAAAGAAGGTTCAAATCAAAACAATAAATTGGTCAAATGACCTATCAATAATAAGGCAGTTTGCTTAAAAAGAATATCTAGGATTTAAGCTAAAGGATTCTAGAATGTGAAATCTGAAGGGGGATACAAAGTTCAGGTCTAAAAGGAGTTAGGTGTCCCTAGTTCCCTGAGCAAACTGGTAGCTGCCTCAGCTTTTATTATATCCCACTGGAGTGTGGGTCAGATGATGGCTTAAGGCTAACACCCTGAAGCCATTGTATGAGTGACACCTTTATTAGCAAGACTAATAGTACTTAACCCATTTTTGCATCATAGATCTCTTTGAAAATATCATGAAAGCTTCTGATCCTCAATCTACCACAATACACAAACTCATTTACACACAAACTTGTGTATACATTCTCCTTAAAGTTCAAAGGCCACAGCTCATGAAGTGCTATAAACAATATTAGTGCCAAAAAAAAAAAAAAAAGAGTCAAAACAAACATGAAATCAAGAAATAACTCAGTTGGGACAGGAGTGTTAAACTCTTAATATTTTAAAAGAAAAAGTCATCCAGTGCCACCCTAGCTGCCCTCCAGCAGCCAGTGAGAAGTGGTAGTCATGGCAACACCTGCACTTGTGAATATCTCAGCTGTCAGGGAAGTATTTGATTCATACATCTATCATTTCCCACGACGTCTGGTGATGTGAAGGTCAGAACACTGAGGAGAGGAAGGACTTGCAGCTATTTAACCAGGAAAACCAACACAGAGTCCACTGTCAAGCTCATACAAGGCAAGGGGCTACAGTTAACAGTCATAAATACAGAGCAAAGTAGGAAGGCTGAACCCAAACTGGATGGTGGGCTCCCTCCAGAACTCCCTTCTGCCTTATTGGACATGAAAGAGTAAAGGAAAAGAAGAAACACTTCTGCCTTATGGTCAACTCTTCTGGCAAGTCTGAAATTCTCTATTACCTGAGAAGGACAGCCAGCTGGCCAGGTCACATTCCTCTGGACAGTGTCCTCACTGCCTGACCCAACTTCTCCACTTAGGGCCTCATTTTCGTTTAATTCGGAACACAAGATCAAGAACGTTTTTGACCAAATGATAAAATATAAGTGAGCACTTTGGTTTAGCAAATGTCACTTCACATGAAGATTTTACAGTCGTCTTTGTAAGTGGAGGAGAATTTTCCCTCAGAGGACGTGGGGATTATAGAGAAGTGGG
>CM053604.1:48165974-48213586 GCA_028646535.1 Procyon lotor
CTTGAGTGATCAGTGATGAGTAGAAAACATTCATGCTGCTAAAAGTTTAGGAAATTCTTTAAGATGTTTCACACATCCATGTTCGTTCACTGCCACCAGTTACTTCCAAAAGGAATCTGCACTCCACACTTTGAGGGGAAACTTTTGACTGGAGAGTTCATGTTGGGCCAGATACCATGAAATGTGTTTCTTTGATTGACTTTGAAATTAGTAAAAATTAACTAGAGTATAAAATTTAATATCAGCATTGCCTCTATAATGAAATTATTCTAATATAAGCAGTAGGACCAGACTATGTGGCTTCAAATATATTCTACCACATTAGGCTTAAGACCCTGAGTAAGTTACTTAAATTCTCTATGACAGTTTCCTCATTCATAAAGTGGGCTAATAATAATTTTTTTAAAATTTTATTTGACAGAGAGAGATCACAAGTAGGCAAAGAGGCAGGCAGAGAAAGAGGGGGAAGCAGGCTCCCTGCTGAGCAGAGAGCCCGATGTGGGGCTCGATCCCAAGACTCTGGAATCATGACCTGAGCCTAAGGCAGAGGCTTAACCCTCTGAGCCACCCAGGCGCCCCGGCTAATAATCATTTTTATCTAATAGAATTGATATAAGGAATAAAGTGAATATTACATGAAATGCTTTTGGAATAGTGCCTGGCACCTAGCATTATTGGTATTTTTATAGTCCAATCTAGGTTTTCTTACTACAAGGCATGCATAATGGGAATTTTGGAGTATGCATCTCAAGTCAATATTTATATTTATAGCACTATATTTTTATGTATCTTATGTAAACTACAAAAATAGCACTTAAAATTGGTGAGAATTAAATCTTTTTGGATTCCAAGAGACTATCTTGCATATCCATTCCTACTGGAAACTCTGGACACCAGTGGTATATTCTCATGCCTTTTGTTTTATCTTACTGCTTGTTTCAATTTTATTTCACAGTCTACCATCACCGCAGAAAGTCTTTCCCGAAATAATCATGCCTGTGATAATACCGTTAACTTTAATCAAATTTAGTGGTTTAAAGTGCTGATAACCTTACAACATATATCTTCAGTAATTAAGGATTTTTCTCTCCATCTGGTACCAGTGGAATTATTCTGTGGTGATTAGTCATAGGCTGTAACAAATTACATTGTATGCTCAGTGGTTAGGATTTTTTTTATTGCTTAAATATGAAAGCTATAATAGTTTTTTCAGTGTCTTTGTTTTTTTTCTACAATGTTTTGTTTATAGATGGAAATACATCAAAAAGTTCTCTCTCTCTCTTTTTTTTTTTTTCTTCATATGTTAGTTTGTCAGTGGAGGCTTGTGCATATGGTCCTGGTTACCATAGGGAACCAGAGACATTGTACTAAGGTCTTGGATGTTCCATATGTCAGAGTCCCAGATGGGCTGCAGATGACATTTAAAATGAAGGTTGTCTTTGGGTATCTTTCTACTAAACATATCAAACATAAATTGTAGGATGATTAATGATATAAGGGTTATTTTTCTCAATTTTTATGTGGTTATGGAAGTTGTTGGTGTATCGCCAAAATGATAAGCAATTATAAAAATTCAAATCATTTTTTTTAAAAGATTTGAGTTGAATACTCATTTTCATTTTGGAGGAATAAAAAACACTCTCCATTTAATAATGATACAATAAGTATGAATGTATTATTAGGATTGTTAGGAAATTTATTTTACTACTTGTCTTGGCCACAGTTTTAAAAAGCAATTATTCCATACTATTTTAGAATTATCCTATACTCCTAGACTCAAGAAACGAACTAAGGGTGGCCGGGGGTGTGGGGTGTGGGTGGGTAGGGATAGGGTGGCTGGGTTGTGGACATTGGGGAGGGTATGTGCTGTTAAGTGCTGTGAAATGTGTAAGCCCGACAATTCAAAGACATGTACCCTGGGGCAAATAATACATTATATGTTAATAAAAATTAAAAAAAAAAAGAATTATCCTATACTAGGATTAACATAGAGTTTACCTGTATTATTTCATAAATAATATTCTACCTCATGTTACTTTAAGATAAAAATTTTTATCTCTAGTTAACTAAGATTAATTCAATTATTGCAAAGATCGATATTTTGGGGGAATTCTATAGAGTTTGCAAAAAATGTAGAAGACATAGTACACAACCTCAAATAGAGTAAAAGTGATATACAGAGATAAAATGCTTAGAAATACAAATAAACAGAGTCTAAAAGCATATACATAATTATATGTAGTGATGATTATCTAAGTGTGGAATGCAAAAGGTGGTTAGTTCAAAGACAGAGAACTGAGAATATAGTTAACTGAAACATTTGAATATAGCTATGATTAAATTAGAATGACTTTATGACTGAAGAGGATTTTTAACAAGTATATTTAAAGTTTAGAGAAGACGAAGAAATGAGTATCTCTACCATTAGAGAGTTCATGTACCCTAGGTTGGCCCAGGACTTAAGTTTATGTCGGCCTCATATGTTGGCTATTACTTGGTGCCAGTCTGGTATAAGAAGGCAGCAATAGGCTCCATCACAGATGTTGAAATTAGCCTGAAACTATATTATCCGTTTAGTTATGTAGGTAACATACTATAAAAAAATTATGGTGGTTGTTGCTAAGCATTCATAATCATAAATGGTGATCTAACTTTTTTGGAGAAGATCCATGTAAGCCTTGGTGTCATTTCAAGGGTAGTTTATGTTTTTATACATCAGCTTGGCTACACTGTGGTACTGAGTTGTTTGATCAAACATAAGTCTAGATGTTTCTGTGAAGGTAAATTTTAGATGTGATTAATATTTAAATCAGTAGACTTTGGACAAAACGGATTATTCTCCATGGTAGGGATGGGTCTCATTCAATCAGCTGAAGGCCTTAAGAGAGGCCATGAGGAAGAAAGAATTCTACGTTCATCCTGCCTTCACACTTGAGACTGCAACATCAGCTTTTCCCTGGGTCCCAAGCCTGCCGTGCAGATTTGGGGCTTGCCAGCCTCCACAATTGCTTGAATCAATTTGTTCAACTAAGCCAATCACACTTTCTCTCTTTTTCTGTATATATATCCTATTGGTTCTGTTTCTCTGACTCTGATGAATGTAGCATATGAACATTTGCTATTACTCATGGTGACTGGTCTTTCCTCAAAAGCACAGTAAGATTTTATCTTTTAGTGAACACATTACCTCCATCTATTCAAGAAACAATGTCAAAAATGCAATCACACAGTGACCTCTGAAAGTATATATTTTTTAGTTATAATTTGATATTTATTTGTAGCATCCCCCCTAACAATTTAAAAAATATTTGATATTATCTACTTGTGCTTTTACTACTTTTCAACTTAAGTCACATAGAGTAGAAGCGTTATGTATTCACATTTTATTTAATTGACACGGAACTATAGTTATATTTTTTCTTCTTTCTCTTTTTCCTTCCGTCTCGTCTTGTCTCATCTCGTCCCCTCTCCTCTCCTCCCCTCTCTCCTCTCCTCTCTCCTCCTCCCTCCCTCCTCTTCCTTCATCGGCTCTGTAATAATATTCTGAGGACTGCTTATAATTTTTTAATATATGAACATTTTATTTGCTGGTAATAGAATATAACATATTCTATCACAACTTAATTTCCTGATTTTAGGTCTTATTTAAGAAATAATTTAGTGGAAAAGTATGGAATCATAGATGATCAAGTTTCAAAAATTTTATTCTACCTCTAATATATAAGTTCCTTGATTTGTTACTTTGAACTTTATCCTCAAATTTATTATGTTGAACCATATGAAATTGCTGATATTTAACCAGTTATTATCTATGACTTTTTATTACAAAAACGTGGTTTTTTTAAAAAGATTTTATTTATTTGACAGAGAGAGAGAGATCACAAGCAGGCAGAGAGACAGGCAGAGAGAGAGGGAGAAGCAGGCTCCCCGCTGAGCAGAGAGCCCGATGCGGGGCTCAATCCCAGGAGCCTGAGATCATGACCTGGGCCGAAGGTAGAGGCTTAACCCACTGAGCCACCTAGGCAGCCCAAAAAGTGTTTTTTTTTTTTTTTGAAGTAAAAAAATTAATAGTAATAAAAAGTTCCAGATATTTTGCTTTGGGATAGTTATTTATTTTTCTTTATTAATTATTGTCTTCCTCAACTTAAATCATATTAGTCTACACACAAAAAGAAAGTTTTAAAAAGGATAAATAGGGTAGGAGTGAAATAAGAAAAAAATGATGATTTTCTTACAATGTAATACTGTATAAGTTTCCTTTTGGGGTCAGATAGGGCTGATGCTCTGAATATATGTGGGGAGCTATAATATTTGGGTTAAAATAATGCCCTGAATTTTGCTGTACTAAAACTCATCATGTAACATGTGGTTCAATGAGGGTCAATTCCCTCAAGTACATGATGTGCTGTGTGAAGTTTGAAACTAGTAATCTTAACGGTACATAAAATGAGAGGATTGAAATGTGGTCTGGACAAGATGCCACAAGATGAAATACCAGAGGGAAAGATGTTACCACAGTGCTGTTTGCCTTGTAATCATCCCATATCTATTTACTTTAGTTTTTTGTTTTGTTTTGTTTGTTTGTTTGTTTGTTTTTAACTCAGGTATAACCTAAATATTTGAGTTAATCCAGTAGATTCTTAAAGCCATCTGCTTATTTTATTTTTGCCATATAAAAAATTATAGCATAATTGTAAAATGTTTACATTAGAGGAAATACAGATTAAGAAAAGAAAATTAGGAGAGATATCCTAAATACCTTTAAATTCTGGATTCCCCCAGGGGAAGAGGAAGGCTTTTTTATGATGCTTTAGACTAGAAGTTTATCGACCAATAGTCTTCAAGTTTTGTTTTGTTTTTTTTAAAGATTTTATTTATTTGAGAGAGAGAAACACAGCGAGAGAGGGAACACAAACAGAGGGAATGGTAGCGGGAGAAGCAGGCTTCCTGCTGAGCAGGGAGCCCGATGCGGGGCTCAATTCCAGGACCCTGGGATCATGACCTGAGCCAAAGGCAGATGCTTAACGACTGAGCCACCCAGGCGCCCCAGTCTTCAAGTTTTGTTGCAGCCATATAGGGTTTTAAAATGAGACATTTCCCATAAAAATGGGTTCTTCAAGCTTCTCTTGAAAACCAAGAACACTTTGGCAACATTCCATCTGTTTCCTCTCATGGCAACAATCATCAGTTTTGGAATGGTAGCCACCTGCTTTAGACCAGGCAAGAGCTCTCTCATGTGCCGCAATGCTGCCACTCCCGGCCAGCTTCACATAACAGTTATCCAACTGCTTTCTGTAGATATCTGAGTTTGTGACTAAGAAAAGAGGCATATTTTAGTTCATGATAACTTTATTTTGGGGGCATGATTGACAAACATATTTATTTCAAGTATACAACACAATGATTTGATATTTGTATATATTGTGAAATAATCATCATGGTAAGTCTAGTTCTGTCACCATATGTAGTTACAGAATTATTTTTCTTGTGATGGGACTTTTAAGTTCTACTCTAATAGCAACTTTCAAATTTGCAATACAGTATTATTAACTACAGTTACCACAGCTTGATGGCTTTAGCCTTTTAACAGTGAGACGGACTGCCTTATGAAGTAGTGGGTACCCTTGCTCTAACGTGTTAAGGAAGGTCTGGTACCGTGGGAATAAAGAAATAAGTATGACGGGGCACCTGGGTGGCTCAGAGGGTTAAAGCTTCTGCCTTCGGCTCAGGTCATGGTCTCAGGGTCCTGGGATGGAGCCCCGCATTGGGCTCTCTGCTTGACAGGGAGCCTGCTTCCCCCTCTCTCTTTGCCTGCCTCTCTGCCTACTTGTGATCTCTCTCTCTGTCAAATAAATAAATATTTAAAAAAAAAAAAAGAAATGTGTATGAGATTTGACTAGATGGCCTCTTAAAATTCTTTTCGTCTCTAAACTCATTTAATTTACTTCATTAGCATAGCATCGATTTCTGAGAAGTATTAGTCTTCACAAATTTCTTGTCATTTCTTTAATATTTTTTTCAAGGAAGATGATAATTTTATATAGTAAGGAATCGAGACATACAACTAGCATATGTTTTAGATAATGAATGGAAAGTGTCTATCCGTGAACCAAGGACCACATACGTGGTCCCACATACATATTTGTTCATTTGGCATTTATTCATTGAGCACCTTATATGCGTTCAGGATCCTGTGGATGTAGGGCTACAGTGAATAGACAAAGTAAATGCTTTTATGGGAGTTTATATTTGGGCGTGGGAAATAGAAAACAAATAAGTATATAATTTCAGAGAATAGTAGGTGCTATGAAGAAACTAAAATAGAGTGAGGCAATCCATGTGTGTCCTTTAGAAAAGATGGTCAGAAATGCCCCCCAGAGAGTAACACTTGCTTAGTGAATGAATGATTAGAAAAGGTTAGCTATGCAAGGATATAGGATTAAGGAACCGGAATAAGTTGACTTCTTCAATTCACAACAGGAAAGCTATTGTAGATGTTGCCTAGTGAGCAAGGGAAAGAGGGGAAGAAATGAAGCCAAACTGTAGGGAATGTTTTGAGTACAATGGAAAGACATCAGAAGATTTTAAACTGGGGAATAATGTGATCCAATTAATGTTTAAATCCAATTAATGTTTAATTAATTTTGGCTGATCTGTGAAGAATAAACTGCCAGGACAAAACAGGATGGAGGGTAACTGTAATCTAGGATGGGTGGTAATGGTGAAGTGGTCAGAAGTAATGGTACAAGATTTATACTGAAAATGGAACCAACAGGAATTGATCATGGACAAACTGAGAAGAGAAAGAAAGAAAAGAATCAATGATGACTCCTACATTTTTGGATTGCTAGTAAGTGAAATAGTTAAGACTGAGAGAAGCAAGTTCTCCCTGCAAAAACCAAGTAACACATTAAATCTTTTCTGGAAATGGTAGGACATAAATACACAAGAAGTATATTGGGTACTAGGCACAAATATAAAAAAAGACCAGTCCCTGGTCCTGGAGGGCTCACAGTCTAGTAGAGGAAACACATCTCAAAAAAGTCAATAAAAATTTGTATCCAGGGATGCCTGGGTGGCTCAGTCAGTAAAGTGTCTGCCTTGGCTCAGGTCATGATCCCAGGGTCCTGGGATCAAGACCTGCATCAAGTTCCCTGCTCATCAGGGAGCCTGCTTCTCCCTCTGTCTGCCACTCCCCTTGTCTGTGCTCTCTCTGTCCCTCTCTCTCTCTCTCTGACAAATAAATAAAGTCTTTAAAAAAAATTTATATCCAATATGACAGAGATGTGAACGAAGTGGAAGAGGAAGGAGCTTTCAGGATTCTCATTTCCTTATAATAAAAGAGGTAAACAGATAGTGTTACAATGAACTCAATTGGATGTCTCAGAAATGGCTAGCAGCATGACTTGTGAACTTTCAAAAAACATTATTAATCACTGTTAACCTATTCTTTTATGGAGAGAAGGTTGGATTTTATTTAGTCTTTTGCCAGAGGTCTTATTTTCTCACACACCAATTATCCCAGTAATTCTCTGATTATCCCTTTACATCGTGGAAAGAATATGAAACATAAAAAAAATTATTTCAGTCTGTTTCTTTCCTCTACAAATTCTAAACGTGTTTCCACTCTCCTATCTCTTTTCTGTCTCAACAGCAACCAAAGCCTACCAAGTGTTTCTTAAGAGTCCATTCTGAGCCAATTACTTGTTTCTTTCCACATTCTCTTTACTTTCTGGCATTTTAAACTTTGAGTATGCTAAAATTTCCAGCTGTTATTTTAAAAGCATTCTTAGACTTCCTCTCTTCCTGACTTGAAGTTTTATTTTCCTCACCATCTCCTATCTGTCTCTTTCATCTTGTTCTTCATTTCCCCCTTTTGACTTAAGTCACCAATAACCTGATAGTCAGCCATAGTTTTGCTCCCTATGATTTAGCCCACTCCTTTCCCCACCCCCCCATGCTCATCTTTCCTGTTTCTTATTCTCCAATGGGAGCTCCCATATACTGCTTTGTTACCATTTCTCTTTATTTTTCTAGGTTGTTCCCTATTCATATCACTTAATTCTGTTTTATCTAACGTGCTCTCTGCCAAACAATTCTTCAGTAAATCCATAATAAAAAAATTAATACATGAACTTTTCATGCAACTTAAAATAATTTGATACAGCGATTAAAGATGTTCTGAACATCATCATGAATGGTTAATAATGCCAAACAGGAATGCCTACATTTTTTCCTTCTTGCTTACTGGGGTTTCCACTGATGTATTTTCTTAAAAAAAAAAATCTTATGAACAACTGATCTACTTGTCTACTTGGCTGGTTTTCGTCAGGCAGGGGCTGAGTGCAGACTGTAATTAAGTGTGATCCAATAGTACCAAAAAAAAAACCCAAATGAAAGGTTAGCAAAATTAGATTTAGAGAATATAATATGACATAAATGAAGACACACATGAATTAAAAAAAAGGCAAAGAGTTAAGTACATTGCCAAGGTCCTTACTTTTTAATGGATATTTAAGAGAGTACTTTATTAGGAATTTCTGTCATTATAGGTTCAGGAAGAATTGTACTTCTTTATATTTGAAGAGATTTCCTCTTTTCCTATGCTCTGCTATAAAGACTAAAGTCAAATTAGTGGCCCAAATTATCTATATATCTTTCCACTGTCCTGATGATATTTTGAACTTAAATAATTTGGGGGGCTTTTCTTTCTCAGTTTACTTATTTTTAGTTCTTTTTGAACTTGAGTATTGTTGACACACAATGCTGTATTTATTTCAGGTGTACAATGTAGTGATTCAACTTCTCTATGTGTTATGCTATGCTCACCCCAAGTATAGCTCCCATCTATCACAATACTATAGTATCATTGACTATATTCCCTATGCTGTGCCTTTTATTCCCTTGAATCCCATTAGGGCCCAAAACATTTTGTTTCCTTATCTATTGCCTACTTTTAGTTTATTAGCTTGTTGCATAATATTTATCTCTGTAAGCACCCCCCCCAATCGTTTCTGATGAGAGAAGGGATATAAACACCCTTTCTTAATAAACACCCTTTTCTAACCATTTGGTGTCACTGTTCACCCTGTTTCTACTTCAGTCTTAACTGACTAGAATACGAGCCATTTGGTTAGAAAATCTGTCACATTTGGAAAGCAGCAGCCAGTCAGAGAGAAATTAAATTGTTTTTCTTTGTCTGCCTACTGTTCCAAGTTTCTGCTGGTGTTGCCAGTCATTTGGAGAGAGAAGTGTGGAGCTTGTTCAGCTGTCAGTGAGTGTGAAGGAGGTTGGGTAGAAGCATGCCAATCTCTGCTTTCTGCCATGGAGTCAATAGCTGAAGGCTGGGGAGGCTCTCGGGGAGGCTCAACCAGGTCATTCTTGAAGAAAGCAGCTGCTACTTTCTGAGGAAAGAATGCTTTGTCACTATTGTGAAACTGATGGCATTGGTCTACGAGGCAAAGCTCATATTTTCCACTTTCATATCTCTGCCTTTAGAAGTCTTTGTGGACAAAACAACCCTAAGGAAGACTATTCACTGAAGCTGAACCCTGCAGCTGGTTCAACCATCCAACATTGAGGAGATGCTGAAATATTAAGAATTTCTTTGTGTAAATCCGTCCCTTAAGATGGCCTGGAGTGTTAGGTCAGACCCCTTTGTATGAGGAGAATGTGGCAGATGTTAGAGGTGTAGCTCTCAAGTGTGATGAGAGTGAGAAAGGCATGGATGGAGTGAATACATACTGGATTGAGAGAAGTTATTGAGGAAAATCTAGTCCTATGGAGAACAGTGAAATATAAATGAACAATGGAGCTCCCTAAAAAATACGGAAAGCTAACACGTGATATTTAAATTCAGAGACCAGTTTGTCAGACATTCAGTGTTAATATATATTTATTTTCAGGTCTGTAGCAGAAATCAGCGACTCGGTTGCCGGGAAATTAGTCTCGTTGGCTTTAGGACTATGACTCTTCCTATGGGTAAAGCATGTGTTGGAAAGCTATTGAAGGGAGAAATTTCTCCTCCCCTCCCTTTTGATGTTTATTTAGTGATTATCTGTATTATTATTCCAGGGGCTTTGGATACATTATGTCATTTAATACTAACATAAAGTTTATGAAGTCAACTCTGCTATCGCCTCCATTTTCTGAATGAAGAAACTGAAGCTGCGAAAGTTACAAGAAGCAACTTGTCCAAGGTTACACAGCTGGAAAATGGCAGAGTTCAAACCCAGATACCACTCAGGTTGTTAACCATTGCGCTATATATGTTTCTTTCATGATATAGCTGCAGAAATGAAGGGAAAAAGTTAATCTTACCCTTAAATCTGTTAGTCATATATCAACTAACATTTGAAAGGGATCAGTGAGGCATTGGTACATTGCTAAGGAACTGATGAGACACAGAGGAAAATGCCCTCAGCATAGAACTTTGCAAGGCAATGTTAAACATGACTGCAAGATAAAACCGTTTTCATGTAGATGTAGGAGCTTGGCAAGGTATTGTCTACAACATTTATAAAGACCTACTCATGTCCTAGGCTTATCTGCATCGTTTCGTGGTTTTGAAAATAGACTGTATCACTTATGAGATGTGTGATCTTGTTCACTTTACTTCGTTTCTCTGGATTTTATTTTTCTCATTTGCAAAATAAGGATAATAACTAGACAATGTTTTAGAAGGTTGTTGTGATGATTCAGAATTCATATATGGTCTGGTGCCTGGCGAGTTCGCAAAGGTTAGCTGCCATCATTGTTAGTACCATCGTCACCTCACTTAGTTCCTTTGAATTCTCACAATGTTACTTATTACATGACAGGCAGCATTCTAAGCACTTGGCATTTATTAACTCAGTTCATGCCTGTGACCTGTGTGGTGCGCGTTGTTACAGCATCCATTTTATAGGTAAGCATACCGAGGCAGTGCTTCATGATGTTTGACTCTGGAGTCAGGTACTTTAACCACCATCTACGGCTCACAGATACTGTAAGCAGTCATTCCAACCTAAGGTGGCTGGAAAGGGTCAGAACTGGAATTGGACTAGCATTTTTCCACTCTAAGTCTAGACTCTGCATTTTTTTGCTATAATTTGGGGACCGATGAGAGTTGAAGAATTAAAAACGAGATTCTCCCTAACAATCAGAGATGTACTAACATTGCATCCAAACACATGGTACTTTCCAGTGTGCCCAAATCAGATTGTCTGGAAAAGAGAAATTAAATATGCAGAAAAAATTAGCAAATAAAATACTCAAAACAAACAAGAAGATAAATTATATTAATGAAACAACATAAACTAACAAGATGGATCAAAGGAATCTAGAGAGATTCTCAAATCTAAACCCTAAAAGCTCATTTTAACATGGCAAACCAAAGCAGAAGTAAAAATAATTAAATTCTGTTTATTTACTTTAAAAAAAATTAATTCCAGTAAAAATACAGTGTTATATTAGTTTCAGGTGTACAATATAGTGATTCGACAATTCTATATATTGCTCAGTGCTTATAATGATGTATACTCTTAATCCCCTTCACCTGTTTCACCCATCCCCCGCTGACCTCCCCTCTGAAGGTATCTGGCAATCATCAGTTTATTCTCTACAGTCTATTATTTGGTTTGTCTCTTTTTTTCTTTGTTCATTTGTTTCTTAAATTTCACATGTGAGTTAAATCATATCCTATTTGTCTTTCTCTGACTTATTTAACTTAGCAGTATACCCTCTAGATCCATCCATATTGTTGCAAATGACAAGATCTCATTCTTCTTTATGGCTGAGTATATTCCATTATATATTTCAATATAATATACTGAATCTTCTTTATCCATTCATCTATCAATGGATACTTGGTTGCTTCCATAATTTGGCTATTATAAGTAATAGTGCAATAAACATAGGAGTATATATATCTTTTTTAATTTGTGTTTTTTGTAGTCTTTGGGTAAATATCTTATTTGTTTGCTACTATGTTTTGTTTTTCTGAGAACATTTATTAAGTTGTAACAGTTTTACAGAGATACAAAATAATTTAATTCTTAGATCAGTTTTTGCAACAGCTCAAATTCCTTCTCTCTACCTTTGTGAAAATGCCTTCTCTCTACCTTTGTGAAGATTAGGATTAGAAATTTAATATTCTCTTTAGACCAACTGTCACTTACTAAGTGTTCAAAGACTATCAAAATTTCTCCAAATACAGTGCCTACAAAAACCAATATATTAATAAGATGAATGATTCTTTTAATCCAGTTTTCTGTCTCCCTTTTCTGTCTTTGACTCCACTCTGCAAATCTTGGAAAGATTATTCTTTGGACATTCTCTTCTGTGTTATTCTGGATGCTGGGGACCCAGTGATATAAAAGATGAAGACAAACCAAGTCCCTGCTCTCCTAAAATGAAAGAAAAAAATTAAGTATTGAAAAAAATGTCTAAATGCAAAACAACAGTAACAAAAAATGCAGCAGGGATCTTTTTTAATGCTGCAGCTACTGAAAATAAGAATAGTATTAATAATAATAATATATAATAGGTAACATTTATTGAGGACTTACTCCTACAAAGTACTGCTAAACATTTGATATACATTATATCTTTGAATACTCACAATTCATTCATTTAGTAAGTACATGTTGAGAGCCTACTTTATGCCAGGAACTCTTCTAGGACCTCAGCCTTCCTCAGTGAACAAAAGAAAGATTGTGCTCTGCTGAAGTTTATATTCTGGGACTAGTAAGTAAGTAGTAAGTAGTACTACTTACTTTACTACTTTACTAGTAAGTAGTAAAAAATGTTTTTTTAAAAAGTTCTTATGATAAGTATTCTTACCACACACACACAAATAATAAAAGGGGCAGGAGGAAGTTCCGGGAGGTAGTAGGGTTATGTCTATGGCCTTGATGATGGTGATGGTTTCATGGGTGTACACTTATTCCCCAAATTCGTTGAGTTATGTACATTAAATATACACAACTTTTTACAGGTCCCTCATATGTCAATAAAGTCATTTGAAAAAAGATGTTTTGTGAGTTGGCAAGCTGAACTAATGATGAAATCAAGGAGAGAAGTGGAGTGCTGGGGAAGGAAAGGTAATCTGAAGAAAAGAGGAGGAGGTCAGTTTCTAGCAAGTTGAAGGTTGAGTTGGAGATGATAGCAGGTCATACAAATGGACATGCCCTGTGGTTCTTTGTAAGGCGGGGCTAGTGGGAAAATAAATGGTGATGAAGAGTTGGGGATTACCTTCTCAAGAGATAGTTGAGTAATGGTGTTGTAAACTCACTGACTGAAACAGTATGAGAGAAATGTATGGTGTGCAAAGGACAAACCCTTGAGAAACCAGAGAGTGTGACTGAGGAGTGGGGTGCGGGGTGGGGTGACTAAGAAGAGAGAAACAAAGCCGTCAGAGAAAGAGGAACAGATCAAGAGAGTTCTGAATGCAGCAGGAAACTTAAAGAGTAGAGAAGATGGGGGACATCATTATTTTTCAGCAAGAAAATGACTGCTGGTAATATCAAAAAAGCACTTTATGTTGAATGGAAGCCAAGGAGTGCAGAAACCAAACGCCAGGGATAGAAGGGGGTGGGCAGGCAGGAAATGGAGGCAGTCAGTACCAGGAAGCAGAGATAGGATAATAGTTAAAAAGGGTAGTAGGATCCATTCCAAGAACAAAGTGGTATACCACTCTCTTTACATCTAGTCTCTGGGTACATAAGATTATTGAGACAGAAATTGGTATTAGCTCATGAAATATTGAAAAATCTAATTTTTTTTTCTGTACAGCAGTTAACTTTCAGTATACAGTCAAAACACAAAGAAGAGACCTAGATATCAGTTCTTGAATATGAATTGGAAATCTGTGCCCTCCAATGTAAAAGCTTTATTTTCCCATCTCCCTTCACATAGAGATTTATTTTTGCTGTCAGTCAGAAGGGAAAATTGTCCTCTGGTAGGTAGCAGGGTTTGAAATAAGGGAGAAAATGAAACATACTCTGTCACAAGGTTGCATTTGTATTAGGAAAATATCATTTTGGCAGGAGAGACAGTGTAATTTGTCAAACAGATTAATCTCAGGAGTGGAAAGTCCTAATCAAATGGCAAAGACTTTAATAGATCTCTTGGATAGATAGATTGGCCACAGCTCTGTAATTCTGCTATGGGTAGTGAAAAGACACTTGTCTATCTGCAAGAATCTAATGGGTGGAAATCATGATAAATTTGGAGACTACATATAATTACATTTGTTCATTGTTGGTCTGTTCCCACTTTCAGCAATGCAGTAAAGCAAGTAGAAAATGCTCATTTAGAATAAGCATAGCCTATGTATAATACATTTATTATATAAATATGTTATATATATATATATATACACACACATATATAATATATAATACATTCCTTCAAGCAATCTATAGGTTCTTAGTGGCTAGAGAAGTAGAAAAATAATCAGAATAATTTTTTCTCTTTCACCCGTAATTATATTTGTTGTATTTTTAAAATAAGCAAAAAGGAACTGATGGAGAACATTCAAAACAACACGCAAGAGCTAATATTTTTTCTCAAACATTTTAGCGCTGTTTCAACCGAAACTATACATTACTGGCAAATTGATACCAATTTTACTGTCTAAGAGTTGTCTCATTAGGAGATCCTTCAGGAAATACCTGCTTACTGATAGATGCACAAAAGCTATGCTTTATATGTTGGCATATTTCCTCTTCTTAATTACTAAAATGGTGGTAGAGGTAGAGGTAAGTGGCTCTAGACCCCTGAGGTACTAGGCTTTGTCAGTTTCACTGTATCTCCTCAAGGTTAGTGCCAACTTCTGTGTATCCTTCTGGTAGTGAGCAGAGTACTTTATGGGTAGTAAATAGTCATAACTCATAGTTCAGCACATTATCACAAAGAATGCTGTCATATTTTCAGCTGTAATAAAAACAGTTTAAAAATAGAGAAGCCAAACGGACAGAATTTGAGAGCTCAATATATATATATTGCTCATTATAGCATAATCATTACCCATTTCCTAAATATTGCTGATTTGGGAATATTAAAGTGCAATTTGAATACAGACAGATCATATCCAGTGTTTCCAGCTTACTGCAGACAGAAATTTGATGCTATTTGAGGGATGGAGCTTCTGGGGGGCAGGGGGTAGTCCCTGGGAATACAATACATACACGGGGTGTTGCCACAATGTCCAGAAACTGCCACGACTTTATCAAATTGTAATAGCTCTCCTTTCAAAATCTTAGACAGCTTGTGCACACCATCTGCTCTTTGTCTGTATTCCTTCTGTGCTTTTTTTCATCTAGAAGAATGGTTCTTGAAATTCTTACAGGACTCTTTAAAACGTTTGCCACATATTTTGAGAAGCATCTGGTTGGAAGAAGTCCTGCTTTCTGTATTTGTTCCCAGTTGTCTGGTGTGTGCCATGTTTCTTGTGAATCTAGTTTTGTTAACTTTTAGGGTAAATGCTTTTGCATCTGCTTCAGCACACATTTACGATGAGACTAATAGCCCAAAGCAAGTTGCTAAGGGGTGTATAAGTGAAAGACTCCGTGTCGGGAAAACTTGATTAATTTACCTGCCATCTAATTTGCACAAGGTTACCTGGAAATTGGTGTTTGTTTCTTTTGCTTGATGATTTCAAGATGGACCTTGTCCCTTTAAGGAATCCTGGATACCTTGAATACTTTCTCAAACATCTGCTCTGGTTTCATCAGGGAGGCTTTGGGAGAGCTGTAATTCACATAGCTTTCCTTTAGCAAACAAGGCAACTTACCTGTCAGTAAGACAAATTTTCCAAGGAGCTAAAAAATGGGGAGCATTATAAAGGAACTCTGAATCTTAACAGGGACAGAACTTTCAGTTCAAGTAGAGTGGAAGAATGTTGCTGGTTACTTTTTATTATTTTCATAGTTGTTTTTTTTTTCATAGTTGTTTTTTTTAAAGATTTTATTTATTTGAGAGAGAGAGAGAGGGTGAGCATGAGCAGGAGGAGAGGGGAGGCTCGGAGGGAGAGGGCGAAGAAGACTTTCCACTAAGCAGGGATGAGGCTAGATCCCAGGAACCTGGGATCATGACCTCAGCTAAGGGCAGCCACTTAACTGACTGAGCCACCCAGGTGCCCTTATTTTCATAGGTTTTTTGGTATTAAATCATTAAATTAACATACACATATTCAAAATTTGGAAATTTCAAAATACGTAATAAAGAAAATTAAAATAACAGGTATTGCCTAAAAATAATCATTACTATAGGATGACGGTCAGCACTTATATTGTGTTACCATATAAAAGCACTGTTCTAAATTATTAATGTATATTAATTCTTTTAACTCTCATGATGATTTTAATGAGACAGATACTATCATTGTCCTCATTATAGAGATGAGGACACGGAAGAACAGGTTATGTTACTTGTCAGTACTCATTTGGTTAATCAGTGGCGTGGCCAGGATTCAAATGCCGGCAGCCTAATTCTTGGGTCTCACCCTTAACTGCTGTACTATGCCATCAACCCTTAGTTATCACTATTGACACTTAGGTGAAATTTCTTCCAGACTGCTTTCAAGTTTTTAAAATAAGGTTGAATTCAGAGACCGTGTGTAATTATTTACCTTAATTTTGTTTGTTTAATCTTATAACGAGTTTTCCCCTATGCTATCTGCAAACATTTGGTAAGCATCTTTGTAATAAAGACATTTTAAATCAGTGAGGCTGCTGAGAACCCCCCTTCTTCTCCTATCACGTATTTACAAAAGTCTGCTTTGCCTACTGAACAGTAACAACATAGATGAAAAAGTGCAGAGACCCAAGTCAGTGCAAGGCAGTCTAAGTGAATGACCTTAGGTCAATCCCTCAGCCTTTAGTTTTCTCATCTGTAAAGTGGGACAGTGATATTGATAACCTGAAGTGCAAGGTTGTCATGGCAACTGAGATATACCTGAGAAGTATGTTTAGGAAAGTTTATAGCCATTTACAAATGTCAGTGATTACTTTTTTCTTTTTTTAAGAGTTTATTTATTTATTTGACAGAGAGAGAGAGAGACAGTGAGAGAGGGAACACAGGAACACAAGCAGGGGTGTGGGAGAGGGAGAAGCAGGCTTCCTGTCGAGCAGGGAGCCCGATGCCGGGGCTCCATCCCAGGACCCTGGGATCATGACCTGAGCCGAAGGCAGACGCTTAACGACTGAGCCCCAGTGATTACTTTTAATAAAAATGAACATGTTGAACCATAGCTAACAATTTCTAGAGGAAATTCTTAGGCCAAGGAGGTAAGAGAGGTTTATCAAAGAAATGAACATAAAACATTGTCAGAAACTACTGTAGAATACTTCAGTAATGGTAATGAGAGCACTGAAAAGAAAATTCACCAGCATAAATAAGATTTCCATGTACTTCCTTCCAGCCTTTTATCTATCAACTTATAAAATTTTTTAATTAAAAATTTTGGGGGGCGCCTGGGTGGCTCAGTGGGTTAAAGCCTCGGCCTTCAGCTCAGGTCATGATCTCAGGGAGGGTCCTGGGATCGAGCCCCGCATCGGGCTCTCTGTTCCGTGGAGAGCCTGCTTCCCCCTCTCTCTCTGCCTGCCTCTCTGACTACTTGTGATCTCTCTCTCTCTTCCTCTCTCTCTGTCAAATAAATAAATAAAATCTTAAAAAAAAAAAAGATTTTGGGAGGTGCCTGGGTGGCTCAGTGGGTTAAAGCCTCTGCCTTCAGCTCAGTCCATGGTCTCAGGGTCCTGGGATCAAGCCCTGCATCCGGCTCTCTGCTCAGTGGGGAGCCTTCTTCCCCCTCTCTCTCTGCCTGCCTCTCTGCCTACTTGTGATCTCTGTCTGTCAAATAAATAAATAAAATCCTTTTAAAATTTTTTTAAAAATTTTTTGCTCAAGTATAGTTAACATTCAGTGTTATATTAGTTTGAGGTGTACAATATTCAACAATTCTGTACATTTCTCGGTGCTCATCAGTCTACGTGTACTCTTAATCCCCTTCACCTATTTCACCCATCCACCCCCCACCTCACTTCTGATGATCACCAGTTTGTCCTGTATATTTGAGTCTGGTTTTTTTTGTTTGTCTCTTTCCTTCCTTGTTTGTTCATTTGTTTTATTTCTTAAATTCTACATGAGTGAAATCATATTGTATTTGTCTTTCTCTGACTTATTGCACTTAGCATTATACCTTCTAAACCCACCTATGTTATTGCAAATGGCAAGATTTCAATCTTTTTCATGGTTGAGTAATATTCTATTGTGTATATATGCCACATCTTCTTTATCCATTCATCTCTCAGTGGACACTTGGGTTGCTTCCATATCTTGGTTATTGCAAACCTACAATAAACATAGAGGCATATATATTTTTGAATTAGTGTTTTTTTTCCTTTGGGTAAATACCCAGTAGTGGAATTACAAGACATATAGTAATTCTATTTTTAATTTTTAAAGGAACCACTATACTGTTTTCCACAGTGGCTGCCCCAATTTGCATTCCCACCAAAAGTGCATGAGAGTTCCCTTTTCCACTTGTTATTTGCCAACACTTGTTATTTTTTGTGTTTTTAACTTAAACCATTCTGACAGGTGTAAAGTGATACTTCATTGTGGTTTTGATTTGCATTTCCCTGATGATTAGTGATGTTGAGCATCTTTTCATGTGTCTTTTGGCCATCTGTATGTTTTCTTCAGAAAAACATCTGTTTAGGTCCTCTGACCACTTTTTTTTTTTTTTAAGATTTTATTTATTTATTTATTTGAGAGAGAAAGAGAGAGAGGGAAACAGAGATAATGAGCAGGGGTGGGGGAGAGGCAGAGGGAGAGGGAGAAGCAGACTCAGCACAGACTACCTTCTGAGCAGGGAGCTCGATGCAGGACTTGATCCCAGGACCCCAAGATTATGACCTGAGCCAAAGGCAGAAGTTTAACTGGCTGAGCCACCCACGTGTACACCCACCCCTCCGACCACTTTAAATAGAATTATTTGGTTTTTTTCGTGGTGTTGAGTTGTATACATTCTTTATATATTTTGGATAATAACCCCTTTTGGATGTATCATTTACAAATATCTTTTCCCATTCAGTAGGTTGCTTTTTCTCTTTGTGGATGGTTTCCTTTGCTGTGCAAAAGCTTTTTATTTTGGTTTACCCCAATAGTTTAATTTTGCTTTTGTTTCCCTTGTGATTGGAGACATATTAGAAAAATGTTGCTGTGGCTGATATCAAGAAAAATAAAATAAAAACAAAATTATTGTCTATGTTTTCTTCTAGGAATCTTATGATTTCAGGTCTTACATTAAGTCTTTAATCCATGTGAATCTATTTTTGTTTATGACATAAGAAAGTGTTTCAGTTTCATTTATTTGTGTGTAACTTTCCAGTTTGCCCAACACCCTTTATTGAAGAGACTATCTTTCCCCATTGTATATTCTTGCCTCCTTTGTCATAAATTAATTGACCTTATAAGCGTGGGTTTATTTCTGGGCTCTATTTTGTCCCATTGATCTATGTGTCTATTTTTGTGCGGGTAGTACAGTGTTTTGATTACTATAGCTTTGATTATTACAGCTACTATCTTGAAATCTGGGCTTGTGATACCTCCAGCTTCATTCTTCTTTTTCTTTCTCTTTTTTTTAAAAGATTTTATTTATTTATTTGACAGAGAGAGAGAGAGAGAGACAGTGAGAGAGGGAACACAAGCAGGGGGAGAGAGTGAGGGAGAAGCAGGCTATGTGCTGTGCAGAGAGCCCGATGTGGGGCTCAATCCCAGGACCCTGAGATCATGACCTGAGCCAAAGGCAGTAGCTTAACAACTGAGCCACCCAGGCGCCCCTCACTCTTCTTTTTCAAGACCACTTTGACTATTTGAGGTTTTTTATAGTTCCATACAAATTTTAGGATTATTTGTTCTAGTTCTATGGAAAATGCTGTCGATATTTTGATACGGATTACATTAAGTAGTATGGACATTTTAACATTTTGCTTCTCTCAATCCATGGAATATCCGTCTGTTTGTTTGTGTCATCTTCAATTTCTTTCATCAATGCTTTATAGTTTTCAAAGTATAGGTCTCTTACCTCCATGGTTAAGTTTATTCCTAGATATTTTATTCTTTTTGGTGCAAAAATGGGATTGTTTTCTTAATTTGTCTTAATTATTAGTTTATAGAAATGCGGTGGTTTTCTGTACATTGATTGTGTCCTGTGACCTAACTAAATTCAGTTTTCAGTTCTGGTAGTTTTTTGGTGGAGTCTTCAGGGTTTTCTATATATAGTATCATGTCATCTGCAAATAGATACAGTTTTACTTCTTCCTTACCAATTTAGATGGCTTTTGTTCTTTTTCTTGTCTGATTGCTATGGCTAGGAGTTCCAGTACTATGTTGAAAAAAAAATGGTAAGAATGGATATCCTTATCTTCTATCAACATTTTTAAGCTTATTATTTGATTCCTTTCAACTATACGGTCAATAAATTGCTGAAGCAGCTGCTTTCATTTTCCTCCCTTTTTAATTTGCTCCTAGCCTTTTAATTTCTCCCATTTCTCCCTTTTTAAATTTGTTCGTTGCTTACCCAATTTCTCCCTTTTATCTTCTTACCTTCCCTTCCCAGTGTCATCAGTGTATGAAGTACTTCTGTTTGTAGGCAAACCAGGTTAGGACTTGCAGTTTTGTCATTGACCTTTGAGAGGTGCTCATCCATTCCTCTTCTCCACCTTTGCACAAGAGCATACCCAAGTGGTTTCAGACACAAAAGGCTGGACACTTGTTATTGAGGCCTATGGGGAAGGAGACCTGACTCTGCTCCCACAGTACTGCAGCAGCAAGCAACCTAGAACTACAAGAATCAACTTGATTAAATGAACTGCTCTGTAACTGACCTGGGTCACTGACTTAAGGAGAGAATATTCAAAATGCTAATAAAATAAAGAAGGAGATGGATTGTTTTTAACTTCCAGTTTCTTCTAAAATTGGTTGAAAATATCTGCAAAGCTTGCATCAAGGACATTTTATATGAAACATTCTATTCTAATTCTCCAGCTTTTGCCATCTTTGGATATTGTTGGTAGTAGCTTAGCACATATGAACATGCTTTTATATTTTCTTTTAATTTGGGGCTTGGCACTTGCCTTAGAAATCCTAGCATGGCTGAATGGCAGATCCAGCTGAGTTGGAATACCTGTCTTCTAAACTTGTTATGGACATATGCTTGAGGATATGTGAAAAGAGAACCTGGATTCTGGGAAGATATCATCAGTGCCTGCCCACTGCCTTAGATACGTGTTGTCCTGTCCAAAGACTGTGCCATACAAAATTTTGCAGTGGGTAAATCTAGACAAAATATTTTTGGATGCTTTGAGTATATCCCTCCAAATTAAGTACTGTTGACAAAGGGTTAATTGGATTCAAAGGTCCCTCCCATGAGGTTTGAGAGTCTGTGATATAAATTCCATCTGTTTCTTGAAGCGTTTTATGGGTTTGGCAATATGATGTGTTGGCCTGACAATTGTTTAAAAAATCCTTTTTAGCCTGATACAGGTATAATTTTTTTATAGTATCCAGATTTATTTTCTTCAACATCTAATTTTAAATTAGAAACCACTCCAGCTCTGTGTCTGGGATAGAAAATTTGTTCTGAATGTGAGTACTACATAGCCATCTCTTGACCAAAGAGGTGTTAACTTTCATACTGTAGTGTAGGAGTAGAACTATCTTTCTCCAATTTGAAAGCTATGAGAATTGGAATATTGTAAACAGTGAACGTCAGTCCTGAAATATATCTTGACTCTACATTTTTTGCTGCAAGGGATTGTTTTACAAACTATCTTCAGTTGATTATGGTATCTGAGATGACCTCTAGGCTTATGTAGACTGTGTGTGCTCATTTTTCATGAATAACTTTCAAATAGGTAAAGCCAGGGTTAGACAAATAGGTAAAGCTAGGTTTAAAAACAAAATAAGCAAACTCAACCTTAAAGAGTTAAAACTGGGAAAAGCCAGCCTGAGAGAGACTGTTGGAAGAGGAGAGAGATGGTTTCATCTATCTGCCTTAGTCATGGAAGGGATCTACTTCACTTTTGCCCCTTCATCACCTATAATCCTGGCTTTGAATTTACATAATGAGCTCCCTTGGCTATATTCATTCTTGGATAGGGAATTCCTTTAGGTCTGTCTGCTTCAATCTCCTCATGTACTATGAAACACCGAGCTTTTCCTCATGCCTCTTCTCCTCTTATACAGATCTATTTAGTCACGTGATCAGATTATAAACCTTTGTTTTGACCAGGCTTCCTCTTAAATTGTAATTCTAATCAAATAATCTTCCTCTGGCTCCACATACTTCCACTGCTGGCAAGGGTCTATGTTCCTTCAAACTTCAGCAACCACTCAGAAAGCTTGCTATCTCGACTGATATCAACCCTTAGGCTTTATTTATATGAAGAGGTAGATTGAGAACATTCACTAATTGTTGTTCAATTCTCAGAGAGACAGGGTCCCTGGTTTTTGAGAACAAGGTACCAACTTCTGTAACTGCTTACCCTATCAACAAAAGATAAGAAGACTTGGGTTTTCCTCTGTACCAAAGGAGGTATCATGTTCCATTTTTTAGGACTAGGGGTAGCCAGCTTTAGAACAAGGTAATGATGATCTCAGGAAACTCAGCTAGTTTTTTGAAACAAGTAAATAAACCTGGAACATCAATTTCGGGAGAAATATTTGACTCTGACCCCTTACAGATATATGGGGGTGCTCTATTAAGGACTAGTCCTTAACTCCTGAACTCCTGTCCCCTTCTGGTCTTTTTAACCTATCTCTTCTTCTTTAGATCATAATTTGACATTAGCAATATTTCCTCACATCAGTCCTAATTCCAGGATTTCAGATTAATATGTTTAGCCTCTATAAAAGGAAGAAAACAGTGTCCTTAACTCTATAAAGACTATTAGAACCATGACAGAGTTAGCATCTGGAACTGTAAACTGCTTTTGTGGATGCCTCTTGGGCTAATGTTTATTCCACCAGATGCCCTTTTTAACATGCCCAGCCTCCCAGAAGCCAGATAAAAAAGTTCTGTGTCCACCTGTTTTTTGACTCAGAACTGTCTCCTGGCTCTATTCCTCATCATCTCCTCCAAATCTCCCTCTTATTAGTCATCACCAGTCTCCATGTTCTTCAAATGTCACTAGTCTCCCCCTCTTTTCCTAGCTCTTCTTTGAAATAGTAGCTGGATTAAAGACTGTCTTGCTGGCTCTCATCTAATATCTCCTTGAGGCAGTGTTTTGGCAAATGTCTCCAACCAAAAGCCTCAGATCCATGATGTTTTAACTATGTCTTTGGCTTCATCATGACTTTAGACACCAATTGAAAACTGTGTTCTTTTATTGATTAAGAAATACAGTGCTGAAAGTCATATGGCAGTTTCTGCCTCTAGATCTAAGTGATAGTCTACTCCAGGGCACTGATTTGATGTGATCAGCTGCATCTAGTGTGAGCAGACATTAAACTTCTGTGTGGCAAAGGTTTTTTATATGCCTGTCACCCAGTGTACTGTCTGGCAGACATAATGTCAACTGAACAGCTTCTGAATGAACAAACATATCCCAGGGACAGTTTGAGGGCATATGTGGAACTGTAGACTGAGCTCTGTATTCTATCAAAAACCTTAATTATGAATTTATAAAAAGATGATAAAAATTGAAGCTTCAACTCCAGTGAAATTGATATTTGTCAGACATCAAAGTGAGTATGAAACAGATCTCCATATGCAGCTTTACAATTTTATTAAAATTATAACTGGAATTTAATTTATAGAGGCATGACCTAGGAATGAAAAGGAATGGCCAATGCCATTGAAAGAAAATGTATTATTTATGTTTCCCAAGGGAAGGCTGCATACCATGCCACATAAGGTCACAGGCAAAACAACGGGTTTTGGTCAGAAGGCAAAGGAGAAAGCCTAGGTCAAAACTTTATTGGGGTTTCTGGAAGAATAGCCAAGTGAGGTAGGCTAAACAGCTCATAATTGGCTATTTTGTATAGTATCATGGGCTCTCAGCTGTAGGAATGGTCCATAGTTACTTGACCCTGGGTTATTTAATGCAGGAGATATAATGGCTTGATGAGTCAGAGAGTTTAATAAGGACATAATTGAGGGTATAAGCTTTGGATTGGTTAGTCTGAGTATAAAAGATGTTCTTTCAAGTAAGTTGTTTACCATATTTAGGAATTGGCTAGCCCGGAAGGGGCGGTTTCTTCCCATGTCTGTAGGTCTCCCCAGGAAGTCAAAACATCACACCACAGAAAATAAAAAAACATGATCAATATTATGGAAATGGTTGCTCACCTGTTCCATGATCCTTGAATCCCTCAACCAAATCAGAGATCTTAGAAGAGATCAGGAAGTGACCTTTAAAGACATTTGTATGGAGAGGAAACTGTTACTATGAGGTGATAGTGCCCTTGCCCCCACACACGTACACAAATAAGAGGTGGAACGATTAAGGGGTTCTGCTTTCTTCCCCTCAAGCACAGTGAAGGGAGCTGCCACAAGACCCCTTTGAGGGCTTATGGGGGGTGTTCACAGAAGATGGGTGCCTGACCCATGTCTGAGAAAACCAAAGCATCCTGTGGCCAATATTTTAGGTCAAGGAAGCCTGTAGACTTTGCTATGGAGCAGATGTGGGCAGACAGGAGAGTGAGCCAGGGTGGTATCATCTTAGGTCCTGTCCAGTGGGGCTGCCTGGAGAAAAAGACAACTCTGGCAGCAAGAAGTTCCAGGTGAGGCCTGAATTCCTAAGGGCTGCAGAATGAGTTGCAAGGGACCACCCAAAACAGAGGTACATCTGCCTACGTTAAGAGAACTGCAAGACAGGGGCTCTGAGTGACAGAAATCACCAAAGAACCCCCAAACACACCCACTGAAAAAAGACTTTCAAATATATGCCAGTCCCAAGAAACCTGAAGGCAGCTTATGAGAGTATCTATTTAAGTAAGACCTTTCTCCTTTAATACTTCTTCTTTCTGTATTTCACCTGAAAGGGTACAGAAGTGCTTAGTAAGCCAGGCAGGGTGGAGATTGAGTACAGAGAAGTAGGGAAGAGGCCATTCACTTCACCCCATTTCTGCAAGTTTCTAGCCTGAAGCATACTAGGAACCCAATTCTGATTAATTTCCTGGCAGGACACTTCTAATTTCTGAACAAAGACTATGATTTTTATTTAAAGTGACTATGTACTGTCCATTACCAAAAAGCAAGCAGACAAGTCATGAAACCTACTGAAGTTTTCATCAAAGACAAGATCAAAGCAACAGAGGACACAAGGAAATAATCTGCCATATAAATAAGAGCTACAGTACCTTAATAGAGCTGACGTAAAGCATGTTTTTGATAAAGATCTACCACAGGGAAGAGAAGAAACCAATTGAAGGTTCTGCTTTGTGCCTCCAATGAAATACTAAGAAAATGTGATCTCTTTGAAAGTAAAAAATTAATTGAAAAACCAATAAATTGGGAAGCAGGTTGAGAGAGGTAAGAGATGAGTGAAGGAATCAGCTGAAGAATTAGAGAATTAAAATACCAAAAGAGTACATAAAGAACCAAAGTCACATGCAGAAAACAGAATCAGTGAGATAGAGGACTAACTCGAAGTACTCAAAGAATACTGAGAAAAGAGAGCAATGATGGCTTCTGTTGAATGAATTAGACACCAACACATTACAGAGGAAGAAGCAGAGACTTGGGGAGGAGGTCACCTATTGGGTCTAGGAAAATAGCCAGGAGGTGACAGAGCAGAATTCAAACTGGAGTCTGTCAGGCTCCAACACATCTCTATTAATCATGACACTTTGCAACATAAAGATGAGACATTTAGATCTGAAGGAGAATGAACAAAGAGCCAATTCAGAGATGGTGAGTACTTAAAAGAAAAAAAAGCAGAACAAATTGAGCATGGACAAAAATAATATATAGAATAAAACTTTCTTTAACTGGAAACAATAATTATACAGATGAAAGATCTTATTTAGTTAGAAAATTGGACAATTGATCTAAACAAATAAGAACTGGTTCTTTAGGTAGAAGTGAGGGTAAGGAATATGGAAATAAAATAGTTAAATCATTTGCAAAAGGGCATTTACTGCTGTTAAGAATGTAGTGAGACAGGTATTCATATTTATGGAAGTATCAAGTAGTATATAAAAAATATTGATTGTAAAAAATAATCTGAAATGCAGACAAGAAATCATCTAAAGGGGGGCGCCTGGGTAGCACAATCAGTTAAGCCTCTGCCTTTGGTTCAGTTGATAATCCTGAAGTCCTGGGATCCAGCCCCGCCTTGGGGTGCCTGCTCAATGGAGAGCCTGCTTCTCCCTCTGCCCCTCACCTCACTCATGCTCTCTCCATTTCTCTCTTTCTCTTACTCTCTCTCTAAGATAAATAAAAGCTTTAAAAAAAAAGAAATCACTTAAAGGAGGCAGACATTAATTTTATAATCAGAAAAAGATTTAAAATAGATGAAAAGTTAAAAATGTAAATAGAACTAAAATAATATTTTAAGGTTTAATATGATTACTAAAATATAAAAATACTTATTAACAGAGCCTAGTATCTGAGACCTTTCATCAGTGGAAAAAATTGCGGAAAAAATCTAAGAGGAAACTATGGACACATTTGACATGATAAACTAACTAACAGCGTATGACTATGTTGAGTTTGGCAGTAGTCTTTGAATTCCTTGATGTAATCCTAGAGAAGCAGGATAGGGCAAGGGCTGGTGGCTGGTCTCTAAGACAAAAGATGTAAGTTCTTTCTGATCTGCTGTTTATGGCGTTAACTTGTGCAAGTCAGCCTCTCACTCTAAAAGTCTAAAATCCAGCCTAGAAGACCCTCAGTATTTTTCTTGCCCAAGTCACTTGTCCAAGGCCACACAGGTATTTAGTGTTGGAACAAGTAAAGTTTGGTGGAGTCAAGCTGGCTGGAAGATAATAAGATTTAGGAAGAGAGGAAATTCCAGTTAGAGCAGTGCGGTGAAAAAGTGTGGTGTTCAGACCAAGTGAGAAGCTGGCTTTTCCCAGCCAGTACAGATATATAGCTGCATAATATGTCATCATAGTAATAATATCTCATAATAATAATATATTTATTATAATATATAATATATACTCCCTCAGCTTTCTATTATGATTTATAGTTTTATAATCTAACTACTTACACATTTTCTTATTTGGTCTTCAGGAAGATCTTTGGAGTTTGGAACAATTGTTACTATCATCCTCTGTCCCATCCTTGAATTACAAATAAAAAAAACTGAGGGACCGAGAATTTAAAATATTCTTTCCTAATTCTCTCTCTCCCTCTGTCCCTCCTCCTGCCCCACAAAATACTCTTTCCTAAGTAAGTAGCAGGTCAAGAAATTCAGTTAGGCAACTCATGGCAATTTGATGTACAATATTGAAACCAGTGGAAACCAACTTAAAACTCAGTATTTGAGAATGACAGAGACTCAGTGGCATGCCACAGAGAAATGACTGACAGATGAGGAGGCAGTGGAAGTTTATATGAAAGTATTGACCTATGAGGAGGCTTATAGTCAGAATCCAGGATGCTGGTTAGTGTAAAGGAAAAAAGTCAGTCCCTAAATAGCATCCTGGAAACTGGGTGGTAAACTTCTCTCCCACAGTTTGGAAGGTATGAATGAAAGAAACAGAACCATTCAAAGAGGAGATTGATTTGGCAGTCTTCTGAATCTCAAAGACTGATGATTTGGGGAGATTTTCCCTTTTACCTTAAGGCAAGACCACACCTCAACCATCTCAAACAGATAAAAATCTTCCCTAAGAAGACATCAAGAGATTTCTCAACCTTGTACACTTCAAATAAGTCTTTGTTGGGCCAAGATGGGTCAGAATGATCCAAGGTCTGTCTGCCTGTTCTGCCTGAGCTTTAGCCAAGTAGGATCCGGAAACCAGCTCAGGCATGATTGATACTGGATGTAGACCCCTGTCAACCAAGAGGGCACTGGTGGGAGCTCCAGACCAGGGCAGGTCTGGCCTCCCCTCTGGTTCCTGGAGGCACAGCTAACTCTTCTGTGTGTTTGTATAGGAAGCCTGTGGTGTCTGAGATCCTCCATTTCCCCAGTTTGGTGCTCATCCATTTGAAGCAAAATTGCAGTCGTGTAATTCCGCAAAGGGCCAGAAAATGCCAGCCTTCTAAGTGGCTGGCATTTATATATTTTATTTACTTAAGTACAAATATATTTGTACTTGTAGAAAAAAGTATCAATAGAGATCAAATGAATTTTTAAACAAGTTTTAATAATGTAAATACACCTACTTATACGTATGAAGTGTGCACATACACAGATTTGTTAGAAAGAGGGCCCACCTGTCTGTTAATTGGTCATATACTCAATGACCTGAGAAGTCATTTTCTTTTTTGTATTAGTTTTAGGGGACAGAAAGTATAAAATCCAGTGGAGTTATGCCACCCATCAAATCCTTCCCTAATGGTAAGGGAATTTTTTGTCTCTTTTTCTAACTGGCAGAAAGTCACCAAGCAGGTGATATACCAAGCAAGTTTCTCTTTAGCCTTTGGATCACTCATATCCTTTAGTCAACAATATTTGGAAACATCCCTATCATCACTTGAAACAATGGTCTCCTCATTTGTTGGCTCTTGGGTAAAGAAATAACACTTCTTAGAAGAGAAGTAGTTTAGTTATGTTTTTGTTTAATATCAATGCAAAAGCCAGAATCTTAATTGATGTTTAGAATTAAATAGCCAAGGGGGCACCTGGGTGGCTCAGTCATTAGGTGTCTGCCTTTGGCACGGGTCATGGTCCCGGGGTCCTGGAATCAAGCCCCACATCCAGCTCCCTGCCCAACAGGAAGCCTGCTTTTCCCTCTCCCACTTCCCCTGCTTGTGTTTCCTCTCTCACTGCGTCTCTCTCTGTCAAATAAATAAATAAAATCTTAAAAAAAAAAAAAAAAGAATTAAATAGCCAAGCAGTAGTTCCTCCTTACCGATGATTTGGTAGAATCTTTTGAGGTTTCTCAAGTAATTTCATGTTGCTTCCTATTTCCTGAAAAGCACCATACATCCCACACTTGATCATAGTCCAAAAATTGAGAATTTCCTTGGAAATTCTCTAACAACGTAAAAGCTATAATATTAATTTCTCCTGATGATTTATCAGGGTTCTGAAAACTTTTCAGGTAGAGGTTCTATGATTTTTGATGAAACATTTTACCATGTAAGATGCAAAAAACAGATGGAAGTAAATGTGCGTTTTGTTTGTTTGCTGTTTGCTTATTTCTAGATAATTTTACTAGAGCTAAAGGCAACAGAGTACATACAAACTTAGAATCCTCTAAATGTTTGAAAATAGTTTTTATGGTTTCTATAAAAGTTTTTCAAAATTTCTATTTGCCCCAAACACAAATAAAGTCCAAATTGCTAACAAGCTAGGACTCTTCTGTAAGGAAGGAGTCAGCTGTTGAGTTTTTCCTTCATATGAGGGGCTCTTTCATTCTTCATTTAGATCCTTCCAAAGAAGTTATAAATATCTATGCTGTGGCTGGGTACAACACTCCACATGGCAGCATGAGTAAGGCAGTAGAGAGAGAAGGCATATTCGTGTTGCTCTGATGTGGTAAGAGTGGCTGAGGCAGCAGCAGTAAGATTCCCATTCATCGGGCCATGAAATAGCATTTACCTTTTCACTTGCCCATAAAGAGGTTAGTTATGGATCAGTTCAGGTCAAAGTCTTACTGGGTGTAGCCTGCCTTCTTCGTCTAAGGCCACCTGTTGTGGTGGCTCTATAAAAGTCCTTAAATATTGATTGGTTCAAGTAGTGAAGGTTGGTGCCTAATTGCCTAGAACATAATTTTCCTTTTTCAAGTGATGATTGCTCTGAGTTGGTTGGCCATTTTTTCTATTTTAGCTATTTTTCTCAAGTTTGCCCTCCTCCTTTTTTGAGATCTTACGGTGCCTTTGTCTTTGATTTCTTGGCAGTAACATAGTATAGTAAAGAGTACATTGGATCAGAAACTAGGAAACTTGAGTTTCCCTTCAGGTTTTGCCATTACCAACTAGATGAACTTCGGAAGAATCACCTAACCCTCCTGTCTCAGTTCTTTCATCTGCGAAATGAGGGTGTTGAACTAGATGGCTTTTCCAGAGATCAAATTCTGTGAGTGGGCACAATCTCACACAACCCTTTGTTTCCACAAATTGTGCTCTGGCAAATTTTATATTACTACTTTCAAAAAGGTGATGATAAAGTCATACATATATTTTGTGAAAATTTTAGAATAATACAGAAAAATAAATGAAGATAATCTTAAATACTAAAATCACTCCTACAACTAACCAGAGATAACTACTGTAAATATTTCTGGTATTAGTTGCCAGTGTTTTTCATTTGCATATGCATGTGTGTTTTTGAGTTCCAGTTTGTAAATATGTAATAAATATGTTTAATTATAAGTATATTTTGTAGGTAAATAAAATATATAGCTATACAACATGGAATCATACTGTATATATAATTTCATATGCTATTTATTTCATAGAACATGATATTATGATTGGGTTGTTAAATAGTCTTCAAAAATATTATTTTTAATGGGTGTAGAATATATCCTCTTACCACAATGCCTGGAGAGAGAAGAGATCCAGTTACTTTAGGAGACTATATTAGTTATCTTTTGCCACATAACAAATTACTCCAACATTTAATGTTGGTTGTGTGTTGAACCAGTTATAAACATTTATTGTCTTGTAGTTTTTATGGTCAGGAATTTGGGAGCAGATTGATGGGGTAGTTCTGGCTCAAGGTCTATAATGAGATTGTAGTCAAGATGGTAGCTGGAGCTACAATCATATGAAGGTTTGAGTAGGGCTGGAGGAACTGCTTCTAATAGCTTCTATTAGCTTCTAATAACTCACTGCTGGTAAGTTGATCTTTGCTGTTGATAGAAGGCCTTATTTCCTCATCTTGTGGGCCTCTCCATGGGCTGCTTGAGTGTCCTCACAACACGGAGGCTGTCTTGCTCAAGGCAAATGACGTAAGAGAAAGTAAGGCAGAACCTACAATGCCTTGTATGAAGTAACCTCAGAAGTCATGCTCCCTAATTTTTACAACACACCACTGATTACACAGGTCACCCCATTAAGTGTGGGAGGACATGAACATCAGGAGATGAAAATTATTTGGGACCATCTTAAAGACTGGTTACGACACATGCATTCTCAGAAATGCAATTATGCAATTATCATATTAACAAGTAATATTAATATTAATCATATCATATTAACAAGTAATTTTGTTGGAAAAAATCACATTTTTTGGATCATATTATTTAATGTCTGTGTATGTCGATGCAATACAAGTGTGTACAGTCTTACATTCTCAAACTTTCTAGTCTTCTTTTTGGGCCACTTTGCCCTTTAATATTTCAAACAAATGGTTGAATCCTCTGTCCACATAAGGATATTTTGAGAAACTTGAAATTCTTTCCCTCCCACTAGCCAACGAATTTTGAAAGTTTTGTAATATTCTGGTCACCTTTTCTTGTAATTTTACAAATTCACTGAATTATCAGTCCCTTCTCTATATTTCTCTTCCTGCAATTGTTTTCTTCTGAGATTGCTTTGCCCAGTATATGCTATGACCCCCATTCCTATTTCAATCAAAGTGTTTCAAATGAAAGATTGTTATATATAGCAAATTTTTACTAAAAATTTGGGGATAGCAAGGCATATAGTCTAGCATGGTATAAAAAATAACCTAAAATTTATTATTAGACATCAGTGTCCAGAAATTTCATTAACTGCTTTCTTTTCAAGACAGTTCTTATTAGCTATTTTCTTAGGCCACAGTTTATGTTTTTGGTCTTTTTTCTTCCCTATTGCTTACATTCTTCTCTTCTTTTTATTTTTGAGCCCCATGCCCAATTTGTTTGAAGAAACTAAAAATTTCTCTTGCTTCATTATGCAGAATAATTCAGCTATTATTATATTATCTTTCCTGATATGAATTATACCAATCCCCTAGTATGTTAACATAGCTTCAGTAATTCTTCTTCCTTCTACAGATAAAAATATTACTTTATTTTTCTCTTTTTTTTAAGTTTTTTTTTATTTTCAATATGATTTCAGATCTCCAGAAAAGTTGCAGGAATAGTAGAAAAAATTCCTACATATACCTCACCAAGTTTCCCCATATAGTAACAGTTTACCACAGTTACTTTATACTGTGTGTGTGTGTGTGTGTGTGTGTGTGTGTGTGTGTGTGTGTAATTTTTTTCTAAACTAGTTGAGAGTAAGATGGGGACATGATGCATCTTTTCCATAAATACTTCAGCATGTATATCCTAAAAAAAAAAGACATTTATTTGCATAACCCAAGTACAATTGTCAAAATTAGGCAAATAGCATTGATATACTATAATTGTCTAATGTACAGTTCTTGTTCAGATTTTTCAAATTGGCCCAAGGATGTCCTTTTTAGAAAAATGAAATCTGAGATCACGTGTTCCATTTGGTTGTCATGTCTTTTCATCTGGAACAGTTCCCCAGTCTTTGTATTTCATGACATTGACATTTTTGAAGTATGTAGTTCTTTCCTGAACTAAAATCTTATAATTATTGAATATAAAGGACCTGGCTTGAAGTCTGACATATTGTAGGCACTCATTCAATATTGTATTTTTTTGCTTCTTTTCAATTTCTTGTGTGACATCTCATATATAGTATGTTTTAAATATTTATTTGCTTCATGTAATTTTAGATTTGAAAGGAAAATCAGTCATAAGCTAATCTCATTTTAGTTTACATATGAAGAAATTGAGCAAAGAGAGGTTGTATAATATTCTTATGATAAAAAGGTAAATGCAGGGGTGCCTGGGTGGCTCAGTGGGTTAAGTTCTCTGCCTTCGGCTCAGGTCATGATCTCAGGGTCCTGGGATTGAGCCCCACATCAGGCTTTCTGCTCAGCGGGAAGCCTGCTTCCCCCACTCCCTCTCTGCCTGCCTCTGCCTACTTGTGATCTCTCTCTCTGTCTGTCAAATAAATAAGTAAATCTTAAAAAAAAAAAAAAGGTAAGTGCACAAGCAGGGGAGCGGCAGATGGAGAAGCAGACTCCCCACTGAGCAGGGAGACTGACACAGGGATTGATTCCAGGGTCCTGGTATCATGACCTGAGCCAAAGGCAGAGGCTTAACTGACAAAGCCACCCAGGTGCTCCTAATTTTTCTTTTTTAATCTGTTGATATGATAGATTATATTAATAGATTTGAATTGATTGTTCAACCAACCTTATCTACCTGGGATAAAACCCACTAGTGGTCATTATGTATAATTCTTTTTTATATTTTTCTTGAATTTAATTTGCTAATATTTTGTTGAGGATTTTCATATCCTTGTTCATGAGGAATATTGATCTGTAGTTTTTTTTCTCTTATAATATCTTATAATGTCTGGTTTTGATATTAGAGTAATTCTGATTCCATGGCATGAGTTAGGAAGGATTCCCTCTGCTTCTATTCTCTGAAAGAGATTATAGGAAATTGACAAAACTTCTTCCTTAAATCTCAGCCTGGTGCTTTCTTTTTTGGAATATTATTAATTCTTCATATAGATTTGAATTTCTGACCTATATTATTTTTCTTCCATCTAAATAACTCCTTTTGCTATTTATTGTAAGGCAGGCTTACTGGCAACAAATTTCTTTAACCTTTGCTTCTCTTTACTTTTCCTTCACTTTTAAAGGAAAATTTTGCAGGATACAGAATTCTAGGTTGTTTTTTTTTTTTTTTTCCCTCTCAACAGTTCAAATACCACACTCCACTATTCTTGCTTGCCTGGTTTTTTAAAAGGTAAACTGAATTCTTATCTTTGTTCCTCTATAGGTAAAATGTGTTTTCCTCCTTTGGCTTCATTCAATATTTTTTCTTTATTTTTGAATTTTTGTAATTTGAAAATGATATACGTAAGGATAGTATGTATGTATGTATGTATGTATGTATGTATGTATTTGTATGTTTATCCTGCTTGTTCTCCGAGTTTCCTGGATTGGTTATTTGGTGTCTGACATTAATTTGGGGAAATTCTCTGTCATTACTGTTTCAAATATTTCTTCTGTTCCTGCCTCTCTTTCTTCTTTTTCTGGTATTCCCTTTATACATATGATAAACTTTTTATAGTTTTCCCAAAATCGTTAGATATTCTGAAGTTTTTTTCAGTTGTTCTTCAGTTGTTGTTAGGGATTCTATTTATATATTCTCTAATGCAAAGATTTTTTTTTTTTCCTCTACTGTGTCCAGTCTACTAATGAGCCCATTAAAAGCATCCTTCTTTTCTGTTATAGTGTTTTTTATCTCTAGCATTTCTTTATGGTTCTCTCTTAGGATTTCCATCCCTCTGTTTACATTGTCCATCTGTTCTTACATACTATCTAGTTTATCCATTAGAGCCCTTAGCGTATTCATTATAGTTGTTTTAAATTGCCAGTCTGAAATTCCAAAATCCTTGCTGTATCTGGTTCTGATGCTTACTTTGTCTCTTCAAATTTTGCCTTTTGGTATGCCTTGGAATTTTTCTTGACAGCTGGACATGACATACTGGGTAAAAGAAACTGCTTTAAATATAATGTTAGTAATGTGGTAGTCAGATATAGGGGGAAGTGAAGTATTGTATATTCTACAATTATGTATCAGTTTTTTAGTGTCTATGCCTCTGGACTATAAATTTCACATGTGTTTTTAAGTTTTTCCTCCCCTTCTGAAGTGGCCAAGAGTTAGGTATTTCTCCTCTTCATATCTGTTAGATAATACCCAAGCAGGTTAGGCTCTGGTTAACTACTTTCTACTGAGGTCAGGCCTTGATTATAGGAACAAGGTATTCTGGCATATTTCAAAGCCATTCTCTCCCTTCCTTCCATTCCCATCCCCACCACTTTCCAGAAGCCTGGGATGATTTTTCTGAAATATTTGCTATGTGAAATTGGCAAAACTCTTGGAGGCAAATCTCACAGTATGATGGTTCTCCCTGGAGTCTTTAATTCTCAGAGTTGCCTGCACTGAGCCTCTAACAATTCATCAGTTATAGTTCAGAGTTTCCTATCCCTTCACTGCTTTCTGTGGTAGTTTCTGCTTGTGGGTCTATTCAGGTAAGCTACTACTCCCTGTATTTGCCTGTTTGTCTCTCGTCTTGTGGGCCGCAGTTCTATGTCTTCCCCTCTCCTATGGAACCAAGAAGAGTTGTTAATTTTTGTCAGTTCAGTGTTTGACTTGTTGTTAGGATGGAGTAGTGACTTCCAAGCTCCTTATGTGTGGAATTGGAAATTAAAAATTCCTTCAACTATTTTTTAATGACATGGCATCAAGGTGATACACCATTGGAGACACTTAGTTCTATACATGTTCCAGTTACTAACATATCTCTGAATTGTGTGGTACTTAGACCTTTACAGAAGTAATAAAATTAAAATGAAGTCTTTAGGGTGGGCCTTAATCCAATATGATTGGTGTTCTAACTGAAAGGGGAAATTTGGATACAGACAAACACACATAGAGAAAAGACCATATGAAGAGACATAGGGAGAAGATGGCCATCTATAAGCCAAGGAGAGAGGCCTAGAACAAGACCTTTCCCTCACAGCTCTCAGATGGAACCCAAACTGCTGACTTAAGACTTGATTTCAGGCCTTTAGGCTCCCAAACTTGAGACAATAAATTTCTGTTGTTAAAGCCATACAATTTGTGGTACTTTGTTATAGAAGACCTAGCAAACCCATACAGGTTTATATGGAATTGTTCACAAAAAAAATGCTTATTATAGATAAGATTTAGTTAATTATGTCTATGTGCTAAGTTATTAGGAATATCTAAGCCATCTAAATATAGCAATACATTTAATATTTATAACAATCCCTTTGAGATAGATGAGATAGATACTGTTATCACTTCCGTTTTGTAGAAGAAAAAACCCACTCTCAGAGAGACTTAGAAAATTGTTTCCTCAGTTTAGATTTAGGTAACTGGCCTGCAGAGTCTATACACCCTTTTTTGTTTTTTTAAGAGAGGGCTGGAGAGGACAGAGGGAGAGGGAATTAAGCAGACTCCCTGTTGGGTGGGGAACCTGATATGGGGCTTGACCCCAGGACCCTGAGATCATGATCTGAACTGAAATCAAGAGTTGGACGTTTAACTGACTGAGCCACACAGACATTCTATGCTCTTAACACTACTTTGGATACTACCCATTGTCCAGAGAGAGAGTTTGCCAGATTATAGGATTATTTATTTATTTTTCCAGAATTAGAAAGATCACATTTTAATTGGTGAGTGTTAGTGCTTGTATTAATTTTCTATGGTTGCCATAGCAAACTGTCACAGACTGGGTCACTTAAGACAGAAGTTTATTCTCTCACAGTTTTGGAGGCCAGAAGTCTGAACTCAAGGGCTACAATCTCTCCACAGGTCCTAGAAGAGATCCAGTTTTTTGCATTTTCCAACCTCTGGTGATTCTTTGCATTCCTTGGTGTTCCTTGGCTGCATTACTCCGATCTCTGCCTCAATGGTCACATTGTCTGCTGCTCTTCTGTCTGTGGACATTTCCTTTGTATGCCTCTTATAAGAACACTGCTCATTGGATTTGGCGCCCAGATAATCCAGGGTGATATTTTCATTTTAAGATCTTTAACTTAATTACATCTATAAAGACTTTTTCTTAAAAATGAGGTAACAGTTACAGTTTCCAGGGATTTGATTTGACATGGACACATCTTTTGGAGGGCCACCATGCAACCCACTATGATGCTTTCTTGTATTTTTAAGTCAGTATGCTTTTCTTGTGATTGTAGTGAACCAAAACCATTTAGGTAAACTAATGAGGAAATACAGTAACAAGAGGGAAGGAAAGGAAAGAGAGAGAGAAGGATAAGATGAGAGGAAAGGAAAGAGTTACCTCTAGGGAGAGTGACCATTACAAACCACTCTATGTTTCAATATTTGCTACCAAAGTTGAATCCTTGTTATTTGAGTAGTTTAAAACAAGTGAAAAAGTTATGGATTTGTTTGAGGGAAAATATGGTTAAGTGTTTGAATAAAAAATGGGGGGAAAGGATTTTTAAGGCAGCTGAGATGATCTATTTTAAAATTATATGCCCTTCAAAAGAGCATTATCATAAAGAAATAGCAATTTAGTCATCATCATAATCTTCAATAGATCTGTCTCCCTGCCTCTGTTTCTATGGCAAACAAATAGCATTTCTGCATAGTTTCATACTATTACAACAAGAGTAAGAAACACTTTGTCATTGGCGAGCCTTGTGAATGCAAGACCTTAGTGAGACTTCTGCATTTGAATGTTCATACTAATTTGCCAAGACTTAGTTTAAAATCCAGAATTGTAAGAAACTGAAATGTTATCCATAATAAGAAAGTTGGAACTTTCTTAAAAGCTTTTCACATCCTAATAATAATATAACAATAAGCATGAGCAGACAATTCACAAAAGAAGTCCTATAAACACTAAAAATAAAGTTCAAACTCAGTCATAATCAAAGAAATGCAAGTTACATATTTTTATCCACATAGTGGCAGTGATTAAAAAGAATAATGGTATCCAGCATTGTAAAATATGTGAATGAAAGGGCATTTTTATAATAACTGGTGGGATGTAAACTGGGACAAATTTTCTGAAGGGGAAGTCTTAAAAATGTGCAGATACTTTGACCCAACAAATTTAGGTTGTATCTAGGTGTGTATCCTAAGGATATAAAACATATAAAAACACATATAAAAACATGTGTACTCAAAGATGTATGCACAAAGAGACTTATTCTGATATGCTTATATTAGTTACAAATTATTTGTACGACACCTTTGCTCACAAAAAAGGAAGGATACAGAAGGATATGAATCAATTTTGTGAAAACCATATTTTATTTATGGATCTTATTCAAATATATATAATTCACATTTTTATTATACAGTGTTACATTGTCTTCTGGCAACAAAAACATTAAGAATATTATCTAGAATAGATTCTAAGGTTATGTGAAACTTTAAAAATATTTATTATCGTTTTCTAATTTTTTAATAATTTGAACCACATGTAAAATAAATAAGAAAGTATTTTAGAGATATTTAAATACACTCTTTAATGGGTTCTCCATCATAGAAGGAACCAATATGTTAGGCAGTGTTTTATAAGTACATTCTTGAGATTTTTCTCCATGAAATTTTGCATTGTGCACATACATAGTTAATAGAAAACACACATGGAGTTTTTTTTCAGGTAAAAATTTGTAATTTGTTGCCATAGAGAAAAATAAATTTCCAAAACTAAAAACAAATCCCAATAATATGTTTCTGCTTACTTCGGAAGGAAAGGCATTTAAAATTTACAATAGATCTATACTTGGCAAGTTAAGAATATTTAGGACTCTAGGCCCCTGGGTGGCTCAGTCATTTAAGCATCCAACTCTTGCTTTCAGCTCAGGTCATGATCTTGAGGTCGTGAGACTGAGCCCTGTGTCAGGCTCCTCTCTGGGCGTGAAGCCCACTTAAGATTCTCTCTCTCTCCCCCTTTCCCTCTGCTCTCCCCACCCCCGACTAGTGTATGTGTGTGCTCTCTTGTTCTCTCTCTAAAAAAGAAAAAAAAAACCTCAGGATTCAAAGAAATAAGATTAAATGAAGGCGAAATAGTCAAGTACAAAAGTAGAAATTTTCTACTTTTCTTGCTACTGCTTGTTTTATGTTGTAGAGTAAAATACTGCAAGGACATTTCTTCACATTCAAATCAATTCAGTAAATATTTATTGAGCTCAGTCATCATGTTCAATAATGAAAAGGTTAGTGAGCTATAGTCACTGTTTTTCCAGGAGACCAAGCCTGGACCCTCTCATATTCAAGTAATTTCCAGATTCCCACAGGAGACACTTCACTAGTAGCACTCAGAAACACTGCCTAGGCAATGTGACTCTATGAAATTCTAATTTTTTAGTTACTAGTTTTCTTTTGTCCATGCTGTACTGAATGCCATTATAGGCAGAAGATTAAAGTTAAAATCCAATACTCTCTCAAAGTAAACATTATGAAGGCTCTGCTCCTTTTCCTTCTTCAGTAACATACTGCTTAGTCCTTTGGGGCTCCTATAACAGAGTAACATGTACTGCATGGTGGATAAACAAGAGAAATTTTTCTCTCATAGTTCTAAAGGCTGAGAAGTCCAAGATCAAGGTACTGGCATGGTTGCTTTCTGACCTGTGGACCCTCTTCCTGGTTCAAGCTGGCTTACTGTGTTCTCACATGGTAGAAGGGGCTAGGGAATCTCTCTGGAGTCTCTATTATAAGGCACAACAGAGTGAGGGGTTTGGAGGGTGGGGGTGGGGGGTTGGGTGAGCCTGGTGGTGGGTATTGAGGAGGGCATGTATTGCATGGAGCACTCGGTGTAGTACGTGAACAATGAATCTTATAACACTGAAAAAATAAAATAAAAGTATCTGGGGAAAAAAATAAGGCACAAATCCCACCTCCTCATACCATCATCTTTGACATTTGGGATTTGAACACGAAAATTTTGAGGGAACACAAACATTTGCATTGTAGCATCCTCTAAGAAGAGCCATAAACATGACAGGGAGCTCTAGGGAATGGATTCTCTCTCAGTATCAGATATTGTGGTCTTCATTTACTTTGAACTTGAGCATCAAGTAGAAGGTGATTATGATTGTAATATGTATCTCTCATCTCATGTTTTGGATTTCTTTAATTAAACATAATGTAAATATTTATAAAAAAAAAAACACACACATTAAAAAAGTAAAATAGAGGGGTGCCTGAGTGGCTCAGTGGGTTAAAGCCTCTGCCTTTGGCTCAGGTCATGATCTCAGGGTCCTGGGATCGAGCCCCACATCAGGCTCTCTGCTCAGCGGGAGCCTGATTCCCCCTCTCTCTCTGCCTGACTCTCCGCCTACTTGTGATCTCTCTCCCTCTGTCAAATAAATAAATAAAATCTTTAAAAAAAAAAAGTAAAATAGAACCTAAAGGAATTATTTTTCACTCTTTCCCACCCTCAATGCAGTTGCTATAGAGGCAACCCTTTTAAACTCTTTTGTTGCAGTTTCCTCCTTGTTGCTAAATAATACATCTATACATATTGCATTCTCTTCTTCCTGTTAGGATATTGAGGATTTAATTTCTTATACCTCCTTCCAGCTTCACACCAATCCTTGCAAAATAATCATGTATCTTAATTTTAGGTACATCATTTAACAATATTTGCATTAGAAAGAAGAAATAAATGATCCCTAGAGTGTCAAGCATTGATCTTGGATTGTATTTCTTTTCTGGTAAAATTTTGTTCCCTAAAGTTGCTAATCATTTTACATTTTCTGAGAGGACTTTCTTATCAAAATGATTATATTTCCTAAGAGAGCTTCATGAGAGTCATTTTTCTGTAAGAAAAAAAAAAAAAAGGACTACAGTATTCTTATGTTGCACTCTGGGCCTGTGACTCTAGGCCATAGCCACAGTGTTGGCAGTTCCAGATCACTGTGTCTTAGGTCACAAACATTTTCCTTCTTGATGTATTCCTTGGTGTAAAGATTACTGCCTCCTTAAATACTTTCTAGAAAGGTTACACAAAAGGCAAGTATATGCAGCCATGCATGTCTGAATATGTTTTTAATCCATTCACATTTACAATTGATAGTTTTTTAGGATATAGAAACAGGCAAAGAGCTCTAAGATACAAGAAACAAAAAAGTAAGACACAAACTAGAGCTATCTAACATTTGACTAATAGGTGTTCCAGGAAAGACACAAAAAGAACTTGGGGCAAGATGCAGTAAAAAGAAATAAAGAACCATAAAATTCCAAATTAAAAGAGCAAGCTGCAATTTTTCCTTAGAATTTCGAAGAAATATCCCATTGTGACATAGCATCCAGTGTTAACAGATAAGAAGTCTGAGGATATTCAGGTTTTCACTTCTTTGTGGTTCCTTCTACTCTCTGGAAGATTTTAAGATCTTCTTTTTACTATCAGAATTCTAAAATTTCATAATGATGTGCTTTTCTGTCAATATTTTTAAAAATCATATTGCTAGATGTTCTCTTTGCCCTTTTAATGTGGGCCTTAATGGTTCTTTAGCTCAAGAAAGGTTTTGGTTTCATTTAGTTTCTTCTTTTCCTTTTCTGAAACTCCTATCAACCAGATATGAGATCTCCTAGATTTGTCTTTTATGTCTCTTGCTTTAAAAAAAAAAAGTTTTCAGCTTTTTGGGTTTTTTTTTCTATTTTGAGAAATGTCTTTAATTTTATTCTCTAAACTTTCTGCTGATTTTCAAATACTTAGTTCCCAAGAACTCTTTGTTTTCTTTCATTGCTTTTCGTAGTGGCATGATGAATGACAATCAATCTGTTTGGTATACACATTGGAGGGTATCATTTTTGTTATTGTTGCTATTAGTCTCTGATCTCAGTTTTCTCTTTTTCTTCTGGGATTTTTTTTCCCTTTGTTTATCTTGTTTGTCTTTCACATTGTGGTCATTTTTTTTTTTAAAGCACAATGATTTTCAATTGTCCATTAAAAATCTGGCTGTGACCTCTGCGTTTGATTCCATTTTCAGTTGGCAGCCCTGTTAGTGATCAGAGAGCCAGAGGACTCAAAAAAATGTCAAAATACCAGACATTTGTTCTCTGGGATTCTTCGTTTTCTCTAGAAAAAGCCTTCATCCTCTTGTCTAAGAATTAGACTCCTGACTCCTTTTACTCTTATTCCATGAGAAGTGGAGTGTGTTGGTGTGGACATGGCATTGGGACAATTGTATGCAGACCTTCAACTAATCCCAAGTTTGTAGCCCATCATCTCCTTACCACTCCTAACATTGGTTTTCTGTCTACAGTTCTGCGGGATATGTTGCTTCCTTTCTTCTGAGCCCTTTTTCCAAACATTTATCCAAGCTAAGGTCTCCTCTGAGGTGCTGCATCAGTTACCACTCTTCCACCTGCTTTTCATTTTCCAAAGTTTTGTGAAATCTGTCATCCTATCTGCTAGTCCTCTCCTATCTGCTAGCAATTCTTGGTTTAACTTCCTATTTCTTAATCATCAAGTATTCTTCAAGCACCTGATTTGTTTCGGTGCTCTGAAAGATGCAAGAGAACCTCAAGGGACAAACACTCTGCCCTGAAGAAACTTACAATTAATGGAAGAGAAAAGACTGATACAGGTGATAGTGAGCTATGGATGGTATTACACAGCACTGAGTTATGGGCCCCAGTCTTACAGTGCTGTGGGAGTTCAGAGCACTTGGATATAGAAACAGGCAAAGAGCTCTAAGATACAAGAGCTCTGAAAATAACATTGCTCTGAAAATAAAATACATGCTCTTGAAAGAAACATTTTGAACTTGTGGAAAAAAGAGAATTTACTGGAAGTATGTGTCATTGATCTTTCTAGGTCTTTACTCGGGCATATGACAATTTTATAGACTAGTAAGGAGGCTGACTGGCTAGTGCAAAGGTTAAATGTTGGAGTAGTAGCAACAGAAAATCGGTGCTTTATAGTTTAAATTTCACATGATAGTAATGATGATAACAAAAAAAAAATGCGAGAATTTATATGTTGCATGGAGACTGAGTTCTTATAACTCTGTTGAGCAGATAAGAAAAACAAAGTGCTGATAATTTAATTTGTCCTTGAGTAAAAAAAGGAAGGATCCAAGAATCCAGCCTGGGGATATAGACCTCCCTGACTTATGGTCAGAGACCCTTTTCAATGCACGTGGTCTAAACCTAATTTCTGATGATAATTTATAGGTTTTGTTTCTTTTACATAAGAATTCTTGCACATACTCAGCGATGTTAGTAGCTGAATATTATAATGCATAATTGCGAAGCAGAGGCATGCTTTATACAAAATTACTTTGAGTCATATCTCTTGCAGGCTTCATTGATTCATTCACTCGCTTACTAATGCATTCAATATTTTAATCATTCTTTTCGTGTAGGTGCTTAATGCTGGGAATACAAATATGAATGAGCCAAAGAGCTCATTTTATGTATGCAAAGGGACAGTATTCATATTTCTTTGTTTTATATGATTCAAGCAATAATTTAGTTTCTTTGGATTATTAGGGTTATTTCTAGCCCATGCTAGAGTTTCTTCTTTTTAAATTTAATTAATTAATAAGTTAATTAATTAAAATTCTAGTATAATTAACATACAGTGTTATATTAGTTTGAGGTATACAATATTGATACGATCATGATTCAACAATTCTACATTTTATTCAGTGCTTATCACAATAAGCGTATTCTCAATCTCCTTTACCTATTTCACCTCCACTACTACCTCCCCCCTGGCAACCACCAGTTTATTCTCTATATTTAAACTGGGTTTTTTTGTTTGTCTCTTTTCTTCTTTGTTTGTTCATTTGTTTCTTAAATTTCACATATGAGTGAAATCATATGGTATTTGTCTTTCTCTGACTTCTTTCACTTAACATTTTACCCTCTAGATCCATCCATATTGTTGCAAATGGCAAGATTTCATTCTTTTTTTATGGTTGAGTAATATCCCTTGTATGTAATATATATATGTATATATACCACATCTTTTTCCATGTTGATAAGGATATTCAATTTGAGTGTAATTATAAAGGATTGAGCAACAATCTAAATCACAAGAAGATAGCAAAACAAATTTAAAATACAGGAGATTCAACAACAAATTACATAGAATCTTCAACAAGTCTAAGTGTTCTCACAAAAGTAACTGTTGAAATTTTTATTAAAAATTGAGGCAAAGCTATGCAATTTGTGTACTACATCTTCTTTATACATTCATCTATCAATGGACATGGGTTGTTTCCATATTCTAGCTATTGTAAATAATGCTGCAATAAATGTAGGAATGTACATATCTTTTTGAATTAATGTTTTCATTTTCTTTGCATGAATACCCAGTAGTAGAAATATTGGATCATATAGTTATTTTATTTTTAATTTTTTGAGGACCAGCAGTGCACAGTGGTTCCTTTTTCTTCACCGCCTTGTCAACACTTATTTCTTATGTTTTTGATTTTGCCATTTTGATAGGTGTAAGGTTACCTGATTGTTGTTTTAATTTGCATCTCCCTAATAGTAAGTGATGTTGAGCATCTTTTCATGTGACTGTTGGTCATCTATATATTTTCTTTGGAAAAGTATCTGTTTATGTCTTCTGCCCATTTTTAAATCAGATTGTAAGGTGTTTTTTCTTTTCTTTCTTTCTTTCTTTCTTTCTTTCTTTCTTTCTTTCTTTCTTTCTTGTGTTGAATTGTGTAAAGTTCTTTTTATATTTTGGATAGTAATGCCCTATTGGGTATATCAATTACAAATATCTTCTATTCGGGGAGTTGTCTTTTTGTTTTGTTGATGGTTTCCTTTGCTGTGCAAAAGCTAACTTATTTTGGTGTAATCCCAGTTGTTTAATTTTGCTTTTGTTTCCTTTCCCAAAGAGTTATATCTAGAAAGATGTTCCTACAGCTGATGTCAAATAAATTACTACCTATATTTTCTTCTAGGAATTTTATGTTTTAGGTCTCACATTTAATTCTTTAATTTATTTATTTTGAATTTAATTTAATGTAATTAATAAAATTTAATTACATTAAATTAATTGAATTTAATGTATTTAAATTTAATTTAATTTATTTTGAATTTATTTTTGTGTATGGTGTAATAAAGTGGTCCAGTTCATTCAAAACTGGCACGTAGCTGTCCGGTTTTCCCAACACCATTTGTTGAAGAGAATTTTTCTCTTTGTGTATTTTTGCCTTCTTTGTCATAGATCAATTGACCATATAATCATGTGTTTATTTCTGGAATCTCTATTCTCTTGCATTGATCTATGTATCTATTTTTGTCATTATATTGTTTCTGTTTTGTTTTTTCATTGAAGTCTACCTACAATCTGAAAAATAGAATTCACTTTTCCCTCTTCCCAATAACCCTCAGCAAGACCAACACTATGTATGGCCAGGTATTAGAGTTAGCAAACACATCCCAAAAGTATTTTTTCCAAAATATTTAAAAATTGTTTTGGATTTAGTGGAACCCAAAACACAATGTATTCAGAACATTTTCCCTCTTGATTTTTAAATCCTGACTCATTTACATGTAATTCAGTGCTACATTATTTTGTGAGAGTAGTTCAATGTCCAAGATTTTTCCCAAGTTTTTGGCATTTACTCTTTCTTAGTGCTAACCTCCAAGTATCCCCACCCCACCCCACTCCCATCCAATTAGGAGATCTATTATATTTACACAGACCTGCTTAAGTTCTGCTTAAAACCAAAAATACAGAAAGTTTGACGTCAAAAGCATATGTTCATGGCCCTATTCCATATCTGTCCCTTCCTATGAATGAAGAATATTTCAGAAAAACAAGGGGTAGGGAAGGAAAGGAAGGGCGATTTCTTTCTACTAATGTTTTGGCACATAGGTGTTCTGCTGGATTTTCCCCACATGCAAGTGTGATCATGAAGACAGAGCAGGACATTCCTTTTCCTTGAAGAATATACTGGCATGGGTATTTTTATTGGAACCTGGTCTTTTGCAAAAGCTATGCTAAATCAGAAGAAGAAACAGTGGTGGAAAGTTTCAGCCTCATTCTGTCTTCTCCTCCTTTCCATCCCCAAGGAGGGGAGAAACCCACAGAGAATATGCAGCACATTCCAAGAGAGTTGATCATTACTGTGTTTTAGCAGTGCTTCACACTTAAAAAGAATACCTAAATTAACCTGGTGGAGCCTGCAATTTCATATCCTTTTGCCTTCTAGTTACCCCTATTATTACTACAGCCATTGCCATTGTCATTACTGTAGACACCACTCTATGTTTTCAAACAAAAGCCTGGCTCCCATTTCCAAAAATGTCATAAGAATTAAGCTCTCTGTAAAATTTGAAGGAAACATTTTAAAATGAAAACTGCACAGGTTCAATCTGAACTTCATTAATGGCCTCCTTGAAGCCAAACATAGTCTTGCGAGGCCTATTAGTGTGATCTGGAGATGCTGAAGGCCTGCATAGTTTCTTAGAGTCCAAAAATGCCTCCCTGGAGCTGGCATCATTCCCTGAACTGTGTTGTTTGAGGCCTTTGCTGGGTCCAGGTAAAATTCACATCTTATTTTTTCCACTGGATTCTGTCAGCTAAGAGAAAATATAAGACGGCACTACCCTGCTTGCAGAATTAGCAGTCAGACGAAGGGCCTTCTTTATTGGCAGGACTGAGAGGTTTTCTGCGCCCATGTAAGCAGAATGTCCTGATGTTGCCCTGTGTGCATGCATTTATGGTTCCTTAATTAAAAATGTACATTCCCTCATTCTATGGCCAAATACATCACAAGCGATTCATGGGAAATAGAATTCTTCAGGGAGCCTGAGGTGCATCTGCATCTTCCCGGAAAGGAAAATTTAGGAAGGGACTTCTAATCCTTAGGCTTGAGGATCACACCCAGTGATGAACAGTTGAATTTCCAACTCTAATAGTAATGACTTTCATTTACTCATTCAACTTATTGTCATAAATAAATGAATTTCTTTGTACCAAGCTCCATCTTACATGCTGGGAGAATGGTGGTGAGAAAGACAGACTTTTTTTATAGATTCCTCAAGGAACTTGCGCAGACATAGAAATATAATTTTTTAAATATTGCTTTAAGTGATCCCTCTAGAGAAAATGAAAGCAAGATAATAGGATGGAAAACAGTGGGGTGTGTATATGGGTAGTAGGTGTGGCAGTTATGTTAGATATGGCAATCAGGGAAGGACTTCCTAAAGAGTTGTGATTTAAGAGGTATCTAGATGCAATAAGAAAATGAGCCATGGACTATCTAGGAGAAACCCATTCCAGAGGGAGAAAAAGGTGAAAGCCAGGGCCATGAGGTTGGGATAAGCCTCATACACTTGAGGAGAAACAGAAATCCCAGCCTGGATAGGGGGATTAAAATAGGAGAAAGAATTAGAAGATGAGGTTCAAGTATGTGATGTATTGAATGACTGACCCTGATTCTTTACCTCTCACTGTCTCATCAAGGCTAACATATATCTCTTGCTCCTTGATCTTGGGATTGAGAGAAAGAAATCAGATGATTTTCTTTGGCTAATGGCAAGTGAGCAGAGATAAGAGGATGGCAGTTCTGAACAGAGGATTTAAGAGGCTTGGCACATTTCCATTTCTCCTGCAGCTAACTCACTGGTCCCGGGAGGAAAAGGAGAGAGGCAGGTGGAACCTTCCAAATTGCTTCAGCCTGAACAGTTCTGCTTCAGGAGTGCCTGGCTGAAGCAAATCCACCAGCCAACTCACAGATCTGTGAGAACAAATTATTGGAGTCCTTGAGGTTTATGGTTATTTTTAATGCAGCATTACTGTGGCAATGGCTAGTCAACGCAGACCCCTGATCATTTAGGACCCAGGGAGTTAAAAAGTCAGACATTCCTGTAACTGTAGTGGAAAGCCATTTGGATGGTTTTAAGTTAGGAAATGACACAAATTGAGTTAAGTTTTTAAAAGATTATTGTTTTAAAAGGTCTTTACTTTCTGAAGAATAGACTATAAGAAAAAAGTG
>CM053604.1:48214086-48253390 GCA_028646535.1 Procyon lotor
ACAGATAAGGTGGTGGAGGAGGAAGGACACACAGAGGAGGAGAGCCAGAAAGCCTGCCATTTCCAATGGGTTGTCACATAAATGAAAAGGAAGATGAATTTTTAGTATTGATTCTGCCACTTACTACCTTTGTGATTTCTGAACAAGTCATTTCACATCTCTGAACATCAATTTCTTTATTTCTAAAATGTAGGGACTGGAATAAATGATACCTATGAGCCTCTAGTATCCTATAAAAGCTGTGAGCCAAGAGATCTTAACACAATTCTGCAGGAGCCAAATAACATAGCTTGGCTGACATCACTGTTACTCAAGTAGCTTAGGGACAAAGCTAAAGAACAAATTTAGAGAGAGTTAACATGTTCATTAAGCTGCCTCTAAAAGAGCTTCTGGAAAGAAATAATGTGGTAATTAATTTGTGGTTAAATTTCTTGAATATAACTTAGACACTAATATTCCAAGTTGTCAATTAAAAATAAGTTTGCCTGTTTTAGATCGCAAGCAGGGCTACTTAAAGGTCTAGAGGGGCTCAAGGCATTTCTGTTTTTTGAGGTCGTTCATATTTAACAATAAAGAAATACCAAAACATGGTTCAAAAACTGTTATATATTTCAAGTCTTTATGGTAGACAAAATAACATCTCAAACACAGAAAAATTCAATGTAATATAATTGTGCTATTAAAAAGGTATTTGCAAGTTTCAAGAGAATAGGTTAATATCACCTTAGGCAATGTTGTCTAGTCAAAGGACATAAATGACATACACCTTCATTCATTTTCCTTTAAATGATGTGCAACATTATTTAGGATGACAGCAAAAGTCTAAATGTGAGGTCCTCCTAGCACACCTCCGTTGGCCCCTGTTAACAAGCTGTTACATGAAGTGCCCTGTAAGTGATCCTTCAGGTAGAAGTAGTTTAATCTCAACCTACTGCACATGGCACATGGCCATAACTAAGAACTTAGTTCTTGGAGGGGAGTGAGCAATAGACAAGGATTTGGTTGAAACTGGAAGGGATGATTTTTCTCCTAGAACATCTTTAGAGCCTCTACTACCAATCAACTGCATTGGCCAAAATGACCTCACAAGTGTCTCCTGTAGACTTACCAAATTTAGGTAGAACTTCATCTTTGAAGACTGAAATGGTTGCAAAACACACTCTTAAGTAGTTGAATAAATTGCTTTTATGGTAGGAATATATTATTACAATCACTTAACACATTCATAAGTATCTGTCATCTTTGTTTTTCTATAGCTGATGATGAGCTGCTCTTTCTGAACAGAAGTAGTTTATGGCATTTGTTCCTAACTGAAAAAAATTAAACTCATTTGCAAGTATAGAGAACAACACGTATGTTCTTTTGGTTTCAGCTGGAAAACAAGCATATTTATCTAATAATTATACCAAGTGATGTAAACTTTGGGAAGGGGAGAAGGACTAACAGTCTCATTTCAAACTACTTAGAATTAAAATTTCACCTATTCCAAGATTCTTGTCTAATCTCTTTAAATACAGTTTTAAAGTAATACTATTTTTCATATACATAATGCAATAGCATCTCACTCAAGCATAGAAATGAAAATTAGCTTTTAAGGCAAAACTTGTTTAAGGAGAAAATTGGTCTTGGATAATCCCTTAAGTAGACTATAAAGTCTGAGAATCCATGGTTTTATACACTATTCTACAGAATATTTTTAAGCACATTAAAGTTTAAGATAATGATGCTGAACCAACAAGAAACAAAAGAAAATTCTGTATGCAAACATGTGAACTCTCAAACCATTTTGCTTTTAAAAAGAAAAATGTGGAGGGTTCTAAAAATTTTCCTGCTTGCCTTCAGGGTTTATATTCCGTTATATTTAATAGTAAGCCTTTCTAGTCCTAAGACACATTGATAGATTTGGTTGTAAAATTCCATAAGATATCCTTTTATTTTTTTTCTTTCTTTTGACAAATAGATTTGAAAGGGCTGCTGGCACCTAACCCTTGGCCTGGCACATAGTAGGTTCTTAGTAAATGCCAACTGTTCATTGAGAAATTGCAGAGGAGAACCACCAATTCCTTGTCTTTATAAGCTGGCATTTTTTTGCCTCAAGTAAATGAAAACAATGCCCCCAGCCCAGTCTCTCACATTCATGGTGACCACTGAGATTTGACTCCAGAGCTCGAGACAGACTCTAAAGTCAAGTCACAACTTGACTTGAAAGTTGTGAATGTGGGAGCTGAGAGACTGAGGGGATGGTGGTACCAGACTCTCAAAACCACAGAGTGACAGCTAATGTGGCAGAAAAACATGTTTCCTAGATGTAAATTCCCGCGGAGTTCATCAGCCTGTTCCTTGTGGGAGTATTTTACTGATGTCTGAGAAGTTTCTAAGCCAAGACACATCTACCCAAATGAGAACTGAACTGACAAGAACAATATCTGCACCTACCCTGGAGGATGAAATGGCAAGAGCTACTAATCTTGTGCTTCTGGACACCAGCAAACCAGTAGCCAAGATGTATGGAACACTCTCCTTTCCTCCTCTTAGTTCTCACGGAAGAATTTAATGGAACTATGTGAGATACACAGAGAGAGACCATTTGCACGGTAGGAGTTTTCTCTTCACTCAGGACGTCCAGCACCATACTCACTTTTAAAACTGGAATGTTTGATGAAAGGCTTCTTGGTTTGCCGTTGGGATGTTCTTATCACCCCAAATAACCAGCTACGTTTCAGGCATGCTGCATTTGCAACTTACTCCTTTCAAGTCTATGGTAAACTGTACTTATGGATATAGACGTGACAGAAAATAACCTAAAGAAGAGCCCCTAGTTCAGTCTAGAACAGCCTCCCTGACTTCCCTCTTCTTCTTTTTGTTAGCTTTGACTTGCTCTTCACTCCAACTAGGCTCGTCTCAGCTTGCGAACTTTGCAGATGAGGAATGCTTCTGGAAAGCCTACCTTGGAATGTTTCCCTGAGTCAGGTGGGGTATGCGGAATTTGGCCAGCTCTCATCAGAGCAAGAACTGCCCAAGTGAACTCCAAGGAATGCCTCTCAGCAAGCTGTCTGCACTGGCGTGTGCCCAGGAGAAACACTATCCCGCCTGCTAACTTTTGAGGCATAACCTTTTATTCTCCCCAGTGGAGCATTTTTTCACCGAAATTTTTGCTTGAGAGTTGTATGGAGGACCATGTTTTTATTACGAAAATCATTTACAGGGAGTAAGGATTTTTCTCTCTCCATATCAGTTACTCTTAATCATTTTATCTTTTAAATAGATTCCTTTCTTCCACAAAAGTGGAATATCATGCACTAGTCTTGGCAATATCAGTTTACACAGCTCATAAAGACATGGCATGGCACTATGGAGTTTGCAAGAAATTCATCAGGCAACTTGAAGCTATTGAGTTTAAACCATTTTTAAAATTCTAAATTATTTGCCTTTGTTGCATTTATCAGAAAAATACTGAAGTTTTTCATAATAAGTTATCCCCACATATGCTTTGAAGAACAGCGTCTGATTAATATTTGAATGAACTCAGTTACATGAGCTTGTCATTATTAACTCCATGTAAACAATCAAGAACAGCACCATCCAGTGGCTTACTGTGATGATGGAAATGTTCTCTACTCTGGCCAATATGATAGCCACTAATCCCACATGGCTTGGAGTCCTCCAAATCTGCCTAATCTGACGGATTAACTGAATATTTTATTTTATTTTATTTTAATTACTTTAAAACTGGGCAGGTCTAGGTTCTTGCTACTCAAAGTGTACCACATACAGGAAGCATCATCTTCACATGATGATTTAAAACTGGGCAGGTCTAGGTTCTTGCTACTCAAAGTGTACCACATACAGGAAGCATCATCTTCACCTGGGAACTTGTTACAAATGCAACTTTCATTTAGAAAATGAGTCAAAGCTTAAAATCACTACTCCCTCTACACAAAACTGAAGCATTGGCTGCTCCTAAAAATTCAGAAGAAAGAAAAGCACTTGGCACCCTCAAAAGAGAAAATATGGAGTTCCTATACACACATTGACTCATTCAACCCACTTTTTGACACCCACTATGACAACTCATACAAAAACTAAGTATTTATAAATACACATACTTATTATAGAATTTTTGTAGCATGGCCTGAGGAAAATCTGAAGGTCTTAGAGGGGGTTAATTAAATTATAGCATATTATACTATAAAATAGTATGCAGCATTAAAAAGATTGGATTAAATCTTTATGTATCCAAAATTGGAATGTTGTCCATGATGTATTATTAAATAAGAATGCAAGTTTCAAAATAATGTGTGAGGTTTAGCCCCTTTTAAAAACAGGGAAATAGAGGGGCGCCTGTGTGGCTCAGTGGGTTAAAGCCTCTACCTTCGGCTCAGGTTGCGATCTAAGGGTCCTGGGATGGAGCCCCGCATCGGGCTTTCTACTCAGCAGAGAGCCTGCTTCCCCCTCTCTCTGCCTGCCTCTCTGCCTACTTGTGATCTCTCTCTCTGTCAAATAAATAAATAAAATATTTAAAAAAAAAACAACAACAAAACAGGAAAATAGCTCTCAGGATATGCATAGTTTTATATGTATTTGGTCTTGGAGACAGGTATAAAAGGATACACACCAATTTAGTCACATTGCTTTAGCTCGGCAAGATGATAGGAGTGAAGGTGAGAGGATTATATTATTTACTTTTCCTGTACACTTACAATTTTTGAAACTTGCACTATTTTAAAACTTGTAACTTGTAACTTGTAACCCCACATTGGGCTCTCTGCTCAGCAGGGAACCTGTTTCCCCCTACCCCTGCCTGCCTCTCTGCCTACTTGTAATCTCTCTCTATCAAATAAATAAATAAATAAAATCTTAAAAAAAAAAAAAAAAAAAGAAAACGTAACCCCAAGAGATATGCACTTTCATGGGGCACACAAATAGAAATAATGCCTTAAACCCAAATAGTGGCAATTTGAGTATCCCAGCTCTACTATGAGGAAGACATTTTTAGAAATGAAATTTTTAGCACTTCTTTTGTAGGTCATATCTTCGGGGGACCGTCTGCTCTGCCTATCTGGAAAGACAGCCCTTCGTTTGGAGCACTTTTGTCAGTGCTCAGCCCTGATCCAGGACTAACACTATCCACTGAATATCTGCATGTCTTCTAACCATAGCAAATAAAAAAGCAACCATATTCCTCCATTTATGCTTTAATTGTATAGATTTCCAATAAGAAGTTTATCTAAAAAACAATCAGTGGAAAACTGTCTGCAACTGTCCTAATCACACATAACCTACAGAAGATTTTGGAATCTGTTATAAAGTACAAAACTACCCACACTCCAGTGAGATCGGGTTGAATGTGAACTGACATCTCAGGTGCTGGGAGTAGAATGTTCTTTACCTTGACACTCAGTCCCTCAGGGCTATCCTTGATGTCAGACCTCCCACAAAAAAAAAAAAAAAAAAATGCCAAGAGCCACATGTGCATATGTGAGAAAGTTTTGTGGCATTGGCCCCTAACTTGGCAGGAATAGCGGCAAGTCCTTCTGGTTTGAGATGCTCGGCCTCCCTGAGTAGTAAAGGCTAGTCAGCCAACAAAGAATCTGGGGAGTAGGGATAGACAATTGCAAACATGTGACTAAAAATTCTTCCTTTGACAGTTTAATAGGAGGAGAACTTCAAAAATATCAGTCTGGAGGTCTCGGAGGTAGAATCAGAAAGGTGGATTACTGAAGGTGAGAAAAGAGATGCTGACCTAAGAGAATGGAATAGCTAAGGTCAACCTGGTTCATTGCCTGATGGACAAACTCAATGCCTCCACTCTGCCATCTAGTGGTGACAAGTCCCTCTGAGCTGTTACTCAGCTGCTGCTCTAGTCTCCACTTCTATTCCTTTCATGAAGGGTGGTTTTCCCACTCAGTGCCCCATTTACTTCTTAAGGGAAAGCTGTAAGCAAGTTAATTTTCTGTTTTACTGATATGGAAACTGCGGCCCAGATAGACTGAATCACTACAAAAGGAGAGAGCTGGGGCACCTGAGTGGCTCAGTGGAGTAAAACCTCTGCCTTTAGCTCAGGTCACGATCTCAGGGTCCTGGGAACGAGGAGCTGGTACACATTCTATACTCTGTAAGGCAGTATATACATGGTATATTGGAAAATTTGGGGTGGGAATTGACTCTCCTACCAAATCCCAGGAGAGATGAAGTAAAACATAGAAAAATCTTCACACGGTAACTGAGGAATATTCTGCTTATATTTCTCACACACAAAACAATCGTGCCAGAAAACTGAAAACTAGTAATAAAGCAAAGAAAAACAGTAATTCCCCCCAACAATCATACAAATGCACAGAAAAAACTGGAAAAAAATGGTGGCGTTATTACCTCAGTGACAATGATGGCCTAACAAAAGAACAAACATGAGGTTGTAGGAGCTGGGGATAACCTTAAATAACTACGAATTCAACTTTTTCACTTTATAGTTGAAGAAAGTGAAGATAAGAAATTCAAGAAGTTTTCCCAGTTCTAAGATGAGTTACTGTGAGAACCAAAAGTCTATCTCCTCTTCTTTTCTTTGTTTAGCTTTTTGACAAAAGAAATCAATTATTTGTATTTAAACATTTCTGGAAGGAGGGACAGATGGAGAGAATAGGGAAAGAAGAAAGAGAGCGAGAAAAAAAGAAACTAAAGCTAATTTCTTTCAATTCGCACTCTGGATCACATATGAATATAATAGTACCATAATCAGAGTGAACTGGAAAAGATAGAATTTTCGTTTTAAGAGGCCAACCCTCATCTTTTAACTCTCACACTTTGGAATATATATAACCACATTTATTACTATGTTATTACATGGGAAAAATCTGGAAACAATTCATTTGCCCAACACTAAAGAATTAGTTACATGAGTTATGGTGTATCTATTCAATAAAGCTATCCAATCATTTAAATTATACTTTATAAAAATATTTAGAGAAAGAGGAAATTGTTCACAATACAACACTACTGAAAAGATAAAAGTAAACTACATATAATTCCAAGTTGTATTCTCAAAGTACATACAATGAAAAAAAGCCAAAATATTAAAAGTTATTACTCTGAAATGAAATGTTTTAAGCACTTCTAATTTTCACCTTTACACTGCTCTGTATTTTCTAGATTTTTCTGAAATGCACATTTATAGATTCTATTTATAATCCTACAAAGAATAAAGTTAAGTTTAAATTACTGTATAACAATATCTCGTGTTGTCAAAAACATGAAGAAATAATGGGTACTCTTATGTTCTGTTAAGAACACATATTACAACACTTTAGAGTGCAATTTGACAGTATGGCCCAAAATTTAATAAGCACTTTCCTGGGATATTATCCTAAGACAATTTGAAAGACGTGTGTTAGATTTAAAATATTTGCATCTTAGAAAGTAATAAGATACACAGATCACATGTTTCTTAACAATCCTAGCAGGCTGGACAGCAAACCATAATCAAATATCTTAATATTTTTTAGCAACCATAAAGTATTGAAGCAAGTTGGATGAATTAAGATGATAAACAGCCTGGTGTGAATTCTAATCAGATTTTGTACAAAATAAATTTGCACCAAACATTGTAAAATATTTTTGTTTATATAGCTTTTTGGATTTTGGAAATATAGACTAGAAAATGTGGCCTCCATATTAAGAAATATCCATAATTGCACTTTTTATTATATCACTAAAGCTATATTACTACTGGATTGGTTAAAAGGAAACTATGGAATATTTGTCTACTGAAATGTCTGCCAGTAGTCATTGGAATAAAAAGATCTTCACAAAATATGTTTGAGTGAAAAGTTGGTTGCAAAATGGATTTTGCTTTGGGGCGCCTGGGTAGCTCAGTCGTTAAGCATCTGCCTTTGGCTCAGGTCATGATCCCAGGGTCCTGGGATCGAGCCCCACATCGGGCTCCCTGCTCTGCATGAAGCCTGCTTCTCCAGCTACCATTCCCTCTGCTTGTGTTCCCTCTCTCGCTGTATTTCTCTCTGTCAAATAAATAAAATCTTTAAAAAAAAATGGATTTTGCTTTATCAGGATTTATTATTGGGATTTTTACTTCTAGGATGATGGGTAGATATACTTTTCCCTATTCATCCTACTAAATAAAACTAAAAACCTTGTACATTATAAATAAAACTAACATAATAAGACTCTGAAAAACAGAAAGAAGTCAGACAATTTGAGGCTATCAGGACCCAGAAAGGACACAATGGTGAGGTCCCTGAAATTTCTGTTTGCCTCACCTCAGATTTGGAGCAGAAAAACCCAGCAATCCAATGTCAATGGCTGCACACAAAAATAGCCTCAACAAATACCTATTCTCTCTAGCCAAAGAACCTGGAAAGGGGCAGACAAACAAGAGCAAAACTTTTAGACAAATACTACTCTCCTCCAGTCAAACACAACAGAACACCTCTGATCCCACCACTATTCAGGCCAGTAAAAGTGGAATGGGGACTCTAGATTTCTAGTTTCCAGAGGCTATAATGAATCTCTCCAATACCTCACCGCGTATTAAGGAAGGTGAGGTAAGGGGCTGGTATCCTTGCCCTTGCTGGCTGATAATGAGGCCCACCCCACCTGATAACAGTAGGTATCTTGTGGGGAACCTACCTCCATCTCCTCCCTAGCATTAATGAGTCACCCCTTACCTCTCTCTAGGAGGCCTAGGAGAGACTCAGAACTTTCAGTCACTCCCTCAGCAGTAACAAGGCTACCCCTGCCAAGGAGTCAGTGGAGACCACAGAAAAGCAAGAATTTCCACCCCTGCCCAGTAGTAGGGAAGAGTAGCACTACTGCTGCGTATCAACAGAGACCAAACGGGGAATTTGAACTTTTACCTCCACTTGGCATGAGATTGTAATAAGATGGAATCACCCTTTCCCCACTGAAGCAGTATCCAAAAAAGTTAGTTAAAACAGAAAGTTTAAATAAGACACAGAGTGCAAAACACAGTACTCAAAATGTAAAATGAAAATGATCAGGTTTCTCAGTAAAAAAATTACTCATCATACCAAAAACCAAGAAATCTCACACTGAATAAAAAAGACAATTACTCAGATTCCAATACTGACACAATGATGTGACAATTATCTAACAAAGTGTCAGAAAAAGAGAGGAAAGAGAGGAAAGAAAGCAGGGCTGAGAAAGTACCTGAGAAAGTTATGGCTAAAATTTCCAAAATTTAGCCAGAAATGTAAAAATTTCTCAGAGATTTAAGATGAGCTAATCCTAAACAGCAAAAACCAAACCAAAGAAAATGCACACGAAGACATATTATAATCAACTTTCTAAAAACCAAATACAAGGAAAAATCTTGAAAGTAGTGAAAAACAAAACAAAACAAAACAAACAAACAAAAAAGGAAGTAGTGAAAAACAGATGACCTCTAAGGGAAGAAACTTAGAATGACAGCAGATTTTTCATCAGAAACCTTGGAGGCCAGAATGAAGTGTTGTAATATTTTTTACTTGCTGAAAGAAAAGAATTGGCAACCTAGACTCTTAAGCCCAGTAAAAACATCCTTCAAAAATGGAGAAATCAACACATTCTCAGATAAAGAAGAGAAATTTGTTACCATCAGACCTACCCTAAAAGAAAGGCTGAAGGGAGTTCTCTAAGCAAAAGGAAAACAAAAAGGAAATGATAAAAGAAGGAATCTTGGAATATCAGAAAAGCAGAAAGAACATAGTGAGCAAAAACGTGGGTAAACACAATAACTTTCCTTCTTGTCTTGCATTTTTTTAATACTTGATGGCAGAAGCAAAAATTACAACACTATCTGATGTATTTCTAAATATACAAACAGGAAATATTTAAGACAATTACAAATGGGGGAAGGTAAAGAGATATAAATGGAAGTAAGGCCACTATACTGCATTAAAATTGGTAAAATAACAATACCAGTAGACTGAGAAGAGGGGAATACATATGTGTATGTATTGTGTATATATGTATATATATATGTGTATATACCTGTGCATATGTATATACATGTGTATGTGTATATATGTATATACACATGTATATACATGTATATACAGATGTATGTGTATATGTGTGTATATATGTGTGTGTGTGTGTGTATATATATATATGATTAACAGGAAGCAATCACTTAAAAAAGCTATATAAAGAGATACACTTGAAAACATTTTAAATAAATCAAAATTGAACTAAATGTTCCAATAACTCACAGTGAGCAGGAAAAAAATCAGAAAAATGAAAAACAGAGAGAATAAACAGGAAAGAAAAACCAAATGGCAGAATTAAGCCTTAACAGATCAATAATTACATTAAATGTAGATGCTCTACATATGGTAATTAAATGACAGAGATTAGTGAAATGGATTAAATGCTATCTATAAGTAAGTTATTTAAAATATAATGATATAAAAATATATAATGATATAGGCAGGCTTAAAGTCAAATGCTGGAAAAAATAAATTATGCAAACATCAAAGGAAATTTTAAAAATGGTTATATTAATACTAGACTCCAGAGAAAAACATTACCAGAGCCAGAGGGGGATATTATATCATGATAAAAGTGTCAGTTTACCAAGAAGACATCATTCCTAAATGTGAATGCACCAAATACAAAGCTGTAAAATTTATGAAGCAAAAAATTGGTGGAAATGAAAAGAGAAGAGACAAATGCACATTATAGTTGAAGATCTTAACACCCTTTTCTCAACCCCTGATAGGACAATTAGACAGAAAATCAGCAAGAACAGAGAAAAACTCAACACCATCAATAAACAGATTATAATGTCATTCATAAGGAAACAACAACAAAATGTATATTCTTTTCAAGAGCTTTTGAAATGCATACCAAGACAAATTCACATCCTGGGTGATAATACAATCCTCAATAAATTTAGAAAAATTTATTTATTTATTTATTTATTTATTTTTTTAAAGATTTTATTTATTTGACAGAGAGAAACACAGGGAGAGAGGGAACACAAGCAGAGGGAATGGTAGCGGGAGAAGCAGGCTTGCTGTAGAGCAGGGAGCCCGATGCGGGGCTCGATCCCAGGCCCCTGGGATCTGACCTGGGCCAAAGGCAGACGCTTAACGACTGAGCCACCCAGGCGCCCCTAGAAAAATTTAAATTATGCATACTGTGTTCTCTGACTGCAAAGGAATCAAACTAGAAAGTTATAATTTTTTTCAAACTAGAAGTTAAAGAACAAAAAGATAACAGGAGGATCACCAAATACTTGAAAACTAAACAACACATCTCTAAATAAACCATAATCAAAGAGGAAGTCTCCAAGTAAATTTTAAAAAGACAGAACTGAATGAAAATGAAAATACAACATGTCAAAATATGTGAGACTTCGCTAAAGCAGTGCTGAGGAATAAATTTTTAGAACTAAATGCATAATTAAAAAAAGAAGAAAAGTTATAATTCAATAATCCATGCTCCCACCACAAGAAAGTACAAAAAAAGAGCAAAATTAACACAAAGTCAGCAAATGAAAGAAAATAATAAAAGTAGAATCAATAAATTGAAAACAAAAATATAATAGAAAATAATCAATGAAACAAAGCCGCTTCTTCCAAAAACAAAAAAATAAAAACAATAAAGTTGCAAACCTCCAGCAAGACTGATAATAAGAAAAAGAGAAGATAAAAATCATGGCTATTAAAAAAAAAATCATAGATATTATCAATGTAATGGGATTATCATCACAGACCCTACCAAAAAAAACTCTACACATCTAAATTGGACTTAGACATAACAGACCACTTCCTCAAAAAACACAACCTAAGCAAGGTGAAATAGATACCTTGAGTATCTTATCATTGATAAGAAAATGAATTCATAATTTAAAAACTTCCCCCAAAAAGCCATCTCCAGGCTCAGATGGTTTCACTATAGAATTCTACCATACATTTAAAGAAGAAAAACCAATTAAAAAGAAAACAAACTCTTCCAAAAACAGAATAGGAGGAAGCAAAGACTTCTCATTCATTTCATGAAGCTCATACCAAAATTTGACAAAGACAATACAAAAAGAAAAAAGGAAAACTATAGACCAGTAGCTCTTATCAATGTAGATGATCCCTAATAAAATGTTAGCAAGTAGAATTAAGTAGTATTCTAATATTATTATTATATTATTTTGGTATAATTTTTTCCCAAATACTTTTATTTTTTCAGGGTTACAAGATTACTTGTTCTTGCACCACACCCAGTGCTCCATGCAATATATTCCCTCCTCAATACCCACCACCAGGCTCACCCAACTTCCCACCCCCTCCCCTCCAAAACCCTCAGTTTGTTGCTCAGAGTCCACAATCTCTCATGGTTCATCTCCCCCTCCAATTCATGATTTTTTTTTTAAATCTCAGAAAACTGAGAATAGAGTAACTTCCTAAACTTGATAAAGAGTACCTATAAAAATTCTGCTGCTGACATGATACTCAATGGTGAAAGGCTGAATGCTTTACCTCTGAGATCAGGACAAAGGCAAAGATATCTGCTCCCAGTACTCTGATTCAACATAGCTCTGCAAGTTCTCATCAGTGCAATAAAACAAGAGAAAGAAATAAAAGGTATGCAGATTGGAAAGGAAGAAATAATGTAAAATAGTACAGTCACTCTGGAAAACAGTTTAGCAATCTCCTTAGAAACTAAACATGTAACTACCATATGACCCAGCAGTTGCAATCCCGGGTATTTATTCCAGAAAAAAGGAGATTTATGTTAGAAGAAAAAACAAACTTGTATACCAATGTTTATGACAGCTTTATTTGTAATAGGCAAGAACTGGAAACAATCCAGACATATTTCCACAAGTGATTGAGTAAACAAATGGTTCCATCCATATGGTGGAATACTACTTAGCAATAAAAAGGAATAAAATATTGCTACATGCAACAACCTGGGTAAATCTCTACAGAATTGTTATGAACGAAACAGCTAACCTCAAAAGGTTACACACTGAATGATTCCATTTATGTAACACTGACAAAATTATAGGAATATAGAACATGTTAGCAGTGATTGCCAGGGTGCTAAATAGGAAGTGGAGAGTCGAAGGAAGTAGGTGTAACTATAAAAGGGCAAGATGAGGTATCCTCCCGGAAATGTAAATGTTTTCTATCCTGACAGCAATGTCAATATCATGGTTGTAATATTGTACCAATTGCAACATGTTGCCATTGAGATAAACAAGGTAAAATGTAGGAGGGATCTCTCTGTAGTACTTTTCTCAATTGTATGTGAATCTACAGTTATGTCAAGATTTAAAATCTTAACTAAAGATAGCTTTAGAATGTATTATGTATGCTTCCAATTATGGGAAATTAAATATATCTGCATACTCATATGTGTAATCAAGCAGTCTGGATATATGTTCACCAAACTGTTCATAGTAATTGTCCTTGGGTGTGGGATTTCAAGGAATCTTGCTATTTTCTTTTCAAAATTTTAAAATGTTACAGGGTAATATGCATAACACATAAATAGTCATATTATAAAAAAATGGAAGTGGAAATTAAAAGCAAATCTTCTCCCAAATAACTCTCCTCCTCTAAGATAATAATTGTTAACATTTTAATTTGGATTCTTCTAGACACAACTCTTTAATTCCATAAATATAAGAACATATATATCTATATACAGGATCATATGCAATAAATAGAATCATAACAGTAATTCTGTTACTTTTTTTTTTTTTTTTTTTCAGAAATATGACTTGGAGCCACCTGGGTAGCTCATTCAGTGTAGCTTGAGCATCTGATTTGGTTTCAGTTCAGGTCATGATCCCATGTCATGGGCTCATGTCCTGCACTAGGCTCTGGGCTCACCCAGGAGTATGTTTGAGGATTCTCTCTCTCCCTCTCCCCCTTACCCCTGTTTGCATTCTCTCTCACTTTTTCACTCTAAAAATAAATAAATAAACCTTTTAAAAATATATGACTTGAAGATATTTCTATGTCTACACTCAAAATTATTTGATTTTTTTAAATTGAAACATAGTTGTCCATAATTAATTAGTCCATATAGGTCTAGATTATTGTCCATTTTTTTACAGTGATGAACAATGCCATATACAGATTCTTGCAAATCTTTTCAGAGATATAAAAATACTTCTATAGGATAAATTCTTTGAGATTAAAGTGCTACAGCAAAGCATATATTCATTTTAAAATTTGAAAGAAACTACCAAATTTGCTCCTAAAAAACTGGACAAAATATATACCTTCCAACAGCATATGAGAATATCTCTCAAAATATACTAACACGGAATATTATCAATCCAATCTTTTTAATTTTTAAAATTTTAATCAAGAAAATGCAAGAATAGACTATATTAATATGTTTTTTTACTCCCAGCAAGACAAAAAATAACTTGGCTTCATTTCACTTCCCTCCTACCCTACCCCTACTAGTTCTGCCAGTATCCATGTTAGAATCATCTATGGTTTAAATTACAGATTATTATTTTTGTCATATGCATCAAACTTTCAGACTGTATTAGATTTGCGGGTTCCCTTGCTCTCCAGTGTTACTTGCATCCCTTGTCTTCCTCTTTCTTTAAATTCCTTTTGTTTTTACTAGAATATAGCCTCAAGTAATTCTTTCAAATGGAATCTGCGGATGGAAAAATTTCTAAGCATGTCCAAAAATATCCTCAGCCTTCACTCATGAATGCCCCTTTGACTCGGAATAGAATTCTTTTTTTTTTTTTTTTTTTTTATTTAACAGAGAGAGATCACAAGTAGGCAGAGAGGCAGGCAGAGAGAGAGGGGGAAGCGGGCTCCCCGCTGAGCAGAGAGCCTGATGCGGGGCTCGATCCCAGGACCCTGAGATCATGACCTGAGCTGAAGGCAGAGGCTTTAACCCACTGAACCACCCAGGCGCCCCTCGGAATAGAATTCCAAGTTTAAAATAATTTTGTCTCAGAATTTTGAAGGCCTTATTTCTTTGTTTACTGCACCCCCCCCCCCATGGCTTAATAAAACCTTGGTGACAATCTGATTTTCACTCATTTGTGTTTAAGCTGCTGTCTGTGAAAGCTTTGAGACATCTCTTATTCTTGGAGATCTAACATTTCACTAGTGTCTACTGGCAGGTCTCCTTTTATACATCCTGTTTGGTATTGCGTGGTCCTTTCCACCTAAAGCCTTATTGCTTTCTCCAGGTCTGGGAAAACTTTCTCCTCTTATTTAATTGATTCTTTTCTCTCATCTGTTCTCTCCTTACATTCCTGGGGCATTGCTATTACATGGATATGGGTATTCAAGCTCTATATTCTATTCCTTTTAATGTTTTTCTCATAGTTTCTGTAATAGACAAAGTAAGGTCCCCAACTCTCCTACCAAAGAGGTCTATAGAGTGCTCTCCAGAATCTACAAATGTGTGCCCTTATATGGAAAATAGGACCCTGCTGTGATTAAGTTAAAGACCTTGAAATGGGAAGATTATCTGGGTAGACCCAAGGTACTCATTAGAGTTTTTCAAAGAAGGAGGCAGTAGTACCACAGCCCAGAAGCTGTGACAATGGAGGCAGAGATCAGAGACAAAAGAAGAGAAAGATTTGAAGAGCTATATTGCTGGCTTTGAAGACAGAGGAAGGGACCACAAGGCAAGGAATGCAGGTGCCCTCTAAAAGCAGGGAAAGATTGTCTCCTAGAGCCCCTGGAAGAATGCATCCCTGCTAACACCTTGATTTAGGACTCTGACTTCCAGAACTGTAAGATGATACCTTTGGGCTATTTTAAGCCACAAAGCTTGAGACCCTTTGTTATGGTAGGAATAGGAAACTAAAGCCCTTTCTAATAAACCTTTGTTATTCTGCATTGCATTCTATAGGAATACTTGCTTCCTACCTTTGGTTTTGAGCTCTGTCCTTCCAGCTATTTAACCTATCAATGGAAATGTTGTGTTTTGATGATGATTGTTTTTATTTGCAAGAACTCTAACTGGTTTCACCGCTGCCCCTCCCCCCGCCCCATTGGGGGATACTTTGTCTTTTATGGATGCATTATCCATTCAAATCTAAGAATATTAATTATGCTTATTATTAGGTTTTCTTTATTGCTCTATTATCTCCATTTCCTCAATGTTAGTTGTCCACTTGTGAATATGGCAGCTCCTGTGATACTAGTATATCACCCAGGTGATTGTTCTGCTAACTCTAGCCAGTCCCTGATGATTGTAGGAGAGGAATAGTAAAGACAACTTGACTAAGTGAATATAGCTTACCATTGGCGACAAGGGAATTCTTTCTCTAGACCTTGAGGTGATGTGAACAATGAAGACCAGTGCAGCGCGTGCAGCATGAGCACTAACCATCCGAGTAGATGGCAGTCAGGATGCTATGCTTGCTGGGGCTTCCTCATGGACCCAGCCTTCGGCCTTCCCTGTGACACCTCCTAACTGGACTCCTACCCTCTTCAGAAAGCTACCCTTCCCTGTCTACTTGAGGCAGATGCTAGAGTAAGTTTTTTCCCTTTTTTATTATTTTGTAGGTGGTGTCTGTGTGTCTGTGTGAGTGCAGTTGTGTATTTGGGTCCGAGTCTTCCTCTTCTGGTCTTGTGATCCTCTGGGTTATTTCAGTATTCACTTCTATTTAGCCTCTTGTTTCTAATTCAAACTCAGAGCTTATGAAATTTGACTTGCTTCATTGTGCTCAATATAAGATATGTAAATCTCTATTTAATTCAAATTAAAGAATCTTCTATAACATGGAAGCTTGTACTGAAGATTTACCATTCTTCCCAATTTCAAAAGGGAGTCCCTTAGGGCTCGAGAGGCACATCTCTGCCCCATAGATTCATGGAGAAACAAGAGTGCATGAGGCTCTGACAATGCATATGTGGAAAGAATCCTTTCAAAGGGAGTCCCTTAGGGCTCAAGAGGCACATCTCTGCCCCATAGATTCATGGAGAAAAAAGAGTGCATGAGGCTCTGACAATGCTTATGTGGAAAGAATCCTTTCAGCCATATCTTGAAGTCGCTTTTATAGGCAAGGCAGGAGTTTGGGGGGGGTGGGGGTGAGAAATGAAACAGGAAGGGATGGGGAGGGAGACAAACCATAAGAGACTCCTAGACTCAAGAAATGAACTAAGGGTGGCAGGGATAGGGTGGCTGGGTTGTGGACAATGGGGAGGGTATGTGCTGTTAAGTGCTGTGAAATGTGTAAGCCCGAAGATTCACAGACATGTACCCTGGGGCAAATAATACATTATATGTTAATAAAAATTAATAAAAATATATATATATTCTGTTGTCAGGACGCCTGAGTGGCTAGTGGGTTAAAGCCTCTGCCTTTGGCTTGTTTCATGATCTTAGGGTCCTAGGATTGAGCCCTGCATAGGGCTCTCTGCTCGGTGGGGAGCCTGCTTCTTCCTCTCTTTCTGCCTCTCTGCTTACTTGTGATCTCTCTGTGTCAAGTAAATAAAAAAATAAAAATCTAAAAAAAAAAAAATATTCTGTTGTCACCTTTAAAGATAAAGGTGTCAATAATTAAGTTCAAAAATAAATGAAAAATAAATATCCGTAACAAAAACCATTATACTACACTGTTCTAATTTGAAAGAAATCTCAAAACTTCCAAATCACAGACCTGGAAGAAATGTTAAAGTCAACTGATTTGAGACTCTCATTTTACAAATGAAGAAACTGAATCTCTTACAGTTTAAATGATTTTCAAAAGAAACAAAGTCTTTATCTATAGACCCAGAATAGCTAATCCTAAACCACTGTGCTTCTATGATAAATTGTTTAGAGTTATCTTTATTCTAGTATCACCTAGATATTTGGTAGCATCACCCAAGTAATTTCCTTGTTTAAGCTGAATTATCTGATTTCTTATTATATTCTAAATACAGAAGGCACGGCTTTGTTGTACATTCTGTATTCCAAAAGTGAGGACGAGCCTCTTCATCACTCTTCCTGAGTTATGAAAGAAGGCATTACAATCTAAGTACAATTTCTTTTAAAACAGATACTTTTAAAGTGAAACTAAAGCAGGTGATGCCTGGGTGGCTCAGTAAGTTGAGTGTTCAACTCTTGATCTTTGCTCAGGTCTTGACCTCAGGGTTGTCAGTTCAAGCTCCACACTGGGCTCCACATGAAGAAAGAGAGAAAGAAGAAAGACAGACAGACAGCAAGGGAGGAGGGGAGGAAGGAAGAGAGGAGGGAAGGAAGGGAGGGAGGGAGGGAGGAGAGGGAAAGAAAAGAGAGTGAGGAAGGGAGGAAGGGAGGGAAGGAAGGAAGGAGTGAGAGAAAGAAAGAAAAGAGAAAGAAAGAAAGAAGAAAGAGAGCTTTATACTGTGGACTATAGCACTTTAATATGAGAAAGGACCTCAGCATTCACATAGCAGTGAAAAAAAGTGAGGCCTGGCCAGGCTATGATCCAACCCTCTCATTCTGAGGCCCAGCTTTAGTACTAATGAGCTGGATGACCTTGAATGAGTCATGTACGTGCACTAAGTTTGGTTTCTCCATAGTTTACAGATTTCACTTTTATTATTATCTGATTTCCTGTGAGATTAAGAAAATTTCTTTTAAATTACAGACCCATGTGATACTTTCAGCCCAACAAGAAACACGTATAAAATGAAAAATACAGTAACCTTTCTAAGCAAGGAAACAAAAGATTGTATACTAAGATGCATAAACTTGATTCACAGATTCATGCTACTACCATCACTCCCCAACCCCCAGAGCTCAATAGAATGTCTTCAAATAATCACCCTCACATCAATGTGAGCTTAGCTGGCTTCAGAATCTTATGGTCCACAGCCAATTTATGTTGAGGAGTAACATCATAACAACTGGTATTTTTCCAAACAAGGATTAAAATTTTCACCGAGAAATGTTGCACACACCAGCCAGAGCTACCAGATTTTTCTGAATTGCTAAATGGAAATGAGCCCAATTTAGTAATTAAGTATCATTTTAACTTTATATCAAAATACTTTTTAATTTTTTACTTTGCATTACTTGCTAGCTCCACTTTCACGGAATATTAGAAATAATTTCCTTCACTTAATCCTCGTAATTTAACTCTTTTGCTGTTTGACAGAAATTTTTCTCCTTTCTTTTTCAATTGATGTGAAATTTGCATGACTGATGTTGCTTTCAAATTAAACAGCCTATACATAACTATTACTATTATATAGGGTGCAATTATAAGTGTCAAAGCTGCAGCTGGCTCCCTCCTCTTCCTTTCAACTAAAGAAAAATCACTGAGCAACACCAGTCGGATAAAGCTTCTGCCAAGGTCTCTGGGACAAGAATTATGTATTACAAGCAAATCAAGCATGCTCTACAATTTTGTGAAATAAATCCTTAGAAAACTCTTAGTTAAGTCCATTTTACTCCCCACATATGTAATGATGCTTTCATTAAAATATATAATGGTTTAATCAGTCATTATTCATACCTACTTGTTTGTGACTTGAAAAGAAAACTCAGTTAGACCATGTGGAAACTTTAGGATGTGACAGTAGTTATTTTGAAGGACTATTTACTGGCAAGTTTCTATTTATAGGCTATTTTTAAAAATTCAACTTTAAATAAATAATACGTACTAATGCTAATCTTTATATCTTATATATTTATAACCTATGAGATGTATAAATTTTCTAATCATTTATATGTTTTATCTTGCTTGTGCCACAAAACAGTCCATTGATGTAGGTAGAGGTGAACTCTATTCCACAAATGTCACATACGAGGTAATATATGAGCATTTTCTAAAGAACAGCATCTGGCCCAGAGGGAGCACACAGTAACTGTGTTTCATGTCCTCCAAAATTTTTCGCAAGTGGCAGAATAAGGCTTGGAAGACAAGTCTTCCAGTTCCCAATGTCATGCTTTACTTGTTGCACCATAGACTTTACAGATAAGATGTAAACTCCATGGGGGCGCCTGGGTGGCTCAGTGGGTTAAAGCCTCTGCCTTCAGCTCAGGTCATGATCTCAGGGTCCTGGGATCGAGCCCCACATCAGGCTCTCTGCTCAGCAGGGACCCTGCTTTTCCCCCTCTCTCTCTGCTTGCCTCTCTACCTACTTGCAATCTCTCTCTCTGTCAAATAGATAAATAAAATCTTTAAAAAAAAAAAAAGATGTAAACTCCATTAACAAAGTATCATCCAGCCAATCTCGTAACTACAGGGCAAGAGAGGGCTGGCATTGGCCCTCAGAGGACCATGCTTCCATCTCCTGGGGCTTTATGTAGGGAGGAGAAGCAAACACCATTCTCCCCCTTTGAGCCTGGTATAGAAGTTAGAAGAAAATGTGCACTCTCATAGCAAGTACCCAGGTTCCCTGTGGCTGTCTTCCCCCCCCCCCTTCCATTATGGAAACCTTCAAACATACACAAAAATAGAGAAGGGTAGCATAGAGAACCCTCATGAGCCATCACCCAACTTTAATCATTGCCAACATCTTCATAATCTTTTTTTTTTTTTTTTTTTTTTTGAGATATGTTGTTTGTGCAGCTCTGGCTGATGTCTCCAGACTGCTGGCAGTGTGGTTTCCACAAGGTTAAGGCACTGGACTGCTGTACACATGGGTGAAGAGGGAGAAAACAGGACTCTCACACCTCTCATTTCCTGCCCCACCTCCAAGTCAGAGGACAAATTTACTTCGTGTCTCAGGAACCAAAAAGATACAGAAGATTACTACTTCTGAATATACCAGTCTCTTTAACATGGCTTATTTTGCTTCTAGTTTCTGCTTTAAATTGCACTCAGATCTAAATATGTCCTCCCCTTCACTTTGGAGTCAACAAAGATTTTGCATCCCTTTCACAACTAGAATGTCAACTTTTTATAAAATAACTGCATATGAAATATTTATTGCTTTTTCTCACAAATTCCAAAGTTTTTCTGAAAGTTTTAAAAAAAAAGCTATGATAAATTTAGGCAAAATGGTGGCTCCACAAATTATAATAATTTAAAACAACAGAGAAGGAAAGTAACATAAGGACCAAACAATTAAAAATTTCTTTTAAATTTAAAATTTTTTGGAAGTCCACAATTACTTACACAATTACACTTACTTACTTACATTACTCCACAATGTAAGTAATGCTCCTAATATATGAATATTAGGAGCATGATGTCATGCTCCTAATATATGAATAAACTCATCACTGAAACTATGTGCATTTTTTTTCTTCTGCTAAACTTTGTGTTCTCATAATAAAATAAAATGACTGCTATGTAAACAGTACATAATGAAATATTAAGTAAAAGTAGCACTCGACACACATCTGTGACCACCTTCTGATGTCATACTCGGCATTCAGGGGGTGCTTTCACCCAACAAGTGAAATTCCTTTCAGCAGCACTTTCCCAGGTCCTTAATGTACTTTGAGAAGTGATATCACAAAAATGATGACATAGGTTGTTTCTGACTTAAGTCCCCCCTCACAAGAAGAACAAATAACAACTATTCAAGAATAAGACACTAATGACAATCCTAGAATATGTGGGTGACACTGAAGCAGCCACTGTGCACCACAGAGACCAAGACAGACTGCATTAGAGGGGTAAGAGAAGTGGCTCCGTGTTGACAGCAATGCCCTCCCATCGCCAAAGCCGTACCATACAGAGAGGTCTCCCCAGAGTCCCTAGTTCCTTCAGTGGCAAAAAAAGAACCTGTGAGGACAGGTTACCAGATAGCATCATAGGGGCAATTTACGGGCTTTGCAGGAGCCCCTACTCTGATCTCACACCAGAGTCCTTGTAGTGGAATCTACAGGGCTCAATCGCTGGGAATCTGACTGTGACAGAGGAGTGGGGAGGAGCTTGCAACAGTCGGCACATGGATCTTGGCAGACCAAATTCATACCTGCAGTGTCCAAGTAGTAATCCCAACCAGAGGCTTTAGTCCTCTCCAGAACCAAATCAGTGGTACGCTCTTCTAGAGAATATGGCAGGGATCACATCTGCCTCATTCAGATCCTCAAACAAGGAGTTTTGGCAGCCCCAGAGCCCAGTTTGCCCACCCCCAGGCAAGATGCTGAGTCACAGCCCCAGCCACTGCGGAGAGTGTCTTCCAGATCCCTCCAGAAAGGTTGGAGACGACTCCTGGATATTGTGTGGCCCAGCAGCTCTTGAACTAGAAATGAGTAGAACAAAGCCCCGTTGGCCCTATATGGTCAGGGGTCTTGGAGTATAAAGTAGCTCCAATTAAGATAAGAAACGAGGAGCTTTATTGGCTTTAGAGCTGCTTCCCGTGCTATGCCCAGGCAGGGAATCTAATTCAGAGCCCTGCTCATCCCTGAATACAGACTTCAGCCTCTCCCACCAGTGAACCTAACCAGAGCATAGGGGAAGCTTCATGACCTATTCAACGGTACTATCCACAGTGGCATTTCACAGAGAGCACCACCTGTGGCTTCCCTCCTCTTCAGACCAAAGCTGGTGGCCTCATCTAACCAGAGAATGCTGGACTGATTTGGGTGCCCAAATGAGCTGTAGAGGCCCTGGGTTTTGTCCTGCTGCCCTGCCAGGACAGGGAAGCTAATTCATAAGCCCAGCTACTGACTATACACCCAGGCCCAAGTAGTTAATAAACCTGACCAGAGAATCCAGGCAACCACGGAACCCATCCTACAGCATTACTTGGGTAGGGAACCAAACCAGCAGTCCTATTTGACTGTTCTCAGCTAGCAGCATAATCCCCATTCCTATCCTCAGAGCTTGAGGTGTTGCCTCACCCAAAAATAGACCTTAATAGCAGACCCCACTTGCCCAAGAATATTACCAGCAGACACACCCAGATCCCAAACTGAGCTGACTGGTGAAAAATTTCTCTGCCAAATCAAACCGTAAAACCTGGAAGAGTAGCCTGTTTACTCAAATGAACAGATACCAACATAAGAAATCAAGAATCACAAAAAATCGGCTAAATATGATACCACCATAAACTAAGAAAGCTCCATTAATGGTTGAAAACGTCCAAAACCCGGGAAGATCCACAAGACTCAAAAGACCTCAAATGGGTTGAACTCAAATAGGGCACATTGAGCTACATTATAATTAATAGTCAAAACTCAAAGACAGAGAAAGAATTTGAAGAGTAGCAAGAGAAAAGAGAGAAGTTACATACAAGGGAACCCCTATAAAACTATTGGTGGATTTCTCAATAGAAATTTTTTGGGCCAGGAGAGAATGAGATGACATGTTCAAAATACAGAAAGAAAATAATTGTCAGCCAAGAACTCTAAACCTGGTGAAGCTGTCCCTTAAAAATGAAAAAGGTATGAAGGTTTTTCTAAACAAAAGCTGAGGAAGTTCATTATCACCAGACCTGACTTACAAGAAATGCTAAAGGAAGTTCTTTGAGTGGAAGTAAAATAATTTAATTAACATGATAAAACATAAAAAGAGACCAGAAATCTCACTTGAGTAATGGTAAATATAGTGTCACTGAGATTTCATAGTTCAGAAATAGTGGTACATAATTTATTTAAAATTCACTTAAAGTCTAGTTTAAAAAAGCTAAAAAAGAAACACAGTAAAAATAAACATTACAATAATCTGAGTCATACAATATTAAAAAACGTGTAAAATCTAACAGCAGTAACTGAAAATGTGATGGAGGAATAAGAGTATAAAGTTTATGAATTGTATTGAAGTTAAGGTGTTATCAGTCTAAAATAGGGTGCTATAAGTTTGACTTATATGGGTAGAAAGTTATTTTATGCTAGCCTCATGGTGACCACTATACCTTTTCGGCCTTTCCCTTACTAGACTAATGGCTACAAATCATTTATGCTATCTTCTTCAACTGTGGTTCTAGATGGTTTAATTCTTTTTACAACTTTCTTCTGAAGTCTTTCCAAAGTTCCTACATCTTTCTGAAATAGTGGGCTCCTAAACAAAATAGTGATAAACGTCTGACTAATGTTCATTCTAGAAGAATTAATGAGTTTTTTTTTTATCAAACTGTCTTGATGACAAAAACCAGTAACTTTCCTTAACCTATAAAAATATGTGAAAATTTATCTTTTGTTGATTCATGTCTAGTTTGTCATCAGTTACAAGCCTTTCCTTCTATTTTCAAACACAATGGATTTGGGTTCTAGTTTTTATGTTTTATAGTCTTCTGTCCTTTGACTCTGTTTCACTAGTTATATGTTTGTTTTTGCTTCTTGACACTACTGTCTAAGATCTCAGTGACCCATACTGTCAGTGAATTTAATGCATATGCACTGCATATTGGCCATCATTCAAATGACTGATGAAAGTATTAAATGTGTGCCCATCAATCATGTTGACATGACTACTCACATAAGTCTAACACATTGTGCATGTCCACAGATCTATGGGCTACTGCCAAGTGTACAAATAGTGTTGAGAAAATGCAGAACAATAAATATTAGTCTTTCCAAATTGTGTTGTTAAGGAAGTAAATGTTTGTCATCACGACTGGCTAGGAAATCTCTTTATTCATAAATACGAGCATGTCTGAAAAGTACTGTGAAACTTCTCATTAAATATGATGGACAAACTCATGCTCAGTCATTAAACTTAACTAAAGAGATAGTAAAGTGATAAAACAAAAATATATAAGGACTAAGAGAATAGAAGAGGAGTCTATAGTGAAACAAAAAAGAGAAAGTGGCAACTGCCTTAACAGACCCAAAAATGTAGACCCTAGAAAGAAAACATGGCCCCTAAAATACTACAACTTAGTGGAATGCAGATACTGCTAGACGACAAAGTAGAAGTAGAACTAAATATTGCTGATGAGAAAGTAGAACTAAATATTGTTGAAGATATAAGAAGCAATTAAACCACCAGATCTTTTTGACAATTCTCTTCCATAAAAGACTCACAGTTTTTTCTCTGAAAAATTCTATGAAGCCATGGCACACCAGACACAGGGCACTCTTGTGGTTGGCAGTGAAGAGTCTGATCTCCAGACAAAGGTTCAGGAGACTCTTCCTTGGGAAACCTGCTTGCCCAAGAAAAAAAGGCCTACTTAAGTACTGACACTGAAGTTCTTCTCCCTTGAAATGATCTGGTTCAACCACTTGCCGGTGGAACCAGATCAACAAGACCTACCTACAGGCACAAAGCTTCCAATTAGCACTTGAATATCTCACAGAACAGCCAAAGATTTGGCCACCAGCCAATATGCATAGGCATTTGAAGAAAGTCTCTAATGTGTAAAACAGAAGCTTAAACTAACAGAAATAAGTGACTTGAGGGAAATACAGACTATGAACTAACAAAATTCTATCATTAATGTCTCCAAAGAGCTAAGAGTTGGCTTTCATGAAATAAGAACATGATGATCTTTTAAATTCCAAATGTAAAAAGAAACCTTGGAGATTAAAAATATGATAGCATAACTGAAAACTCAATAGAGGAGTTGGAGAGTAAAGTAGAGGAAAATTTCCAGAAAGTAAATCAAAATGCAAAGAATAGAAAATAGAGGAAAAATAGAGAGAAAATTAAATGACAAATGGAAAAATATTCAATATTCAATCATAAGAGCCCAAGAAAGAGAGAAGAATAAAAACAATAGGAGAAAATTATTAATGAAATAACCCAAGAAAATTCCTCATTTAAGTTTTTAGATTAAAATGACTTAGTAAGTTCCCAGGACAGTGGATGAAACTAAAACCACATCATTACATTTTTATAACGTATCAGACAGGACAAACTTATAACTATAACAATCAAAACTTCCCAAAGTATTCAGATAACTCTTTTTAAGTTAATAAGTTAATTCTTAGCTGTATTAAATAGTTTCTATTCCAATATTTTTAAAATATTCATTCTCTTACACTTTTTTTGTTTTTGTTTTGTTTTGTTTTTAAGATTTTGTTAATTTATTTGTCAGAGAGAGAGAGAGCACAAGTAGGAAGAGCAGCAGGCAGGAAGAGAAGTAGGCTCCCCACTGAGCCCAATGTGGGAGTCTAACCCACGACTCCGGGGTCATGACCTGAGCCACCAGGGCATCCCATTCTCTTATACTTTTTAAAGCTCAAATCACAAAGTTAATGTATCAAATTCTCTTAAACATAGCAAACACTCTAAATAACACAGATTATCTTGAGCTTAACACAAAAGCACTAATATTTTAGGTTTGACTGATTTTATCATCCTTGTTTTTAATTCAAAATTATACCAGGGTTAAATCACTTACCCATTTTAGGCAGAAAATATTAATGTCTCACACAGGTTGAAGTTATTGGATTGAAACTATAGAGCCTGATACCCTATGAAGCAGAGAAATAATGATTCCAGGATGATTCTACCCAAGACCACCCATATTGCTGCTAATTTTTCCACAGTTAATTAGATTTAACAAATCTCAATGCTCCTTAATTGATTTTGGATTCTTTTCATTCTTTGTCCGATTTTGATGATATCTTACTAGATTGATGATATCTTACTAGATTGTACATTCATCTAGTTATTATCATTCTATCAGCCACATTCTCTAGTCATACTTAAAAAACACCCACAATGTTAATTAATTTTAGTTTATGAAGAGGATTCAAATCCTGGCTCCATCAATTTCTAGCTCTATGACATGGACGAGTTGTTTAATCTCTCTGAATCTGTCTGCTTTACAATGAAATGGAAAGGAGACAACATAACTAAGCCCTACATAGGGTTTCATTAGCACTTTATAAACTATAAAAAAGCAATTGTAGTAAGGTAGAAGTTGTTTGTATTCCCTAAGAAAATCAGGAAAGAATAAACCAAAAGTAAGTTTTCCTTCCATATTATGGAAGGATTAGGGATAGGACTTTTGGAATAGAAGACTTTGTATTGTGACCAAAATAGGAGATAACCTGTAAAATAATGAAAATTATTTTTAAAATACACACCATAATGTATACATCCAAATTATTATAGTCTTCAAAGTACCTTTGTAATACTACCATTTTCCATAATCGTTTGACTCACTCGTTTCAGAGTCCATAATACATTTTTGTTAATATTCACAGTGCTAATAATTCTTGTCCCTTGAAGGTGAATTTGGTTTTAAAAATAAGTCACTTGAATACAAAATTATTCATTGCCAGCTGTCCCTTAACTGGGGACCAGTTTACAGAGCAGAGTATTCTCCAACAGTGAATAAATGTGGAAACTCTGTATAGATGTTTTCCATATAGAAACTCTATATAGATATGAGACGATCTCCAAGATTTTCCTTAATAAAGTTGAAGAATTGTTCATGAACATATTACTGTTTATGTTGAAAAATACAAGAGAAGTAAACACACATATGTGTTTGTATTTACTTAAAATATGTCTGAAAGTGTGTCCCTGAGAGGAAAACTTTGGTAGCTTCTGGGTCACAGAATGATGTAAATGTATTTACTAGTAATGAAATCAAAGGGTCTTTTTTGTTTGTTTTTGTTTTACAAATAAAGTCTGAAGAATAAAGTGAAGAAAGCAAGCTGAATAATATTTATGAATGAGACTAAAAATAAGGAAATGAAAATGATTTGCTTATCAAACCCACAAATTAATTCTCCATGGACAATTTAAAAATCCATTTTTAGAAAAGATTTGATTTCTTCCCTTGCTAGACTGATGACAACACATACTTTGAAGTATACATTCTAGTATGTTTGTTCTTTTTAACAAGTACGATATTCTCATTACCTTATGGTCACAGCTTACATATATTAACATATAAAAATAAAGCTAACAGAAGAAAGTAGCCTTTCACCTTTCTATAATTTTGCAAATTATTGTTACAAATGCATAAAAGCATGCATTCTCCAAGTAAACAAGTTCTTTCAAATATCAGAATTAGTCTGCTTCTAAAATTCTTGGGGCGCCTGGGTGGCTCAGTAGGTTAAGCATCTGCCTTCAGCTCAGATCATGATCCCAAGGTCTTAGAGATCCCAAGCCCCTGCGTGGGGCTTCCCACTCAGCAAAAAGCCTGTTTCTCCCTCTCCCTCTCCCTCTGACTGCTACTCCCATGCTTGTCGGCTCTCTCTTTCTCTCTCTGTGTCAAATAAATAAAATCTTTTAGAATTTTTCATTCTGTCATTAATTATGAATAATAAACTTTTGATAAATAAATAAGAATTCCTTAAATTATATTGATTTTCTGCTATACTTAGCATTACAGAATACCATTATCAACTTAGCTTTTTGTTTGTGTGTGTATGTGTATGTTTTGAAAAGATCTGTGTAGTGATTAACAGAGCTTTCTCTTCATTTTCACCTGTGGCTATCTGTGTGTTGATACAGCATCTAACATTTGTCGCTATGTATGTTGTTATATATACATTCCCAACATACAGCCTCCACATTTAAAACACTGGGACTTGCTGTTGGTAGCCAAAAAAAAAAAAGTTTTAAGTGTCATTTAGATCTGTTTTGATAGCAAAATTTATCATTACCTTTTTAAAATTTTAGCATTAGTAAGGACAAAAACACAAGAATGGTAAATCACTCTTGCTTTCAAGGTCTGAATGTCCTTTCAAATAGTTAACTGCAAAATGCATAAAACTGTGAAACACATAAAAATGGTATGTAACAAATAGTAAAACATAATGGAAGTTTAACTGTTAAAAGAATAAAACCTGCTAAATGAATAATAGCAGTAGCCAAGCTGGCTATGATTTCATGCTTTTCCATTGTAAAATGTAGGAATCCATTCACATACAATTCCAGAGGGAAAGTTCCACAGTTTTAAGTTATTTGTGGAGTAACAAATCAGCTTCACTAGAATCCTCCCCATTTTCAAGACAAACAAGACCTGCTGACGCTGCACATTCCTGAGAGAAGTAAAGATTAAACCTCCCAAGAAGTAGAAAAGCTTATCTGCTTTCCAAAGTAACCTGCTCTGTGCTCATATAAAAGATGACCACATAAGAAAGCACAAAATAAGCATTTATTATCATGAGAGGGCACATGTTGTAAGAATCAGTCTGCTCACTTGTACAATGGCAGGTGAGCTCCAATCCATGCCTCTCTAGTTCCCTATATTGTAAGTATTCCCTCAATGAGACAGAATTAGTGTATTTTGCAACAGGCTATTCCTTTCTTTTCTAATTTTACACAAATGGAACTCTTAACTTATGTTTGACAAAAATAACTAAACTGGAAAAACTCTCTTTACTACCTCCCTAATTCCTTTTGGTAGACTGATGTACCGCTGACCCTAATTCTTTACTTTCTCTATTATGCGAGTTTGGAGTTCCTCCATTAAAGCAAAGTATATTTTCATACCCAGTGTGACTTGCTGTGGCCAGAAGAATGAGGTAGGAGTCATGGTGCCCAGTTCCAAACTTAAGCCTCAAGAGGTCTACCATGTTCCCAGTTACTCTCTTCCATCTCTTCCATCATCATAAGAAGCATGTTGGGCTACCTATTGGTCATAGGAAGAGGACAAATGGAGCAGAGCCATCTCCAGCCAACTGTAGACATGACAGTGAACCTAGCCAAGACCAGCCAAACTGTCCAACTGAGCTCAGCCTGGAGACAGTGATTGGCAGAGTCATCAAAAATAATAAATGATTACTATTTTAAGTTTTGGCATAGCTTATTATGCAACATCTAACTGATATACTCTTTCAACATTTCTTTTTTTTTTCGATCATTTCTTCTTTCTACTTAAATGCTCCTCTGATCATTTTGTAAACTTGTAAGCCACAGAAGTGTTTTAATGTTATATGAAGTATTTTCTTAGACCAGGAGTTCCAGTTTTATTGTAGGTTTTAATATATCTTCTACTCTCTAAAAAAAACTCTTTAAAAAGCACATGACAAGAAATAATCTGATTTTTCTTACTCAACTGTATTTTTAATCAAGTTAATTAATCTCAGTAACATCAGATTATTCAGGGGAAAATGACCACATAATATAAGAAATTTGAATTATTAAATGTTTACGTATCCTCAATCTTTACAAAAATCTTCTACACATTAATTCATAGATGGATGGACTATCTTGGAAGAAGCCAAGTGAATATACTTTATAGTGAACTTGCACCTACAAGGACTGGGCAATTAATGAGAATGGAACTACCAAAAAAGTGAAAAGAGAAAAATCAATAAGGACTAGGAATGGATAATCTAGAAGGGCAGCATAAAGATTTCCATAGACATAATCCCCAGCAAAACAGTCATAACTGGCAAAAAGATAAAAATCAATACTACTTAAACTCTACAGAAATTGTCTTAAGGACTTATAGCAAATGAAGACATATTTATTAAAAAAAAAATCTACTAAATTTCAGTAACAATGAAAGTCTGTAGCATTTAAACCATGACCTGTTCCATACTTACCTTCCTCCAAGCTCAGTGTAACAGGAAATCCATTCTGGATGGGAGCAGCCAAGAACAGAGTGCTTTCTTCCCTGTCAAGCTCCCTACCAAGGGCTATAGTATGTCCCAGCAAAGGAAGGACACCAGCATTTCTTATCCCCATCTCCCTCAAATCCATGTTGCAAAAGCCCTATTGTAGGCATGAATAGTTGCAGGGTGTGAGGTTAACTACCCACACAGCTCTACAGCTCTACCCAAAATTTATTCATAGGGCAGAAATTCTACCTCAGGGGCATCAGACCAAGACTATTGCTCCAGTTCACTCATACGGCAAAGATGCCAAGCCAGGAGAGGTAGCCTGAGAAGACCCAGAATCATAGCCCATGCACTGCATGCCACTTGTAAGTAGGGGTGTCACTCCTAGAAAATAAAGTCACTCTCTCCTCCCCCAAATTCTGGGGCAGTGGTGCAGAGATTTTGCCCAGGAGAGAGATATAAGAACAAACAGTTCCAAGGTGCTCCCTAAGGAAATGGGCTTTACTAGGTATAGAGAGTAGGAAGTTCAGGCCCAAGGGTACTCTCAAAAGTGATGGGGAACCTGGCAGTAAGTAATTAAGAGTAGGGTAGTAGCATCATGGAGTAACAAGTTAAAACCATAGGTCAGCTAGGAGTTAATCAGAGAAAACCAGGGGAAGATAGAGCTAGGAATAGCCCTCCTGGGTTCAAAACAAACTAGAAAGACTATCCTCAAAAATTTCCCCTTCAGAGGGACCGAAATTTAATTGGATCAAGTTGTGAAGCAACTTCTGTCCCAGGGCATTGTCAAAAACAGAATGTAATCAGTGAAACTTAATTGCTAGGTGTGATATCCACACATGAAGACATGTAAACAGAAAGGCAACGGAAAGAGACAAATAGTGCACTGTGGCAAGAGAAATGCTACATTAAAATATTCCAATAAAGTCACTAGAGAAATAAAGAAGCAACAACAAACTCCACAGAGTAAGGGGCAGGAGAAGAAAAGGAATCTGTATACAGAGGTGCTACAATATATTATCTAAAAGGTTTGGTTTTTCAATGAAAATGTATAAGCAAACACAAAGGTATGACCCATACAAGGGGGACTGAGGAGGTGGGAAGCAAGCAAGTGAAACTCTTGAGAAGAGCCCAGATGTAGCCAAAAATTGAAGCAACTATCATTAAATAAAGAGGTAATGGAAGAGATAAGATGATAATGTCTCATTAAATTGGGAATATCAATTAAGATAAAGAAATGTATTTTAAAAACACAAGTTGAAATTCTGGAATTGAAAACTCAATAATTGAAATGAAATACTCATTAGAGGGGCTCAACAGTAGATTTGACCCAGCAGAAGAGATAAACAGCAAACCTGAAGAGGAATCAATAGAAATTATGCAATCTGAAGAATAGAAAGAAAAGAGAATGAAGAAAATAAACAGAGCTTTAGAGAAATGTGAAATGCCATTAAGCACAGCAGCACACACATAATGAGAGTGCCAGAAGGAGAGTAGAGAGAGAGAAAGCAGCAAAATAACATAAAGAGAGGTATATATTTGAAGAATAATGGCTTAAACTTTTTAAACAATCTGCATATCCTAGAAGCTTATTAAACTCCAAGTAAGATAAAAGCAATGTACAATGACATGTACCCGGACATGTCATCCTAAAAATATTGAAAGCTAGAGACAAAGAAAAAGTCTTAAAAGCAGCAAGAGAATAAACAAAACAAGGAAACCACCATAAAATTAATATCTGACATCACATCAGAAATAATGAAGGCCATAATTCCATGGGATAGCATTTTTCAAAGTGTTGAAAAGTGTTGAAAAGCATAAAAAACTATGAAGCAAGAAACTAAGAATTTTATACCATGTAAAACTCTTTCCCAAATTAATGTAAAATAAAGACATTCTCAAAACAGAAAATCCATTGCTAATAGACTCTGCTTACAATAAACACTATAGAAAATTCTTTATGCTGAGAACAAGTAATCCCAGACAATAATTAAAAGAAGCCGTATTACTATCAGAAATAATAAACTTAAAACAAAAAAATGGCACTAGAGATAATGAAGGACATTTTATAATGACAACAAGGTCAAACCATCAGAAAGATATAACTATTACAAATATATGCTATCTAACAACAGAGCCCCAAAGTACATGAAGCAAAAACTGACAGAATTGAAGGGGGAAAATACACAAACATTAATAGTTGAAGACTTCAATACCACACTTTCAGTAATACCTATAGTAATAAGACAGAAGATCAAGAATAAAAGAGAAGACTTGAACAACAGTCTAAACCAATTCAATCTAACAGCCTCCACCCTGCAACAGCAAGATATACATTCTTCTTGAGTGCCCCTGAAACATTCTCTAGCATTGAGCATATGCTAGGCAATAAAACAAGATTCTGTATATTTAAAAGATTAAATAATTCCAAGTATGTTCTCCAACCGACATGAAATAAAATTAGGAATCAACAGTAAAGAGAAGTTGAAGAAACTCATAAATTTGTGGAAGTTAAACATCTCGCTCCTAAATAACCAGTGCAATAAGCCAAAGAAGAAATCACAACTGAAATAAAAAAAAAATACTTTGAGATGAATAATAATTAAGACATAACATACCAAAACTTTGGTATTTATTTCAGTGTAAAATGTGTAAAAAGTAAAAACAGGGTATTTAAGGCAGTGCTTAAAAGGAAATTTATAGCTATAAATGACTATGTTTTTTTAAAAAGAAAAAAGCTCTCAAATCAATAACTTTTAAAGACACTGGAAAAAATTGCAAACTGAACCTAAAGCAAACAAAAGCAAGAAATCAATAGAATGGAGAAAATTAGCAAAACCAAAATTTGGTTCTTTGAAAAAAAAAAACAACGTTAACAAACTTTTAGATAAGTCAAGAAAAAAGGATAAAACACTGAAATTACTAAACTCAGAAATAAAAGTTGGGACATCACCAACCTTAAGAAATAAGGCAAATTCTGAGGAAGATACAAGTTACTGAAACTCTTTGGGAAGAAACAAAAAATCTGAATAGACCTATAACAAATAAAGAAATCAGTAATGAAGAAACTTTCCACAAGGATATCCCAAGCCCATATGACTTTATTGATGAGTTCTACCAAACACTTAAAGAATTAACACCAATGTTTCACAAACTCATCTAAAAAATGCAATAAGAGGAAACAATTCCCAAGTCCTTCTGTAAGTCCAGTATTACACTGGTACAAAACTGTTGCAAGAAAGGAAAACTACAGATCAATCTCTCTCAGGAATATAGATACAAAATTCCCTGACAAAATATCAGCAAACTGAATCCAGAATAAATATAATCCATATAAAAATAGTTATATACTCTGATCAAATCCAAATTACTCTAGGACTGTAAGGCTTGCTTAATATCTAGAAATCAATCAATATAATGATACCCATGATTATAAGGGCAAAAATTACATGATTATCTCCATAGATGCAGAAAAAAGCATTAAACAAAATCCAATTGTCTTTCATGATTTAAAAACCTCAACCAGGAAAAGAAGGAAAGTTTCTTAACCTGATAAAGGATTTGTAAAAAACATAGAGTTAACGTCAAACTTAATGGTGAAACACTGAATGCTTCACCCTACATTCAGGAACATTACAAGGATGTCTACTCTTGTAAATTGCATTCAACATTCTACTGTTGGTTCTAGCCAGAGCAATTAGACAAGAAAGACATAAAAAGCATCCAGACTTGAAATGAAGAAGTAAAGCTATCTATTTACCAATGACATGCTCATCTATATAAAAAATCCTAGAAAAAAAAAAAAAATCCTAAGTAATCCACCCCCCCAAAAAAATTAGAACTAAGTAGCAAGTTCATTGGGGTTGTAAGGTAAAGGATAAATACACAGAAATTAATTGGATTTCTATATCTAGCAATTAATAACCCTACAGTAAAATTTAAAAAATAATTGTATTTATACATATTTATAATAACATCAAAAGAACAAAACTCTTTAGAATAAATTTACCAAGGTAAGTGCAAAGCTTAGTTTTGAAAACTATAAAGTACTGCTGGTAGAAGTTAATTAGAACAAAAGTAAATAGAAAGATGTCCCATGTCCATTGATCAGACTTAAGATTGTTGTCAATATTCACCAAACTGATTCTATAGAGTCAATGCAATCTCTGTCCAAATTTCACCTTGCTTTTTTTTTTTTTTTCAGAAACTGACAAGCTGATCCTAAAATTTATATGGAAAATATAGGAGACCCAGAACTGCCAAAAAGAAGAAAAAAATGTTTTTTGAATGACAAAAACAATTTGGAAAGCATGCACTTTCCAATTTCAAAACTTATCACAAAGTTATAGTAATCAAACAATGTGTACCAGAACAAGGTTAGACTTAGAGATCAGTAGAATAAATTGAGAATCCAGAAATAAAAGCTCACATTTACTATCAATTGATTTTTCAGCAAGGGTACCAAGACAATTCAATGAGGAAAAATAGTCTTCTCAGCAAATGCTACTAGAACTGGCTATCTACACTCAAAAAAAGTTGTAACCCTTCCTAACAACATACACAAAATTAACTCAAAATGTATCATAGATATAAATGTAAAAAATAAAACTATAAAATCTTTAGAAGAGACAGAGTTCAATTATTATAGTCTGGCTATTGTCCATCCAGTCTCAGAATCGAGCACCAGCTTTGGTTTCTCTAGCAATTTAATCATTGTTAGCTTCAGTTCCTTCATTTATAAAATATCATGAGCAGTAGTCTCTACTGTCTAGGACAATAATATTTATTTCCTAATATAAATACAAAATACAAATATTGCCTAAACTGACCAAAATAGGTCCAATAATGCTAATACATTAGCTACTTGTGAGAAAAATAATGGGCCTTTTGTAAAAAATGAGGATATACTGAAATAGAAGATAAAAGCAGTTAGCATAATGTGTGACACAAAATAGGCAGAGGATTGTTAGACTTTATTATTTTTTTCTTTCCTTGGTTTGTGGCTATAAGATCATCCTTGTTATTTTGTTTTGGTAGTATGTATACAAAGCGAGACCCTACAATTGTGTGTGGTAATGTACAGCACTACAATGCTACATGACTACAGAAAGACACATTTTCCCTTCAAGAGCATATGGCTTTACTAAAGAAACCTGGAAAATATTCCTACTGGCTTGCTGAGAATAAGCAACAACTGAATCAGTTTCTCCATTTATTGAATCACATACTTTAGGCTTCCATCCCTTTGTAGATGAGTCTATTCAGACTGAGGCTTCAATTTTTCATACAAGTTTTGCGTATGCAATTAAATAGTTCAGCATTGAAGGAAAAGTCTTCATTTTTCCGTCTACTAAAGAACACACACAAACAATTGGATCGACAGGGTGCTTTCTGAATTACACATTCCATTTGCTGCAACTTAGTCCTCTCTCCTTTCAAGAACAATGTTGTTTATGGAACATTGGTTTAGACGGTGTGAATGGTTTCTTAGTTTCTCTCTTCTCCAAATTAGCAAATGCACCCCACACCCATAAGATGACAACAGTTAAAATGTAAACAAGCACAATAGCCGGGCCTGGAAAAGGAGACTTTAAGCCTTCCTAGGAGGGCGTGCAGAATATATTCCAAGTCTGGTATGTCCTGTAACAGACCAGCCCACTCTCACCTCCAATATATGGCTCAATTCTATTACAGAAATCACTTTACTGTTTTTGCATTCCAGATGCTTTCCTATAATCTGGCAAGAAGCTATAAATCCACAGCTTATATAAAATTAATTCTGAGAAGTTCAAGTAAACAGGAGTTGTATCCCCCACCTGGGTGTTGGGGTAGCTTCCTAATATAAGAGAAAAATCAGTATGCTGACTAAGATCCAAAGATTCTAATAAGTTACATGTGGCAAGCATTTTAGTAAAAGTCAAAGAAGTATAATAAAGCAAGAATTCTATAAAAGTTTATTATTTTCAATACTTTCTATTAGTAGTCTGAATTTTCAGGAGACTTGGCCAACTTTTTTGGAATACACTTGTGGCATATGAAACCCTTTGTGTTCTTTTCATTCATTTATTTATTTACGTAGTAACCACTGGCAAATGTTAATGAATAGCAGATAAAATATGCAACATTGAAAATCGAGTCTGAAGTTTTAAAGTGGCCTGATTACCAATGCACAAAATATGGAACACTGCAGTCTTTTTTAGTATAGTCACCTCGAATTCACTTTTAATCACTTTTAATCAAGGGCTTTAACAGATGAACACGCCTATTCTGTTTCTCATAGATTGCTCACAAATGCTAGCACTACTGCAAGTATATTTTTCTGGGACAGTTCAGAGAACACTTTTAAGGCCTATAAATTATTATCATCATCTAAGCCAAAATGTCATTGAGCTTAAAATGTTTGTCTGTCCAGTGGAATATAGACTAAAATAATTAAAGCTAGAGTCAACTCTAAACCAGCCTAGCCTTGGGCAAAAATCTGACATGAGACAAATTGCATTTTCCCAGAGTTATCTAGCTTTCACGTTTCACTATACCAATTCGATTTTTTTCTGGCCTTGTTATAGAACTTTATGGGAGGGAATGTGCCCTTTTAACTAGGTCACAAGCACTCATTGTGGTAATTTACTCTGTAAACATACCTATAGAACGTCAACTATCACCTCTATTTAATTGGTTGAGTATTGATAGCTGGTATAAAAAAATGACTCATGAATAAACTCTTATTGGTTGAAGTCACTTATGGCTCAACTAAGACAAAAAGCAATCCGTGATATACATATTCAAAAATGCAAAAATTGCTGACATTTACCAAAGACTTTCTATGTACCAGGCACTCCGCTCAGGCTTTTTATATATTACTTAGTTTAATCATCACAATAACTGCATGATGTTGTTGCTATTATAATCCTTATTTTACACATAAAGAAACTAAGTCACAGAGGTTAAGTGACGTCCATATCACATAGCCCCAGCAAGTGTCAGATGGGCTCTGAGCCAAGCATCCAACCATAACACCCTTTATTATTCACCATTTAATGTTCTCTTTCTATGGCATTTGTGATCGCCACTCTTACTGTATGGTTTTGCACAATTTCTAATTTACACAGTATATGTAAGTTTTCATTTGTTCTAACTAAATACTGAACAATGTCCAATTTAATATAATCTGAAGATAAATATCCCCAGAATAAAGTCTCTCTGAAAAATATCATGCATATTTGCATTGTACTTTATGCAAAATCCCCACTTGTGTGAACAAAGCAGGAATCTGCTAATGTGCAAAGAAGGAATGTTTTGAATCTCTGAGTTCAGCCAGGGGGGCATGTTTACTGTGGCCCAGAACCAGGTGTGAGGCCCAGCCAAGTGTTAGTCATTTGAGTCTCAATACAGTTGCTTAGTTCACCATGGAGTACAAGCCACCTGACTTCATATCTTTGAAACTAAGTACAGTAGCTGTAAGCACACTTAGCTCAGTCCTCTTCATAAAGTCAGAAGAATTAAAATAAAAATAGATTTAAAAGGTAATGGTATTTTAACCAGTTAACTCAATCAAGCAACGTAATGTGCGTTTTTGCCACTAAAATCAAAAGCTATTTGTAGCATTATGATTGAGAGCCAAGAGTGCCTGAGTTCAAGTGCCTGAGTGCCTGCCCCAAGCTTTCCTTCAAGCTCCACTGTGTCTTTAGAAAGTTACTTAAAATCTCTGGGCTTCAATTTCCTCATCTGAAAATTGGGAGTTATAAGTTGGGAATTAGGGTTGTTATAGGAATTTAATTAATAAATGGAGAATTCTTCCAAGAGTGGGTTTTCTGATCCTCTTTACTGGAAAATGAGCAAAAAAGAAGAATTGTTTTTATCCAGAAAAACACTTCAGGTCTTGCAAAGTGCTTGGGTGCCTTGATTCTGATTTCTCATTCTCTTTATCAATTTTTCTTAGGAGGTAGAAATGATGGCTGCCCTAATAAAGAGAAGAGAAAGAATGGCCAGAATCTATCATTTATTAAATGAAAGGTACCATGGATTATTGAAAGCAATTTTTACCTGTAGTTTATGCAAACAGGGAGTTATGGAGTCTCATTACAATCATGCAGGATAGACAAAAATATGCTTCAAGATAAAGAGGATCCAAAGACTGAAAAATAGTTCACATAGAAATTTTTGTTGCTTTTGGCCATTCTAACTGGTGTAAGGCGGCATCTCAGTGTGATTTTGATTTGAATCTCCCTGATGGCTAATGATGATGAACATTTTTTCATGTGTCTGTTAGCCATTTGTATGTCTTCTTTGGAGAAGTGTCTGTTCATGTCTTATGCCCATTTTTTGACGTGATTATCTGTTTTTTGAGTGTTGAGTTTGAGGAGTTCTTTATAGATCTTAGATATATCAGACCTTTGTCTGTAGTGTCACTTGTGAATATCTTTCTCCCATTCCATGGGTTGCCTATTTGTTTTGTTGACTGTTTCCTTTGCTGTGCAGAAGCTTTTTATCTTGATGAAGTCCCAAAAGTTCATTTTTGCTTTTGTTTCCTTTGCCTTTGGAGACATGCCCTGAAAGAAGTTGCTCTGGCCGATGTCGAAGATGTTACTGCCTATGTTCTCCTCTAGGATTTTGATAGATCACTGCCTTATATTGAAGTCTTTTATCCATTTCGAGTTTATCTTTGTGAATGAGGTAAGAGAATGGTCAAGTTTCATTCTTCTATATGTAGCTGTCCCATTTTCTCAGCACCATTTATTGAAGAGACTGTCTTTTTTCCAATGGATATTTTTTCCTGCTTTGTCAAAGATTATAATGGCCAAAATCAACAAGACAGTAAACAACAAATGTTGGAGAGGATGTGGAGAAAGGGGAACACTCTTACACTGTTGGTGGGAATGCAACCACATTGGAAAATAGTGAGAAGATTCCTCAAGAAATTAAAAATAGAGCTACCCTATGACCCTGCAATTGCACTACTGAGTATTTACCCCAAAGATGCAGATGCAGTACAAAAAAGGGCCACATG
>CM053604.1:48253890-48301338 GCA_028646535.1 Procyon lotor
CAGAAGATATGAACAGACATTTCTGCAAAGAGGACATCCAAATGGCCAACAGACACATGAAAAAGTGCTCAACATCACTCGGCATCAGAGAAATATAAATTAAAACCACAGTGAGATACCACCTCATACCAGTCAGCATGGCTAAAATTAGCAAGTCAGGAAACGACAGATGTTGGTGAGGATGCAGAGAAAGGGGAACCCTCCTACACTGTTGGTGGGAATGCAAGCTGGTACAGCCACTCTGGAAAACAGTATGAAGGTTCCTCAAAAAGTTGAAAATAGAGCCACCCTACAACCCAATAATTGCACTACTGTTATTTATCCTAAAGATACAATTGTAGTCATCCGAATGGCACATGCACCCAAATGTTTATAGCAGCAATGTCCACAATAGCCAAACTATGGAAAGAACCTAGATGTCCATCAACAGATGAATGGATAAAGAAGATGTTGTATATGTAGACAATGGAATACTTTGCAGCCATTGAGATTCGCCATTTGCAATGATGTGGATGGAACTAGAAGGTCTTATGCTAAGCAAAATAAGTCAATCTGAGAAAGACAATTATCATATGATCTCTCTAATATGAAGAATTTGAGAGGCAGGGTAGAGGGTTGTGGGGGGTGGGGAGGAAATGAAACAAAATGGGATCAGGAAGGAGACAAACCATAAGAGACTCTTAAACTCATGAAACAAACTGAAGGTTGCTGGGGGGTAGGGAGGTAGGGATAGGGTGGCTGAGTTATGGACATTGGGGTGGGTATGTGCTATGGTAAGTGCTGTGAAATGTGTAAGCCTGATGATTCACAGACATATACCCTGGGGCAAATAATACATTTTATGTTAATTTAAAAAAAAAAAAGAATAAAATCTTCAAGATGGTCTGGATAGGGAAAATAACATGGGAGTACATATACATCTTACTATTTTTAACTTAACCAACCTAATTGTGATGATTAATTTGATAGGTCAACCTGACTGGTCATAGAGTGCCCAAATATTTAGTTAAACATTATTTCAGGGGTACATCTGTGAGAATGTTTCTGAATTAGATCACTGTGTGGAGTGGAAGACTTAGTAAAGCAGATTGCCATCTCCAATATGGGTGGGCATCATGCAATCAGTTGAGGGCCTGAATAAGACAAAAAAAAAAAAAAAAAAAAAAACACACAAAAAACTGAAAAAGGGGGAATTTGCTCTCTTGACCTGATTGAACGAGCTGGGACACCCGTCTTTTCTGCCCTCAGACTGAGACTCACACCAATAGCACTCCTGGGTCTTATGGCTTCAGACACAGACTAGAACTACACCACCAGTTGTCCTCAGTTTCCAACTGGCAGAAGAGAGATCATGGGACTTCTTAGCCTCTATAATCCTGTGAGCCAATTCTCCATAATAAATCACTTTGTATGTATATCCTATTGGTTCTGTTTCTCTGAAGAACCCTTACTAATACATTATCCTTAAACCAAAATGAGAAGGCATTCACTGGAGTATCATAAATCATTTAAAGCTAAGGGTCTGATCTGTGTCTTGATCCTGTAATAATATTTTTTAAATCTTCATAAGTTTAAAGAAGGTGTTTTATATACTGTTCTGGGGAACACTGACTTTTGAACTTACTGCCTACAGGGCTAATTTGTATGAGAGTAGGGAATATATGACTATCCCTGACAATATCTATATCTGGATACTTTGAAGAAGACAGTTCTATCTTCCACCATTCTGTCAGATTTTCAACAACAAATACAAAAACTGCATGTGAAAAGCTCGTATTATGGTAAAGGCCATTCACAGCTGATGGGTCTAGGATGGTCATCATTCCAATTTTAGTATATGTGCTGCCGAAACGAGCACTAGGATGGTCATCAAAGAGTACTAACCCACTAATTCCAAAATCAAAGTAGTGATAATATTACCACTAAAAGGGGAACAGATCATGGGACACCTGGGTGGCTCAGTCAGTTAAGTGCCCAACTCTTTGTTTTGGCTCAGATCATGATCTCAGAGTTGTAGGATCGAGACCTTCCCACACTGCCCTATGGCCCCCCCTTAAGATTCCTGCTTTGTGGGCTCCCTCTCCCTCTGCCCCTCTATCCTTCCCCCTGCTCATGTACTCTCTCTCTCTCTCTCAGTAAATAAATAAATAAAATCTTTAAAGAGGAACAAAGAATGGAACGCATCATAGCAAAGAAAGAAATTCACAGTCTTTAGTATGTTTGTATTGTTTTTGCCAAAAATAGCAAGCCATAAACCAAACAACTCATCAAAATTAGATTTGGATTTAGTTCCCTATATTTAGGCTTATTATGTATTACCCCTATAATCCAGCTCTCAAAAGTAATGAGATATATATAAAATTGGTTTCCAGTTTATTGGTATAGATTTTTCAATTGGACACAGTGAGAGTACTTACAAAACAGTAGTTTGGAGATAGTGACAACAGAATTTCTACAGAGATGATGGATTAACTAGCTTTGTGATTGGAATTATATACTGTTTTGAAGATTATTGTATTCTAGGTTTTGAACATAATTAAAATCTTTATTGTTTGCTGTTAGTTACATACTATGATCTTCATCAAATTCAAATTTTCCATTAGAATTCTTATATTTTTCCTTTTTTTGGCTTCATACTAATAGTCAATGAAATATTCTGATATATCTTGGAATATTTGCCTTTAGTATATGCATGAGAATGACACTGTAATTCCTTCAAAATTATTTTTTGCTTTATATTTTGTACCTGTTATTTTATCAAATAATTTGTTTTCTGGGGTGCCTGGGTGTCTCAGTAGGTTGAGCAACCAACTCTTGGTTTTGGCTCAGGTCATGGTCTTGGGGTCATGGATTCAAGCCCCTAATGGGGCTCCATGCTCAGTGAGGAGTCTCCTATTCCTCTCCTTCTAACCCTCCCCCTACTTGCACACGCACACGCCCTCCCTCTCTCTAAAACAAATAAATAAATCTTTAAAGAATAATCATTTGTTTTCACATACTTTTGCTAACTGTGTAGGAATTCGTGTAAATGAATTTTATTTTGCTATTTAACATGTATCAAAGTTTACTGAGATATTTCATCACTTGCATAATCAATGTAGACTTGTTCACATTTATTTTAGCTCATGGATTGCTTTTTAGTCACCAATATTCATTGAGATAAAGTACTAGAATATCTACTATGTGTGCCATGGGACTCAATTTATCAGTAAATCTGCTGTATTTTATTGACTGTTATGTGTTACTACAAATATATTTCTTTTTAACTATGTAATTTTATACTTTTATACAATTTATTGAAAATTACTGCATACTCAGAATTTATCACTTACTACTAGACTCTGGTATATTATATAACGTACAATGTAATTCATTTCTAGTAGGCCATATCACAAGAATACAGGAGTCCATATGAAATGGCTCACATTAACCAAAGATGGAAAAATCTGAGCATCCAAAAAACTTTGAATGCTATTGACTAACACACATAAACAATATAAAAATTCATATAAAATAGAGAAAGCTACTCCTCTTCCCCCTCCAAAAAAATAGAAAAAAAATAGAATAAGCAATCCTAAAATTTGTATGGAATCACAAAAGACTCTGAATAGTCAAGCAATCTTGAGAAAGAAGAATAGAGCTAAAAGCAGCACACTCCCTAATTTCAAACTATATTACAAAGCTATAGTAATCAAAACAGGATGGTATTGGCATAAAAACAGATGAATAGATTAATAGAGCAGGATAGAGAGCCCAGAAATATACCCACCCATGTACAGTCAATTAATTTATGACAAACGAACCAAGAATACACAATGGGGAAAGGATAGTCTCTCCAATAAATGGTGTTGGGAAAACTGGACAGTGACATACAAAAGAATAAAACTGTACCACTCTTATACCATACACAAAAATAAACTCAAATGGATTAAATATAAATACAAGAAGACCTAAAACCATAAAACTGCTAGAAAATATAGGCAGTGAGCTCCTTGACTTTGATCTTGATGATGATTTTTTGGATTTAATACCAAAAGCAAAGGCAATAAAAGCAAAAATAAAATAGGAGTACATCAAACTAGAAAGCTTTTTGCATGGCAAAGGAGACAATCAACAAAATGAAAGGAAAGCTATGGAATGGGAGAAAATATTTGCAAATCACATATCTGATAAGGGGTTAACATATAAAATGAATTTTTTTAAAAAACACATGTTTTTAAAACTCAATAGCAAAAAAACCAAACAAACCAATTTAAAAATACACAGAGGATCTGCATAGACATTTTTCCCAAAGCAGACGTATAAATGGCCAACAGGTATATGAAAAGGTATGCAAAACCACTAACCATCAAAGAAATGCAAATCAAAGTCACAATGAGGTATCACCTCATACCTGTTAAAATGGCTCTTATCAAAAAGACAAGAAATAACAAGTGTTGGCATGGATTTGGAAAAGAGATAACCCTTGTGCCCTGGTGAGAATGTGAACTGATGTAGCTGCTGAGGAAAACAGTATGGAGGTTTTCCCCAAAACTAAAAACAGCAATTCTACTTCTGGGAGTATATTCAAAGGGACTAAGAGCTCTAATTCAAAAAGAAATTACTGATTAGATCACCAATTAGTAATGAACACCCTCATGTTCATTGCAGCATTATTACAATGGCTAAGACATGGAAACAACCTGAGTGTCCATAGCTTGATGAATGAATAAAGAAAAGGTAGGTGTATAAACAATGGAAATCCTGCCAGCTGCAACAACATGGGTGGACCTTGAGGGCATTATGCTAAATTAATAAGTCAGAAAGAGAAGGACAAATACTACATAATCTTACTTATATGTGGACTCTAATTAAAATAAAACAAGAAACATAGACGCGAAGAACAGAAGCTGCAGATGTTGGTAGATAAGGTGGATGGGGGGTAAAATGTGTAAAGGTGATCAAAAGGTACAAACTTCCAGTTATAAAATAAATAAGCCTAGGTACATTATGTCCACAATGGTGACTATAGTTAATACTATATTGCATATTTGTAATTGCTAAGAGAGTAGATCTTTAAAGTCTTCATCACAAGAAAAACATGTTTGTAAATATGTTTGTTGATGGATGTTAACTAGACTTATTGTGGTGATCATTTCCCAATTATACAAATATTGAATTATATACTTATTATTATATTATTATTATATATAATATATATATTATTATATACTTATATATTATATACTTGAAATTAATATAATGTTATATGTCAAATGTATCTCAATAAAGGGCGCCTGGGTGGCTCAGTTGTTAAGCATCTGCCTTCGGTCCAGGTCATGATCCCAGAGTCCTGGGATCAAGCCCCGCATCGGGCTCTCTGCTCAGCAGGGAGCTTGCTTCTCCCACTACCATCCCCTCTGCTTGTGTTCCCTCTCTCACTGTGTTTCTCTCTGTCAAATAAATAAAATCTTAAAAAAAAAATGTATCTCAATAAAAAAAGAACCATAGGATGTGTATATGTATATGAATAAACATGACTGGAAAGCAAAACAAAAACCAGGGGAAAAAATATAAAAGTTTATTGAATGGGTTATCTGCCTTGCAAACAAAATCCTCTTTATATATCACTGAAAATTAAACAGACAAACAAGCAAACAAAAACCTTACTGGACACCACTGACAGTAACTAGGACACTAACTCCTTATTTTAACTATCTGAATACTAGCTATTAAATAAAATATTGAGCTTTTATTTTGCCTTTTCCCTGGATTTCCTGTATATCAGAGTAGCCAAATAACTAAATGATAAGAAAATTCCAACTATTAAATGTGCAAAAAAACACAGAAACAGAAAAATCATTTTGTACCTCTTTTTTTTCTTTGTGATGAGAACTCTTAGAATTGGCTCTCTTTTTTTTTTATTTTATTTTTTCAGTGTTCCAAGATTCATTGTTTATGCACCACACCCACTGCTCCATGCAATATGTGCCCTCCTTAAATTTGTACCTCTTAAGTAATATTTAAGTCAGGAAAAAGTCATCAGCACATTAAATCATTAGATGACAGTGTTCATAAGAATTATAATGGAGGCATCAGGCTGTCACCACCTGAAATCAATGGTTAATCTAGCATCATGAAAGTGAGACAACCAGATATTGTATGCTTCCTACCATGATACAGTATGAAGATGGAGATTCTGCTGGAGATTCTCTCTCCCTCTGCTCCTCCTCCTACACTCTCTCTCCAAAAATAAATAAGTCTTTTTAAAGACTTCTCAAAGAGTCTTACCAAAAAAATTAAACATGCATCTATGAAAACTTCTAAGCTAACTTCCAAACAAATGCAATATATTAATTTAACTTAGATAAAGCAAATGTAGCAAAATTTTAGTAGTTATTAAATCTTGGTGAAAAATAGAGAGTGATTAAATGAACAGGCTTTTCTAATTTTGTGTATATTTGAAAATTTCATAATTAAAAATAACTGTCACACAGTATCGGGTATTCCTATTTACCTTAAAACCCCAAAATATGGCCCCATAATGGCATGACAAGGTTACACAGACCTTAAAACATTATGAAAGAAGGGATTTTTGAATCTCGTATCTATTGGAACTGTCACCAGCTTCTCATAATAAGAACTGCATCTTTTGGGGCTCTTGGGTGGCTCAGTCTCTTAAGTGTCCAACTCTTGATTTCAGCTCAGATTATGATCTCAGGATTGTGAGATCGAACCAGGCACCAGGCTCCGCACTGGGTGCAGAATCTGCTTAAGATTCTTTCTTTCCCTCTCCCGCAGCCCCTCCTCACCCTGCAAAAAAAGAATTGCATCTTTCATTAATATTTTTAATAGGCCAAAGTAGATGACCAAAGACGACAGTCCAGTTGCAGCAGAAAGAAATGGAACCTATAACAAATGTAACTTATAATGATAATATCTATTTATTAAGTGCATGTTCTGTACCAGGCACTGTGCTATGATGCCCTTCACCCTCATTTCCGTTATAATCATCTCAACATAGTGAATATTGATATACCTGGTTAACAGATAAACTAAGGCTAAGAGAGATGTTAATTAATTTGGTTAAGATCACAGAGCTAGTTATGGCAAAGACAGAATTCAAAGCCAGCAGTTACAGCACAAAGATCATATTTTCAACTCTTCACAAGGAGTAGCATATACTCATATCCATGGTCCCCTTCCCAACAACCCAATATTCCTCACAAATCAAAAAAGAAGGGGGGGCTTGGCTGGCTCAGTCAGTTAAGCATCTGCCTTTGGCTCAGGTCATGACCCCAGAGACCTGGGATCAAGCCCCACATTGGGCTTCCTGCTCAGCTGGCAGTCTGCTTTTCTCTCTTCCTCTATCTCCTGCCCCTGGCTTGTGCTTTCTCTCTTTCAAATAAATAAATAAAATCTTTTTTTAAAAAAATATATTGCAAGTATGGTTAATGTATATAATGACGTACTTATCTATAGTTGCAATAAAGAAGACTACAGTTGACCGTTGAATGACACAGGAGTTGGGGTGCCAAACCCTGTGCAGTCAAAAATCCATGTGTAACTTTGGACCCCCCCAAAACTTGATAACCAATAGCCTACAGTTGACCAGAATCCTTACTGATAACATAAACAGTTGATTGACACATATTTTGTTATGTATTCTATACCATATTCTTAAAATAAAGCTAGAGAAAAGATAATGTTATTAAGAAAAATATAAGGAAAATGCATTTACAGTACTGTACTGTATTGGAAAAAAAATCCATGTAACAATGGATGCACACAGTCAAACTCATGTTGTTCAAGGGTCAATGGTATATAATCTCAGCACCTGAATCTCTCCACCACGTGAGTTTTGGAGACGGGAAAAAACTATCTCCCATTATTGGGATTGAAAATGCAGGCGTTTGCTAATTTCCCTTGAGCTAGAATATGAGCTATGACCTAGACTCTGGTAGATAACACACACACTTGCCCTAGATTTTGAATGGAGAACCAGCACACCGAAGAAACAGGAAACAAAGAATTCTCTCTGTTTGCAGTGGCTTCTGCAGCAAGATTGAGTGTCTTAGGCTGCAAGGGACTGGAATAACCAACCAATGTTCAGTGCTCGTGGCTTAATTGTGGGAACTGTAGGTTTCAGCACTCAGCCAGAGAAGCAGTGGGCCCTTAGAAAGATCTGAAGCCTAGTATTGGACTTTGCTATCTTCATTCACAGCTTCCACACTGGTTCTCCAAACCTCTTGGTGATTCTGTGATCTACTCAACAGCCATTTAATAAACCACTTTTCTGCTCAAACAGCCAGAGTGAATTTCCTGCAACTAAATACATGAGCTGATTTACCAAAAAAAGGGTTAGGTTAGATCCTAGTGTCAAACTATATACCAAATGTCAAATGGATGAATGGATTAACTGTTTAAAAGTAGTATATTTAAAATGGAAAAATATAGGTGAATATCTGATCTCTAAATAGGGAAGGTCTTCTTTGGATATCAAGTAAAAATTTTTTTACATAAATAAAAGAGTTCTATAATTTAAAAAATAATGACAAACTGAACTAAAAGAAATATTTGCAACATTTGTGGTACACTTTTACTATTATAGATATAGTACATTTATATATTATGTTTTACAGGTTAATAGTAAAAACATCAATCAGTAGAATGATGAAATATGTGAATAGAAAATTCACAAAAAAGAAAATATACATATGAGTCAATATATATCTGAGAAACAATTCAAGCTCAATAATGAAATAAAGCCCACAAGTAACCCAGAATTCCCATTCATTTGTACAATAAATGCCATGTGCCTTCTATGTGCTATGTTAGGTAATAATACATCAGTGAACAAAGGTAAGCCAGTGATATCACTCTCTATCTCAAACTTCTTCTAGAGTTGTCATTAATCCTCTCAACAGCCAATTGTATTTCTCTCATTTTTTATTCTTACCTGAAATCTTGTGAGAAAAGCTTAGGATTAGGAAAGTAATCAAATATGGAGTATGAAAAATGAGCAATTATGCATAATAAGCCACAAAGTAGATAAACAGATGGGAATAGTTAACTGAAATTTATCAACTTTATGAGTAGGTGAACAATGATCAGGAAGTGAAAAAATTAGTTACTCCCAAATATAAGTCAAAAGATAAGTTATTTTTTTAGGAAAAATGAGACAGACATGTTATTTTGATAAATGTCTATGACTTGCTTACTCAGGCTCCAAAATTATTCAGAGGAAATTGCAGTATGTGACAAAAATTCAAATATTCCCCACAGTCCTACAAATTTGGCACTTGACGCCATCTATCTCCTCTCTAGTGGTGATTTATACCAGAAATAAAAGTGCTCCTTGATCATTAGTTTTCATTTCTAAAACTACTAAAAATTAGTTTTGTACTAAAACTACTAAAAATTAATCTTTAACTTGGTATGGTCGGTCAAACATGTAGGAGGGACCAATTTAATCCTCATGGCTGTAATATATTTTAGAAGGAAATTCTTGGAAAGCTACAGGTCGTAGATAATACACTTCACGGTATAACTTCGCTGAACTTGTCCTGGGGTTCCGATTTGTGAGCCTTGGGAAAGATATTCATCCCAGTATGTGTTTTTAAGTTATTCAGTAATTTGTGACTTTCTGAGTCATATCTTTAAAAAGCAATAATTAGCTTATGAGAATAAAATATGTTGAATTACAGAGAGTTAAACATTAATTTAGGAATTATCTAGTACCAATCTCTACCAACTGTAGCCACTGACACTTTCTCCCTCAAATCCTGACTTACTTCAATTCAATCTGGATTCAGTCTTGGCATCACCACCTCCCATAAGCAGCCTAAGCTTACGTGGTTTACAGCAACAAAGATTAGTATGGGTTTCCCTTTGTTCTCACCACAGAGAAAAATATCAATATATATATATATACATATATGTATATATATATATTTTGTATATATATGTATATATATATATTTTAATTAGAACAAGTCTACTAATTCTAAAGTCAGCTAAGTTTCTATCCAAATAAATAATAAATTTTATTCACATTTATTACATTTTCAAGATATAAAATACAATTCTAAAATATTTAAATTGCACATTCATGAATTAATAATTTAGGATATTTTATTAGTCTTCTATTGCCACATAACAGGTTACCACAAATTTAGTGGCTTAAAATAGTCATTTATTATCTCACAGTTCCATAGGCCAGAATCCAGATGGGCTTCTCTATGTTCTCCACTCATAGTCTCCCAAGACCAAAATCAGGGTGTCAGCCTGGCTAGGGAGAAATCTATTTCCAAGTTTGGTAAAGCTGCAATAGACTAAGTGGCTTAAACAACAGAAATTTATTTTCTTCACAGCTCTAGAAGCTGGAAGTTCAAGATCACAGTGCTATCAGGGGTGGTTTATGATAGCCCTACCTTTCTTCATTTGGTCTTCCCCATGTGCATGTTGGTGTCCCAATTTCCTCTTCTAAGAACACCATATTGGATTAGAGACTACCCTAATGATCTCATTTTAATTTAATTACCTCTTTAAAATCCTATCTCTAAATACAGTCAGATTCTGAGGCACTAAGGGATAGGACTTCAACATATAATCTTGGGGGGACACAATTCAGGCTATAACAAAGCTAATTCAGGTTGCTGGTAAAACCCAGTTCTTTGTAGTTGTATGTTTGAAGCTCCCTTTTCCTTAGCGACTGTCAACAAGGGACCACTCACTGCTCCTAGAGGCCACCCATGTTCCTTCTCATATAGTTCTTTTCATCCTCAAACCAGGATTGAGTCCTTGAATACTTCTCATACCTTGAATTCCCCTGGCTTTTCCTACTGCAATCAGCTGGAGAAAACTCTCTGCTTTGAAAGGTTTGTGTGATTAGATCAGGTCCAAAAAGATACTCTCCCTATCTTAAGGTCTACTACGTCATAGCATAGTATAGTCAGGAGAGTGACAACTCCTGTGCACAGATCCCAGAGATTAGAGCAGGACATCATTGGAATGTTATTTTATAAATTCTGCTTACCACAAATACTGAAGCTACATTTTCATCAAATGGGACATTTTGGCATGGCAAAAATTGAAAATATAATCAGACATGAATTGACTTAAAAGAATTTGGGTATGAGGACAGTATCCTGTGTGGTTCTCATCACCTTGATTGCATAGTCTTTGGAGTTCGCAGAAGGAAAGACAGGCTCTCTTCTGTACTCTACATAGCATTTTACCAATTCCCTCAGCTATTCCATAAATCTAAAGACAGTTTTAAATTTAGAATGGCAATAGGGCCACTGGCTAAATTTAGGGACAAGAACTTAGCAGGAAATCACTTATTTAAAGGTGGTTTTTAAAATATTCAAAAAATATCCCCCAGTCAATTTTATTTTCCTTATTGTCTAAATTACTCCCTATTACTTGCTTAGTGGTTATGCAAGAATACTCCTTCCTTTCTAATGATTGAACCCATGTGTAACCACATAGGATTTAATAAAAAAAAAACCTCATCACCTAGTCTTTAAACAATTAACATTCTACTGGGAGAGGAAGCTAGGTGGTGAGTTTACAAAGAAAATGCATAAAAACTATGTTTATGTGTCATATGACTTGAAAATGAAGTAAAAATTTGCTGGGTCCTTCATCATCTCTTGATCAGATTACTGCAATAACTTTTCTACTGATCTTTCTTACTTTGGTCTTGTTCTGTTTCCCTCCAATCCATTCTCCACTGCTACCAAGTAATCTTCCCAAAACACTCCTTACTACCTAGAGGATGAAATCCAAGCTCCTTAGCATGGTACATGTCATCCATGAATCACTAATCACCCTCGACCATATTTCCAGGCCCATCTCCTGTCATGGCACTCAGCTAGTCATCAGCCAAGTGATCTATCAATGAGTATTTTTGTAAACATTATTTTTTACTATTTATTCCTAAGATGTAATGGATATTACAAAAATGTGTTAAATGAATGAATAAATCATGCTCTGGCATGCCTTTATATTTCTATATATATGTATATACATATCTACTTAAAAAAATTTTATCTACTTAAAAATAATTTTAAGTAGATAAATATCTACTTAAAAAAAAAATCTACTTAAAAAAAATTTCCTCCCTATGTTCCTCTCTGAGTTCCCATTCATGCTACCAAATCCTGCTCTTGTATCATCCTTTCCTGAAGCTTTTCCTGATCAACCTCCTCCTCCTACAATGGATTTCATTATTTTTTCATTTGTCCCATCTTACATCCTTGTGGATTTTCAAACATACAAATCATATTTTAATCATATGTTTTCATGTTCTTTTTGTGATTTGTAGACCAACAGCATCAGCATTACTGGGGAACTTTTTAGATATGCAAATTTGGGATTCCCATTTCAGAGCTGCTAAATCAAAAACTCTGGGGCTGGGGCCTAGCAAGCTCTCCAGGTAATTTTGATAAATGCTTTTGAGAACCTACTGCCTAAGGACTTGCTTTACTAATCTTATATCCCAAATACCTAGCACAATTAGATGATAAGCAAATGTTTACTGACCTGAAACTTTAGATTCCAAGTCTTTAATTCAATAGAAGCACCACTAGTCTTCTGGGTGATTTCCCCAGATAAGATTCCCAAATGTTTAAAAAAAAAAAAAAAAGAAGAAGACAGAGACTGAAAGACAGCTATTGACCCTGGGCTAATTTATTTTGGCAATGAAACTAGTAAAAAATATGTATATAAAGTTGTGAAGAATGTTTCCAAATAATCTTTGTAAAATGTTTACAGAATATGTCCAAGAAACATGGAGCCAATACCAGAGTTCAGTACCAATTTATTTTTCCCTTCAAAAAATTATCTCAAACCATAAATTTAAGTTATGTGAGGGTCAGGAAATTACTGGCAGGAAATATTCTCTCATTGAAACTTAGGAGAATTGTGTTGTCATAGTTGTTGTGTTTCTCTTGTTTCAACTTGTTGAGTTGAGTTTCTCTTTACACAAGAAATTATGTGCTGGGCTATGATCTTGAGCATTGTGGAAATTAACAAATGCTGTCTCTCTGGCCCTTTATCTCCAAAATAGCAACCTCTTTATCAAGACTGATACTATTAAATGGAAGAAATCAATCCTCATCTGCCTGGAATCACCATTGCCTAATTAACTGATTTTGTGCTTTTTCAAAGGAGCCTAAAGGAATTAGAAGCAATCAAAAGTAGATCCTGGCAGCAAATGTTCTCAATCCAATCCCTGGGATTACAACTATCAAATAACAGTAAATAAGAGAATTATTTGGCCAAGCAGTAACCTGGTGTTCTTGAACATTCCTTCTGGCACTTTCACTACTTAAGATTAGTACACACACAGACCACTTTGAGCAACTCATTATTGATAACATTCTCATGGCATAAATCAATATTTTTAATATTTCTCCTTGTGAAAGAAAATCAGAGCAGGAGGAGAAAGATCTTTCATATATATGATGAGCCTCCTCCCTAGAATTTATTATACCTAACAGCACCAGTCAGTTCACCAACACTCCTACTTTTTGAAAAGAGCTGTTTCTTATTCCATGAAAGTTAAAAATCAACACCGAAGAGTCTGAAGTTGAAGGAAATTTTCTGAGCTGACAAGAGGGATGTACAGAACCTTCATGTTCTCTTCCTCTGTCCTTTCACTTATCGACTAAAAAAAATTGTGTAAATTTCAGCTACAGAGAAGGAGTGAAGGCATTTTGATAAGGGATGAGTTATAGCCGAATAAATCCTTGTCTAAAGCATGAAAATCTTTAGAAGTGATCTAAGAAATGAAGTTTTACTTCCTGCATTCGAAGTAACAAGATTCTAGAAACTTCTGCATTGCCTACTGTTACGGTCTGTTTGTGTATCCCCCAAATTCATGTTGGAATCCTAATGCCCAGTGTGATTATATTAGGAGGTGGGGACTTTGAGAGGTGCTTAGGTCATAAGGGTCTGGCCCTCATGAATGAGATCAGCACTTATATTAAAGGAATGATAAAACTCCTAGCCCTTTCTGTCAGGTGTGGACAGAGTGAGAAGCCATCAGCTCTGAACAAGGAATAAGTTTCTCACCAGAACATGACCATACAGGCACTCTGACTTGGACTTCCTAGCTTTCTAGAACTATATGAAATAAATTTCTGTTGTTTATTTGCCTCCCAGTCTGTGGCATTTTGTTATTAGCAGCCCAAATGGGCTACGGCACCTACCACATACCTACTACATATAGATAAAAACTCACAGGTCTCTGCTTATCTATTCAAATTGCTAAAATCTCTAAATATCCTACTGTAAAGATCAAGGTCTATGTCAGGTAACTCAACAGAAAGACATAAAAGGTGTTTGGAAAAGTTGAAAAACCAAAGATGGGTCCTTGAGACAACCCAGAAATTAGTAACAGAAGGAATCTGTGACCATCTTTAAGTCTAGAGCAACTAGAAGAGGAGGAGATGAGGGGACCAACCCTAAAAGCCAACCTGTGCAGTAAGAGCTGGTTTCATGAGTTGACTGCCCAGGATTAGCTGGAACAATCATGGAGGGCCATCCTACAAAAGCCTGTAACCGTGATGAGACACAACCACTGCCAGAGAACCCAAGCCAATGACGGGGAGTGGAATGCCCGGGCATCTTGTCCTCCAATCTCTCACCAATATCTTCCATTGGCCAAAACTAGTCAAAATGTGTCCACGAGGGGAGAAAAAAATGGAGTGGGTAAAGGGGAGTTGGGAAAATGTATCTGAGAACAAATAGGCTGCTCTGAGCAGCTCCTTGTTCATAACACTCCTATGGTAGAAGTCATCTCACTTTTCACCCTAGTTTTTGTTTTTAATGCTTTTTGGGATGTTAAAATGCAATGGGATACATAGAGCTGTAATTTAACTTTTAAAGATTAATGAATGAATCAGCAGTTCTTATATATGAAGTATTCCTATCTTAGAAACAAAAACTATTTTAAAGCTACTCCCAGAGTATGGCCATGGGAAAATATACCCCAGCATTTTTTAAAATTTATATAGCATCATAAATGTACCCATATGTTATAGCAATTATGCTTCTCTGAAATAAAAACCTTGCATTCCATAATAGCCTGGGAGAATGGATTGCCTATGAAAGCATAAGGTACTAAGTTTATAAAACTCACATGGAAACACATGAGATGAAGTGGGGTTGTACATACCTTATAGAATATAGAAAAGACTGATGATTTAGGTAAGAGAAATTTTTTTAAAAAGTAATAATTATGATAATAACTAAAACACATTTAATTAAAATATATTTAAATATTAAGTCAAACTTGGTAATCATCTCTTACAAATCTCTCTACCTACTGCCAACTATTAACTATTTCTCCCCAGATTCTGATTTATTTGAATTCAACCTGGATTTCATGCCTCCCATCCATAGGGAATTGTAAGCTTGTAAGCCTACAGGATAAATTGAAAATAGATATCATCTGTTGAGTATTTGCCATCTGCAAAGTATTGTACTAAACTTGTTAGATACTTCATTACATTTAGTCCTCCAAAACCCCTATGAGATGGGTACTGTCAATACCTCATTTTACAGATGAAGACACCGAGGCATAGAGAGATTAAGTAATTTGCACAAAGTTAGATAGCAGATTACTTAAGCTGATTTTTAGTCTGGTGGAGTATGTGTCTTTGCCACTAACATATACTGTTTTTCTTAGACAAAAGAAGAGTAAACTTCATGTTAGAGATAAAGTAAATAGAAATGACAATGACCCAAAAATGAGAAAATTAATGCTACAAGAAAAGGTACAGAGTGTTACAGGTCTGACTAGATCAGTTCGGTCCGTCAAAGGTTCATTCAGCCCCTTACATTCCAGGATTAATGTCAAGTTCTAGGAGTGTAAAGATAAAGACATGGTGCCTGCCTAGAAGTGCACAGAGGCTAGTAGAGAAAAGGGATCGGTGTATATACTAATGGCGATAAGATGCACTATACAAATTATGTACAAACACAACATATGCAAGGTGTAAAATAGGCACTATCATTTTGAAATGGAGATTGCATATAAAGGTAATGATATAGATATTTTAATGATCAGGCCCTGAAAAAAATCCCCAAGGATTACAAATTCTAACTCACAACATGACTTCTAGATAGATGTTTTTATTTCCCTGTTGCTCAACACTATGCATTCCTTTGCAAAAATTAGTCACTTTTATGATTGGATGGACCTTGAGAGGTCATTGCCATTGTCCTACACCCTTACCCCATCTCTGTCTTAACATACAAGTAAGAAAATACTCCATTTCTGTAGGCAACCAGAGGATGGGATTTCACAACCTCAGTAGCTCACTCCAAAGTTTAACAGTCCACTGGGTCAGCCAGTTTTCTCTCCCACATTATCTTATTGGCCAGTGTTTTATTCTTTCTAGAGAAAAAAGTTGAGGCTCTTGGACATCACATATATATATTGATTATAAACTATGGAGATTGAAATATCCTCAGAAACATCAAAGCTTCACTCAGAACCTTTGGTCCCCAGACACCCTTCCCCCTTGCTACCATCATCTTTACCTGTAGAATACAGACTAATAGCCTTAAATCAATGCATAAAAAACAAAACAACATAATCACACTACTGGGTATTTGTCCAAAAAAAAAAAATACAAAAGCACTAATCGGGGGATGGGGTAACTGGATGATGGACATTAAGGAGGGCACAGGATGTACTGAGTACTGGGTGTTACATAAGACTGATAAATCACTGAAGCCTATCTCTGAAACTAATAATACATTAAATGTTAATTAATTGAATTTAAATTTAAAAATTAAAGAAAAACAAAAGATGCTTCTGTGCCAAGAAACAAGGAACTAAGATAGATAGATAGATAGACAGATAGAGACATAGCTATTTTTAAAAAGCACTAATTCAAAGGGATACATACACCCCTATGTTTATTGCAACATTATTTAAATTGCCAAATTACGGAAGCAGTCCAAGTGTCCATCAACAGATGAATGGATAAAGAAGACGTAATATATGCATACAATGGAATATTATTCAGCCATAAAAGAGAAAGAAATCTTGCCATTTGTAATATTGATGGATCTAGAGGGTAGAAGGCTAAGTGAAGTCATTCAGAGAAAGATAAATACTGTATGATTTCACTCATACATGGAATTTAAAAAACAAAACAAATGAGCAAAGGAAAAAAGACTTAGAGGGAAACCAAGAAACCAACTCTTAATTATGGAGAACAAACTGATGGTCACCAGAGGGGAGGTGGGTGGGGGCATGTCTAATAGGGTATGGATTTAAAGAACGCACATATCATGACAAGCACTGAGTAATGTAGAGAATTGTTGAATCACTGTATTGTACACCTGAAACTAATATAACACTGTATATTAACTATACTGGAATTAAACTTAAAAATTAAATTAAATTTAGATTAAAAAGTTTAAATTAAAATAAATTGAAAACTTAAAAAAACCTGGTACCTACAAAGTGTTGGGATTTATACCAGACATTTTCACATACAATATCCCACCTAATTCACTCAACCTAATGAGAAAAAAAATATTATATATGTTCTTTGGAGGATGTCTTCCTATTCCATAAGAGATATCTTTCTCCACAGAATAGGTATAATAATTTATTTTTATGAATAAGATTAATAGCATTATTTTTTACATAACAACTTTATTTTCCCCAATGACAGAAATGTCAGAGATTTGAGTGTCACTCTGAAAAATTATACATTATGACACTGGTGATAAGAAAAGAAACTTAATATTCTCTATTACCCACCTGAGAAATTCTTCCTGGAGTTCATTTTCCCAAGTAAATGCCTGCAAAAGCACTTTCTTCTTCTCCCATCAGAGATCCATCTATTCTTTTGCTGTTTGAGGCAAAAATAAACCCAGCACTCTCTAGTTGGTTCTTGAATAGTCTTGTAAGATGTCCACCATAATTTATTTATTAGTACTTCATATAATATTCTTAAATGTGTATTATTATGTTTAACATTTTAAAATAAAGTAAGGTTTTTTCCAACAGAAAGTAAATCCAATTCAGTTAATTAATTTGAACATAAAGATGACTTTACAAATTAAGATTTTGGCAAATACGTTCTATAAATTAAATGAGCTAAATTTGCAATTTCAGTATTTTGGGGAATGTATATTTAAGGCAATGTGAAAAGATTAAGATATTTTTTCAGGTCCTAAAACCATAAAACTCCTAAAAGAAAACATAGGCATTAATCTCTTGGACATCAGCCTTGTCAATATTTTTCTAGATATGTCTCATCAGGCAAAGGAAACAAGAGTAAACATAAAGTATTGAGACTACTTCAAAACAAAAAGCTTTTTAGACAGTGAAGGAAACCATCAACAAAACAGAAAGGCAACCTACTGAATGGGAAAAGATATTTACAAATCATATATCTAATAAGGGGTTAATGTCCAAAATATGTAAAGAACTTATACAGCTCAACACCAAAAAGACCAATAGTCTTCAATTAAAAAATGGGCAAAGAACCCAAATAGGCATTTTTCCAGAGACATATCAACGTCCAACAGACATGTGAAAAGATGCTCAACCTCACTAATCATCAGGAAAATGCAAATCAAAACCACAATGAGATAACCCCTTCCACCAATCAGAATGGCTAATATCGAAAGACAAGAAATAACAAATGTTGGCAAGGATGTGGAGAAAGAGGAACCCTCCTGCATTATTGGTAGGAATGTAAGTCGGTACAGCCACTGTGAAAAACAGTATGGAGTTTCCTCAAAAAATTAAAAATAGAAATAACATGTGATCCAGAATTCTACTACTGGGGTATTTATCCAAAGAAAATGAAAGCACTGATTCGAAAAGATATATGCACCCCTATATTTATTGCAGCAGTATTTACAATAGCCAAGATGTGGAAGCAACCCAAGTGTTCACTGATAGATGAATAGATAAAGATAATGTGATAATTTTATACATACATAAAATTTTGTCATTTGCAACAACATGGGTGGTATTATGCTAAATGAAAAAAGTCAATTAGAAAAAGACAAATACCATGTGATTTCACTTATATGTGGAATCTAAAAAACAAAGAAACAAACAAAGCAGAAACAGACCTATAAATACAGAGAACAAACTGATAGTTGCCAGAGGGGAAGGGAGATGGGAGGATGGACAAAATGGGTGAAAGAGAATGTAAGGTACAGGCTTCCAATCATGGAATGAATAAGTACAGGAGTAAAAGGTACAGCATACAGAACATAGGCAATGGTATTGTAACAAAGTAGTGTGGTGACAGATGGTAGCTACACTTGTGGGTGAGCATAGCCTAATGTGTAAACTTGTTAAATTACTATGTTATACACCTGAAACTCATATAACATTGTGTGTCAATTATATTTCAATAAAAAAGAGACAATAAACATTTTCACTCAAATAAAAAAAAAGATGTGATACTTCACACATACAACACACACAGGAATATTGCTCAGTCATGAAAAAGAATTAAATCTTGCCATTTGTGACAAAATGGGTGGACCTAGAAGATACGCTAAACAAAATAAGTCATACAGAAAAAGAAAAATACCATATAATTCCACATGCATGTGGAATCTAAAAAATAAAATGAGAACAAAGAACACAAAAATAGACTCATAAATACAGAGAACAAATTTGTAGTTCCTGGGGTGGGGGGTGGGGAGAATGAGCGAAATAGGTGAAGGGGACTAAGAGGTACAAACGTCCAGTTATAAGATAAGGAAGTCACAGGGAGGATAAATACAGCACAGGGAACATACTCAAAAAATTGTAATAACTTTGCATGGTGACAGATGGTAACTACACACAGCACGATGAGCATTTTGTAGTGTATGTAATTGTCAGATCACCATGTTATACACTTAAACCTAATATAATATTGCACATCAACTATCCTTCAATTTTAAAAAGTTATATTGGCAAAGATGCATAAAATTAACATCCCAAATTTCCAACCTTTTTAGTATGTTGGGTTAAACAAGGAGCTTCTAACTTAAAAAGCAGCATATATTACTGATAATGATTTGGTAAGTCTTGGTGGAGCCTTTTGGGGTAGGACTCCCAGAAACTGAGAAAGTTAATGATTCTAATGACTGGGTAACAAATCTTTTGGCAAGTCAAGTGATTGCTTATTCTTTGTTTTTAACTAGAATTGAAAGAGATGTAAGCTAATAAATTATTAAATATAATTTTTCATAATAGATTTAGGATGTATATTAGTTATCTATCGCTAGTGATAGATAACTTCCCCCAAGCTTGGTGGCTTAAGACAAATCTCAAAGTTTCTATGGGTCTGGAGTATAAGCATGGCTTAGCTGGATCCTCAGGCCGAGGGCATCTCAAAAGGCTGCAATCAAGGTGTCAGCAATGCTAATGTCATCTCAAGAATCAACAGGGGCAGAATCCACTTTCATGCTCATTTTATGGGTGTTGGCAGGATTTAGTCCTGCCAACTATTGGACTAAGGGCCTCTGTTCCTCACTGGCTCTCAGCCAAAGGCTGCTGCGGTCCTTTGTCACTGTGAGCCTCTCTGTAGGACAGCTCTTAACAAGGCAACTGGCTTCACCAGAGTGAGCAGGTGAGAGAGTGGGAGAGTGCCAGAGGGAAGTCAGTCCTTTATGACCTAATCTCAGAGTGATCCACATTACCTTTGTCATTCCATTCATTAGAAGCAAGTCACTGCTCAGCCTGCACTCAAGAGGAAGGGACCACAGAAGGTGTGAATGCTGGGAGGTGGGAGTCAGTGGGACCATCATAAAAGCTGCCTACCACAGATTGGTTTCTGTTGCTTTTAATAACCACAACAACAGAGGTCTAATTTAGTTTGCTGTGGAGTTTTGACAATATTAAATTGGAATCATGACCCCACTGAAATGAGGGAATACCAGATTCGAACAGAGCTACCCCTTTCCTGATGTTTCTTTCTTTTTTTTTTTTTTAAAGATTTCATTTATTTATTTGACAGAGAGAGAGAAAAACCACAAGTAGGCAGAGAGGCAGGTTGAGGGAGAGGAGAAGCAGGCTCCCTGCTGAGCAGAGAGCCCGATGTGGGGCTCGATCCCAGGACCCCGAGACTATGACCTGAGCTGAAGGCAGATGCTCCAACCCACTGAGCCACCCAGGCGTCCCTTTCCTGATGTTTCAAATGGAATTGTAAGCTTCAGGAACAATAACAAAAACAACATAAAGGCAATGTAAAATTTTTTCTTAACTGAACTTGAATTGGAAACCCTTACACACACACACACACACACACACACACACACACACACACGTAAGTTTAAGCTTATGGTTTTGCCTGAAAATAATTCCTAATTCAAAACCCTAATATTACTAAGAGCTGGCCATATAGGAAGAAAGGAAAACTGAAGAGATAAAAGTACCTGAAAATACCCGTGAGCATGCCCAGATTTATATAGTAGTCCCCCTCATCCATGGAGGACACGTTCCAAGACCCTCAGTAGGTACCTGAAATCATGGAGAGTACCAAACCCTATAAATACTGGGGTTTTTTCTTTACATACATATCTATGATAAAGTAATTTCTAAATTAGGCACAATAAGAGATTAAGAACTAATAGTACAGGGGCACCTGGGTGGCTCAGTGGGTTAAAGCCTCTGCCTTGGGCTCAGGTCATGATCTCAGGGTCCTGTGATGGAGCCCCGCATCGGGTTCTCTTCTCGGCAGGGAGCCTGCTTCCCCCTCTCTCTGCCTGCCTCTCTGCCTACTTGTGATTTCTCTGTCAAACAAATAAATAAAATCTCTCTAAAAAAGAAAAGAACTAATAGTACAATAAGAACAATATACTGTAATAAAAGTTATGGCAATGTGGTCTCTCTCAATGTCTATTCTACTGGACTTACCCTTTTTGTGATGATGTGAGATGATAAAATGCATATGTGACCAGATAACGTGAGGCAAATGACATAGTTATTGTGACAAAACAGTAAGCTACCGTTAACCTTCTGATGATAACTCAGAAGGAGGCTCATTGGCTCCTGGATTGTGATAACTAAACAGATAACTGGAATCTCAGACAACAAAGCTGAAACCACAGTTCAGAAGCAAATGATCCTTCTCTCAAATAGTCAGAAGGTCAATAGTAGCTTAATGTCGGGGGGCCTGGGTGGCTCAGTGGGTTAAAGCCTCTGCCTTCGGCTTGGGTCATGATCTCGGGGTCCTTGGATCAAGCCCTGCATCGGGCTCTCTGCTCGGCGGGGAGCCTGCTTCCCCCTCTTACTCTGCCTGCCTCTCTGCCTACTTGTGATCTCTTTCCTTCTGTCAAATAAATAAATAAAATCTTTAGAAAAAAATAGTAGCTTAAAGTCACATCACAATATTTATGTCGTTTACCTCATGCTGTTTGATCAAGTGGGCATTTTATCATCTCACATCACCACAAGAAAAAGTGTGAGTACAATATAAGACAGTTTGAAAGACACTACAGTCATATAACTTTTATTACAGTATATTGTTATAATTATTTTATTATTGTTGTTAATCTCTTACTGTGTCTATGTTATAAATTAAACCTTATCATAGGTAAGTATGTATAGGAAAAAACAATATATATATAGGGTTCAGTACTCTCCATGTGTTCAGACATCCACTGGAGGTTTTGGCTGACCTGTGGATAAGGGGAAACTACTGTACATGCCTAAATGCAGAAAACAAAAGAGGAAATGAGTCTGACAAATAGAGTTTTAAAAGGACATTTGAAAGACAAAGCCCAATGTGAACAGAAGCCAAACATGTAAATGTGATAATATAACTGCCTGCTCGCCTTGATGGAGACAAAATAGAATCTCCATCTTGTCAACTTCAAACCATGTATGTGCCATTCTCCATTTCATCATAATGAAATGGAACACCTCACTTATCCAGATGTCATTTATAGCAAATAGAGTCACTGAAACTCAACTAAACACAAGAAAGAGAAATATTACAGAACCGTCTCAGTAAATATACAAGGTGCATGTACTTTAGGAAGAAAGATTCTTGGTATTTTAAAACTTAAAATATTAAAATTGTTTACCTAAGTACAAAGAAGATTAGAAAATAACTTTATAATTGTTTTAAAATTGTTTTTAAAATTGTTTACCTAAGCACACAGAAGATTAGAAAATAAGAAGATGGTGGGGAGTGAGTAAAAGAATGCACCTCTATAGTACTCAGAAGAAAGAACAGAGATAGGAAATTAATGATCCATAATTTACAGGGAAATATTTACTGCAGAAAAAATTCAATCATCCCTGAGTTCACTACCCTAGTTCATAAGGCATCATAATTGAAGTCCTCATTTAGCAAATATTTATTGAGAGCCTATCTTGTGTTACTCCAGGGCACTCTGGATATAGCAGAAAAGAAAACACGCTCCTACCTTGGAACTTGTCTTCTACCAAAGAGAGACATTACAAAAAGAAAGAATATGTCAGAAAGTGCTAAATATGGATATTTTCAAGTGTGGGTATTTCCCTCTACTGTGGTTCTGAGGAAATGGAAAACTAAGAAAAAATGAGAGATTGAGAATAGGTCAAATATCACCTTTATTATGGATAAAGGCTAAGTTAGGGATATGGCTGTCAAGTAAGTAAACTAGTAATTCTAAGCCCCCAAATTAGACAGGCTTTTCCCACCCAGTCATAGGCAAGCCTAGACAAGGGAAGGCATCCTCTTATGAGGGAATTGCTTTGGCTGACTTAGGGCATGTAGAGCCAGGACAAAGCTGACTGCTTAGTAGAAATCTCTCTCCCAAGAGAGAAGTGGAGGAGCTGAACCCCACGCATGCACAGTTTATTCTTTCCAAATGTTCAAATTAGGTAAATCATTTCTTCCTCCGTAGCTGTGCTCTGAGCAGAGGATTAGAGAGGCACTGTTAGCATTACACTAATTTAACTCCCTCAGCATGGAAGGGGACATCAGCATTAAAGAAAAAGCATTTCTACCTTTTTTCTCCAACAGTTGCTCGCTTTTGGATCTTTTCATCAGGGCTTAACTAGTAAGTCTATGGTCAACCACGGGTTTTGCTCTCTCAGAGTACGGTAAGAAATTTACTAGAACAATCCTGCCGTTGCCTTCTTGAGGCCACACCCCCAATACCAGCCCCTTTTTTGAGGATGTTTTTGAGAGGTTTAGAATCTTCTCAGGGAAAACCCTAAAATGGATTAGAACAGCATAATTAAACCAACTCCAAGTCACTCTGTACTAAGGTTGGCTACTCACTCCCTATTCGATTTCTCATACCCAATTGTAATAAGCCACATTACCCAAGAAAGCATATCAGAGATTTTTCAGTAAAAATAAATAATTTAAAGCACTCTATAATAATATGCCAACACAGAGATGCCCCACAATTAGATATGAACTCTTCTGTTGCATAATTTCAGAGAAAAATGGAAAGTTCAGAGATTAAATCCCTGTGATTTAATGTCCAAAAGTACAAAAATTCAATGGAATCAAATACTCTCACCCATGTAAGTTAAAGGTCAACAAAATTCAGATCCAGATTTTTCCTCCAAAGTGTCTCACTCGTCTTTGAAGGGGTTCTCGTTGCCTGGGTGAAGTTGGGGGTCCTTTAATCAGCCGCAGTCTGTGCTGTCTCTTACGGGAAGAGAGCACTTGCCTCAGGGTTGCAGCACAATGCCAAGTCTTTGATGTACTTCCCTTATTATAGAGTCCAAAAAGTTAATTGGACACATAAGTATATCATGGCACCAGCCAGCACCCACTAAATTAGAAAATAAACAAATCCCCACACCCCCCAAAATTTTTCTTAAGAAAAATTATGTATCTGAAACTAAATATTTAGTGTTGCAAAGACTCAATGTTATCTTTTAAAAATGAGGCTAGTGTTGCCAGAATGTTAGTCAGCTAAACCTGGTACTCAAAGCCCCAGACCTCGAGACCTACCTCAGGTCAGAAGAACTCAAGTTTGGTTAATTTTGGCCTTAAACATTTAGCAGGAGGAGGAGGAGGAAAGAGGGATTCGCTTGTGTATTTTGTCTCTCTTCTAGGTATGTGGCATTGAGAAGTTACTGTGTTCTTACAAGGTGGAAATTTTATGCTGGTGAGAGCACCAGACACCAGTTCTTTGCCAAAGACCCTTTTTTCCCCTTTGTACATGTCTAATTTCCATTTCCCTTTGAACCCCCAATTATGGTACCCCATTAGATAGAACCCAGGATCGCCCTGTTCACAGTCCCTTGAAATCAGATATTTTTTGGTCCTAGGCCACAATGGCTGTTTCGTCTACTTCTCTTCAAGGGATTGTGAGACCTGAAAAAGCTGCCTCCTGGAGTAGTTCTACCTTGGACAAAACCAATCAACCTGAGACCACGCAATGAGAGGGAACTCAAAGAACACAACACCCAAACTTAACCTTCCACAATCCTTCCTGAATGGAATTTGGGGCCATGAATGTCGTGCTGCCTGCGGCACTAACAATTAAAGCTAGACCCACCCCCGCCCCCAACCCAAGCCTTGGGACTTGGCTGCTCTGCTATTTAAAGAAAATGAATGTGTTCCCTTCTCCTACTGTTATAAAGGACTACCGCTTGGAAAACCACTTCAGCCTACTGTGGGACCCTCACTCCAGCGCTGTGCTGAGTGGCAGCCACCTAACCCCGAGCACCACAGATCTGCTGAGGTCTTCGCACTTGCCAAGGCCTGTACCTGAGGGGGGCCCCCGCAGGCCCTGCACTTTTGCTTGCCGCCTTCATGAGAGCTGCCCACACAGCCAGCATGTGCCAAGGCCCAAGAGACCCCGATGCCCTGGCTGAGGCCCATTTAGCCCTCCTTTTCAGAGACCCACAGCCCACAGTCTGGAGAAAGAGAATGGCTTCTGGAAATACCTATCTACAAGGGAATCATCCACATAAGGTAAAGTATTGCATGGCCTAAGGCTGAAAGCCTCTCACCTTAGCCACAGCAGTTAAAAACTGCCCAGGTATAATCCCCCACAAACAGGGAGAAAGTCATTATACCCTAGCCACACAATAAAATCCCCAATCAAAACCTGCATGCCCTCTGGGGTGCCTGGGTGGCTCAGGCTGTTAAGTGTTGGTTAAGCGTCTGACTCGGATTTGGCTCAGGTCCTCATCTCATGGGTGGTGGGGGTGAATGAACTCCCACATGGGGCTCGGTGCTCAGCAGGGAGTCTGATTGAGGATTCTCTCCCTCTGCCCCTCCCCCAATTCATGTGTGCACCATGCTTGCATGCGTGCCCTCCCTCACAAATCTTTAAAAAAAAAAAAAAAAGCTGCATACCCTCGCCACACCAGAAACCTCAATTGTTCACATATTACTGTGCTTTCCCAGTTTCGAGTCCTTTCTTTATTTCTCAATGCATCAAACATTAGGGTCTCAAGGGGTCCAGGAGATATCACCCCTCTTCCCTCCATTCTGAACAAATTAACATATATGATGACAAAGGTGACAGAGCCCTAAATAGCACTTTTGTTACTGATAAAGGCTAATACGAGGGTCTGGCTAAACGGGCCAAAAATTCATCGAACCTCAGATTGAGCCAAACTTACCCACACTGCCCACATACTAAAGTGGGCAGGTTTCTTTGCTTGCTCTCGGAGAGAAACACACCAAGAGAAAAAAGAAATGATAACTGAGCCCAAAACACTCAGTTCGTTCTTACCAAATATGCCAATCAGTTAAGCCATCCCACCCTCCCTGAGGTGGAGTAAACAAGAAGGATAAGAGTTTTGCCTTAATTGTGCTCCCTCCACATTAATGGAAACACCTGGATAGAGTAAGTGGCTACAACAAGGCAACAGGAAATGGAACAAGGGAAATAAAACCATGTCAGCTTGATAAGGAGTAAGAGTGAGGGGCGCCTAAGTGGCTCAGTCAGTTCAGCGTCTGCCTCTTGATTTCAGCTCAGGTCATGATCTCAGGATCATAACATCGAGCTCCACATTCACCTCCATGCTGGGTATGGAGCCTGCTTGAGATTCTCCCTCTCCCTCTGCCCCTCCCCCCAATGCACAGGTGCACGTGCTCTCTCTTAAAAAAAAAAATAAGGACTGAGAGTGAGATGGTTAACAGAGTACTTGAAACAGAGACCTGGCCAAGCAGGGGAGCAAGCTGTGTGGTATCTGGAAGAAGGCAGAGAGAACAGATGATGCAAGAGGAAGACGAGGAAGAAGCGTGTTTGCTCTGTTACAGCGGTGGTTCTCCATCAGGATCCATTTCCCCCCAACCCTTGGAGACCAGTTGGCAATGTCTGCGATATCTTTTTATCTATTGTTTAAGATATAAATAAGATATCTTGTTTACAGTAACATTCCCAATGCAGGAATGTTACTGTCTTCTACTGAGTAGAGGCCAGAATGCTAGCAAACATCTTACAATATACAGGACAGCCCCTCCAGAACAAAGCACTTGCTAATAGTGCTGAGATGGAGAAATGCTGGATGAGAAGCACACAGAGGAAGCCAGTGGAAGAGAGACTGAAGATGAAGCCAGAGAGGAGGCAGAGGCGAAGGCCACTTGGAACCTTATAGATTATGGTAAGGGCTTTGGATTTGACTCTGCAACAATTGGAAAGCCATTGCAGGGTTTTGACCAGAAAGGTGGCATAGTCCGATGACATTTTTAAAGGAACCCTAAAAAATTTAGGGAACGGACGCTAGGGAGGCGAGGGTAGCAGCAGGGAGAAGCTATTGAACTCCAACTGTGAGAGAAGGGTGGTGCTGGCAGAGGTGGTGAGAAGCGGTGGGCTTCTGAATGTGTTTTGAAGATAGAATGAAAAGAACTTTCTGATGGCTTAGCTTTGTGGGGTGAGAGACCCAGGTGTCAACGATGATTCCAAATGTTTTGACCTGAGCAACTGGAAGAATGGAAATGCCATTTGCTGAAATAAAGACAGTAGGAGGAAGAGCTTTGCGAAGGAAAAGCGAGGAGCTCATTTGGAGAGGTCAGGTATGAGGTGTTCATTAGGCATCGTGTGAAAGAGACAACTGTATAATTGAAGAGGGAAGTTCAGAGGGAGGTTCTGGCTGGTGGTGTTTAACACTTTTTTTTTAATGGTTCTTTTTTTTTTAAATTTTATTTATTTTTTTCAGTGTTATAAGATTTATTGTTTTGCACCACACCCAGTGCTCCATGCGATACATGCCCTCCTCAATACCCACCACCAGGTTCACCCTACCCCCACCCCCTCCCCTCCAAAACCGTCAGTTTGTTGCTCATAGTCCACAGTCTCTCATGGTTCATCTCCCCCTCTGGTTTCCCCCCATTCACCCCTCCCTTCCTTCTCACAATGCCCTCCATGTTTTTCTTTATGCTTAGCATGTGAGACCATAAGGTAATTGGTTCTCTCTGCTTGACTTATTTCACTCCACATAATCTCTTCCAGTCCCTTTTAAAACTTACAAGGTTAGGGAGCTCACCTGAGCACCAAGAGGAGACAACACAGAAAGACTGAACCTGGGGCATTTGAAAGTTTAGGACTCAGAAACAAGAAGGAACCCTCAGAGGAGACAGAGAAGCCACTAAACTAGGAGTCAAGCAAAGAGAGTGGCGTCTTGGAAACCAATGTTATTTATAATCATAACTTTAAGCTGTTGATAAAAAGATGGAATATTATTCAGTATGCTTTTTTTTAAAAGATATAATGGTGGGGTTAGTTAAAATAATATACATTTTAACAAGATATCCACTAAAATAAGGGTGCCTGAGTGGCTCAGTCTGTTAAGCATCTGTCTTCAGCTCAGGTCATGATCTTGGGGTCCTGGAATCGAGCCCCGCATCAGGCTCCCTGCTCATGGGAAATCTGCATCTCCCTTTGCCCCACTCCCCAACTCATATGCTCTCTCTTTCTCTCTCTACTGAGTAAATAAAACCTTAAAAAAAAAGATGTCCACTAAAATATAATTTAAGTAGGCTTTATAAGTTATCCCAGTTATTTTGAAAATTCATAGATGGTGAATACTGGGCTTTCCAAATAGCGCTCTGATGTAATATAGGCATCCAGGACAGAAGTCCCTTATTTTTACTTGGCTTTTAACTTGCTTTTCATACCATGCTCTATTTCACTGATCTTTAAGATTCATATTTTTAACATCTGACAGCTCTAGAACTAGGATGTGTCTCACAATTGAGGTATTGGAAGCATTGTGTTTCAATTAGCAGTGGGGTTTTTTTTGTATGCGTAAAAAATAAAAGTGCCTCATATAAGCAAAGGATCAAAAATTTGATAAAATATTTAGGTAATGTCTTCGGAACGTGACTGAGGCTCATCTCTCCGTATACTAAACTGTGGAATGAGGACAAGAAACCAAGTGAATATTAGCTGACTCGCTTTGTATTAGGCAGGCGACCATCACCCCCTACAGGCTAAGAAGATTCTCTCCACTCCGACTGGAATTTGTAGGCACGGAACTGGGAGGGATGTTATTAGCACCCCTTCACATTCTCTCTTTAGTTTTCTTCAAGGTGCTGTGGCAGCCTGGAAGAAAGCTTAGGTATGAAATGAGACAGATGACTAGTTTTACCACATAAGGAGTATTGGGGAACACCTCCCCACTGTACCCACATCCTTTTAGAACTACATGGTTTTTTTGTTTTGTTTTGTTTTTTCTTTTGGCATAAAACCCAATAGCCAGACCTCAGTTCTGGCCTGCATTATCCCTCATCTGCTTTCTAACTGGCCATCCCACTCCCAAACTTTGACTACTTCTGGCCTCACATGCAATCCATAAACAAATCCATCAACAAATGTTTACCTTCAAAATATCTCCCGAATCCCACTGTCTCTCACCTTCATGCTACGACTCTCTGTTGTAATAATTCCCCTACCTATTTACCACTTTCTGCCTTTGTTTCCCCAGTCTCTTCTCAGCACAGATCCAGAAGGATCCTTTTCAAATGTAAGACTGTGTTACCCACCTGCCCTTGAAACCTCCACCAGCATCTTTTGTCTTCAGAATAAGAGCCAAGGTCCCTACCATGGCTGCCTCAGGGATCAGCAAGTTATACTCCACCTGCTTTGTAATTATAAGCCCCCTGCTGTGTTTTGGACCCAGCCATAACCATTAATGCACATATCGTCTAGGGCTCCTTTCATGCTACAATGGCAGAGTCATGCACTGATTATTCATTTAATAATAATGTCATTAGTCCATGCAGCAATATATAACATTCGATTCATCACAATTTCAAGAGAAATAACACTTCTGAGAAAATAAATCTGAATGAGAGAAAAACCCAAGTTTCTCAAGGACGGCGCCTCATAGAGACGGCCACACTTCAGGGGTGGGGGCAATGCCTGAGGGTGGAAAGTGTGAGCCTGAACATGACCACATGATCTGTAACTTGGCTCTTCAGACAAGGGGGCAGGGGGAAATTAATGGGAAGACAAATTTAGCTGAGAGACTGAGAGAGGTTCTCAGCAGCTGTCATGAGTGGCATAGAATTTGGAGAGACAATGGAACAAATGACTGGAAATATTGTAGAGTATTTCTTAGAAGCTACTTTATGCATTAGACCCTCCAAGATCTCTGGGCCTGCTTCCTTCAGAAAATGACCCCAAATTTCTACATCATTCATCAAGGCTTCTGGAGTTGGATTTCTATTTCCTTTTATTTAATTCCATGTAAAGATGGAGCCACGTGGTACATCGGTTTTTATTTATGTTACATTTGCCAACATTTTTTAAGAGTTTCCTATGTGCCAGGAACTGCACTAAGAGCTTTGCATGAATTATCCCATTAAATCCTTCTCCCAAATAAGCCATTTAGAGATTTTCATTTCCTCATTTTCACAGATGAGGAAATTGAGGCTTGTAGAGTAACTACATGCGTTCAAGGTCACAGTTGGTAAGTTGTAGATCCAAGTGTTTGACCTATCAGATTGGCTCTCTGAGCGCAAGTACCAAAAGTGTGGATGTGAGTAACTTGTTTCCTAACCAAGGACCTCCCAGCACGGTGTAGAGGATGAGGTGGAGAGGAGGCAACAGTAAACAAGGAGCGATTAGCACATTCCATCAGATCGCACAACTCTTACCTCTAACTTAGGTGCTCCGTCTCCTCACAGCTCATGACTCCTTACAGCCTGGGGACTCAGACTATGCATGGAACATACGACACTTCCTTTCTAGTAAAATCTTTAGTGGCTCGCTGAGGGCAAGGGTTATATTTTATTCATCTTTGTTTTCCTGTGACTAGAATAGTCTCTTAGAAATGGTAGGTTTTATTAAACGTGTTACATTAATTCCAAGACCGAGAAGAATATTTTAATCTCTCTGTTTTCCAGGGTCAAGTCCAAATTGCTTATCATGGGATAGAGATGCAGAAAACTACTGTTTAAATTACAGATCTTACCTAGAAGGAATAACCCACTGAATGATAACCGATCACTGACACTGTACCAAAATAGAATTTTCCGTTTTATCACTGGAGTCTGGAAGAGCCTCAGGGGAAATGACACAGGAAGAGTAATTATGATGAAGGGTAATGCCTCAGGGTAACAGGAAAGGAGAGAAGAGCTTTATAAAGGAGAAAGCTTAGGAAAATTACTTGATCAATTCGCTATTTTACCCATGATTTTAATTATTTCTTGCTCCATATAATTATCAGTATGTCTTTAAAAACAGGGCAGAAATTCTGTAACAAATGAAATTGCAAGCCCTCACTCCTCCTTCCCCGTGAGGTCCAGTCTAACTCTATTAAACTTCAGTCTCTTGCATAAAATATACTACCCGACCTTCCTCTCTTAGTCCCCACCAAGAAACCAAAGTGGCTCTCAGAGCAGAGCATTCTCGTTGGCCCTGGTACTTTGTGCTTGCCTATTTGGGGAAAACAGCAACAATCTCCCCCACACTCCACTTTCCTGGATTTCTTTTCCTTATTCTTCAAGAGGAATGTGACGTATCAGCGGGCGGATCAGCCGGATCCTGCCAATCTGTAAGCACAAAGACATTATAAACTACATATTATCCAGAGCTCGTTTGCCAAGAAGTCTGACTTGATTGTTACGAACAACAACGTTATTGTCAGGCAGCCTATGCTACACACGCATGTGTAATTCTTCCTCCAGAGACCCCTGTTCTCACACAGACGCTGTCTCACCAGTAGCATTGAGCGCACTGCCATTGCCTTTCGGTTAAATTAAAAGTCATGTTATCCCACCCCAAGACAGTCACATAAATAACGCCTTATGAGAAAGAAAGTCTGTAAGGAATATATTCTGGATTCGGGTGCTGGGATATTTGGCAAAAGCTTGGACTTGCGGTGAAGCTGGGAATGAAATATGAACGCTATTTGGCTTTTGGCTATGCGAAGCAAAGGAAATCGATCCCAAAATCTCCAGCTATTACAAGCATACCTGAGACAGTGGAAAAGCCCAGGCAAGTGCGACGGGTAAAAGCTGGAGTTGGGGGTAGTGCCCACAAGATCGACTTCGCTAATTCCGTTGTCTGGCTATCAAGGCACATACCCAAATTATTTCAAAGGCCAAGACAACAGAAGTCATAGAAAACATGCAATATGCTGCATTTGAGAGCTTAATAGATCTAGGCTTTTTTTTTTTCACTTAAATTATTAAAATTCATCTTTTTTCTTCTCACTCTAAGTTTTCTTGAGGCTCAGTCCAAGCAAACATTTTCTGAGGTTTCAGGGGAACATTTTTTCACTAAACCCAGACCATTTTACACATAGGAAAAGAGGTAAAATTCAAAACACAGGGTCTCATCTTTGCTTTATTTGGTTTCATGGCTGCTAGGGAATAATAAAAGCCATGCTACGAGTTTTTATTTCCTGCACTCCCAAATCACAGTGTCGTAGTGTTAAGTGAACGGTGAAATCCATTTAATTAATGGTTAAAAGACAAAGTCAAATCAAAAATACTCAGTAATATTCTCAATGTCCAACCCCATAAATTGCACAAAAAATATAAAGTGTGATTCCGAAGAGTAGGAGGTCTTATTAAAAGATAGAGTTATTCACTTTTTATATACATATAGATTTCATTTAAGCTCGACTTACATTCCTTTCCTCTATTTATCAATATACTATAAAATGATTTAAGCAGCCATATGCTGTTTTTAACACCAAGATGTGTTATTTAGCATAAAAATCAGTGTTCTGGAATGCCTTGTATTCTTGATTCAGAATTACTTTGTTTGTTTTTCAGTTCTGTACACTAAGTTAAATTTCTTAAGTGTATTTTGCCTAAGCCAGTATGTGGGCCATTTTTCTTCATTCTAATCCTATCAGAGTGTATTAGAATGAAAATCATCATTCTTAGTACTATTGACACTTGTGTTAGGGTTTTTAAGAGAAACAAAACTGATAGAATATATATATATATATATCACATGTAATATATTACATACGTATGTTTTATTATATGAAGACACTTATTATAAGGAAGTGACTCACATGATTTTGGAGGCTAAGAAGTCCCTGGGCCTGCAGGCAGCTACAGACCCAAGAGAGCAGAAGGTGTTACTTCTCGTCTGAAAGCTGGCAGGCTTGAGACCCAAGAAGAGCTTATTTTGCAGTTTATGCTCAAAAGTAGGAAAAAGATTAATGTCCCAACTCAACAGTCAGGCATGAGGAGCTCCATGTTGTTCTTGGGAAGGTAAATCTCTTTGTTCTCTTTGGCCCTTCAGATGAGACGAGGACCACCCACATGTTGGAAGGCAGTCTGCTTTACTCAGTCTGTGGATTCAGCTGTTCATCTTATCAAAAAACACCCTCCCAGACACACCCAGAGTAATGTTGGACCAAGTATCTGGGCACCAGAGGCTCTGTTGAGTTGACACACAGAATTGACTATGACAACATTTGAACACATCCTTTAATTTGGCTCTTCTTCCCAAGAAGCAAATTCTGGATTTTTTTCTGCTCATGAAGGAAAATGGCGGGGCCACACAGGGACAGCAACCCAAGATGGTCTCCCTGATCATCTTTGGAAACCATGTAAAAACACTTTACTATTTTTCCAGAATTCTCAATATTAGTTCTGCTGAGGTTTTTTTTTTTCCTTAAGATTTTATTTATTTACATCAGAGACACAGAGAGAGAGAGAGACAAGCAAGGGGAGCGGCAGGCAGAGGGAGAAGCAGTCTCCCCGCTAAGCAGGGAGCCCGATGGGAGACTCAATTCAAGACCCCAAGATTATGACCCAAGCCAAGGGCAGATGCTTAACTGACTAAGCCACCCAGATGCCCTGAGTTCTGCTGAGTTTTTGTCTTTTCTACAAAACATGAAACGTTTCCTTGCCTCCCTGTCTATGCCACAATGACACAGGCACACAGGGGCTTAGCACACATTTCCCTTATTTGGCTGGGAATTAACTGCTCCTAGTCTCAACCAGGTGGAACAACTCTGAACAATCCAACCCATTCCAGCCCTCCTAAACATTACAATTATATGCACACATTCTATCTTTGAGGTCTGTTTTCATTTTTCTTTTTTTTTTTTCTTAAGCAGGCCTCCCATGTAGCAGGGAGCCCAATGCAGGGTTCGATCCTAGGACCCTGGGATCGTGATCTGAGCCAAAAGCTGTCACTTAACCAACTGAGCAAGCCAAGCACCCCCATTTTCATTTTTCAAGGCAAAGATGATGTCTGTTCTTTAATTTGACCATAAATTAAAGATTCCCTCATAGTGCTGATGCCTGACACAATCAGTCTGATTCAGAGATGAAGGTTATTGCGTTATTTTCCAGTCACTTTCCTTGCATTAGGTGAAGTGCCTTAAAATATATCCCAAATAAAGACAAATGGTAGCCTATAAATTACCATTTTGAGAAATAAAGGAATTTAGAATCACTGAGAGCCAAAAATCAAGAGTTCTTAACATAAGTTAACATGAAAAAAAAAATGATTTGTTGCTTATTTCTGTATATTATTGGTGCTAAAAAGCCTTTCTTCCCTCACTGGACTAAATGATGTAATCTGTATCATTGAATAAAGTGATTCTGAATGGCAGTATGTCACATTATGCTGAAACTGACCAAATGAGGCAAGGTACCACCGTCAGCTCCTCCATGCTGCGGAACTCCCCTTCATCTCTCAGGATCAAAGTTATTTCTAACACTCATATCATGCTTCTGTGTCTAAGTACCTCTCACAAGGGCTTTATATGCATCAGCTCATTTACCTTCAGAACAATTCCATGAAACAAATACTATTTCTATTTGTTTTTTATAGGTGAGACAAAAGAAGCACAGAGAGTTAAAGAATTCATGGAAGGTCCCACAAGTCTTTGCTCTAAAAGATGGGACTAAAACCCAGACATGTGGTTGCAGAGTCTGTGACCCTAGCTATGATGCACATTGCCTTCTACCTCAGGTATCAGACATGGTACCTCAAGTCCAACATGCAATCCAAGTTAGGCTACCAGCTTTATGTATCAGCAAAGCTTTGTTTCTTTCTTAATTTTTAGGTAAAGAATAAGTAGAAACAGAAAATAAATATTTTCTTTCTGTATCCCAACATTTCATCCTTCTTCAGGGTCTGTATGCATTTTGGAGCCTCCTCGCTAAGACCAGGCTCACCTTCATAACAATTCCTTTCTTGGAAACTCTAAAGCTTTTTAATACTCTCCTTTGTTTTTTTTTTGGGGGGGGGTTGGTTTCCACTATCCATGTAACCAATAACCCTTGCAGCACATATGCATCTCCCTTTAGACAAGCCAAGTTAGGGGCACCTAGGTGACTCAGTCCTTAAGCCTCTGCCTTCAGCTCAGGTCATGATTCCAGGGTCCTGGGATCGAGCCCTGCATTGGGCTCCCCATTCAGTGGGAAGCCTGCCTCTCCCTCTCCCACTCCCCCTGCTTGTGTTCCCTCTCTCACTGTCTCTCTCTCTGTCAAATAAATAAATAAAATCTTAAAAAGAAAAAAAAGCCAAGTTAGAGGAGTGCGAGAGAAGTTAAACTAAGGAATGTTTATCCCATGACATGCATTTTGCTTCTTCTAGCTCATTAAATTAATAAGCATTTAGCCAATCGAAACAAGCCTCTATAAATTAAGCAAAATTTATAATGTATCTCCTCCTCTTCTCCAGTATTTAATTATCAGTAATTCAATTCCCTTCATTCTTAAATAAACTGTTGCTGGTTTTAAGATTTTTCATTTTTTCTAGATAAGCTTTTGGTGGGTTTTGCCTACCAACTCCTTGATTTACTCTTGGGACTGCTTCCCATATTTCCAATGGATGGAAATAACTTCAGGGTCTCTGATCATCTCACAGTGATTTGATTTCTTTAAGAACTGCTTACTACACCACACCAACTTTCCACTGCACACACACACACACACACACACACACTTCTGACCCCATGTTAGCCAATCATACTTTTCTCAGGAATTTGCAATAAAGGATCAGACGCAGCGAATTAGTTTCTGCCATATGACTAGAACCAAGATAATGCCAACTTGTGAACTGGGGGCAGCCATCTACCCCATCCACAAAAAGAAGCAGATGATTCCAGTTAATAGAAAAGAATAAAGCAGAATGATAAGCAGATCAGAGACCAGAGACTGAAGAGAAAGAGTGGTGCCTGGATTAGAGATTTATCTTTTCAATTCCTTCTCCAATAGGCCATACATGCAGATGTTCTTGGGTTCTATGAGACAGCAAAATATTTTCCAATACATTCTTTTTCTTGATGTTGATTTTTTGAATTATCTGAAATTGGCTTTATTCATTAAAAACACATGTTATACTGTGTTTCTCATCCTCCCCTATGAACTATTTATGGCAGTTCATGGCCTCACAAGGCCACTTCTATATCAGCTAAGAAAAATATGCAATTTGATAAAAATTTCACCCAATATATGCTGACATGCTATAATTACCCCAATCCAATCCATTTGCACAATCACAGTGACTAACAGTATAAAAAGATGACACTTACCCTCAGAGCTGCCAGGATATGCAGCAGCCTAAGAAGGAAAGAATATTTGACAGATAAAAATCAGAGTGACTGATCTGTGATGAAGATGGAGATCGGCAAGTATGTTCAGAATCATTCACCTTTTCATGTAATTCAGGACTACAACCCATAACCAATAAGAATGCAGCATAGGCTGAATTATATAGTGCCCCCAAATCCCAGTGGCTTATAACTCATGCTACACACTATTGTGGGCTCATAGGGACTCTTCTCCACAGAGTCACTCAAAACTCCAGGCTAAAGAAAATTTTACTGTTTTCTATCTTCACCATCTGGAATATGCAAACGCCCATGGTCCCCACAGCATAGGAAAAGTATTTGGTGAGTCAGACTCCAGTTTTTCTATTCTTCTGCGTGAAACCAACACATGTCACTTTTGCCCACAGTCAATTGGCTAGAACTGGTCCCATGGACTGCCTCACACGGGGGATGGTAAATGTTATGGAGCAAATGGAAGGTTTGGTGAGCATCTCTGTCTCTCGTACAAATCATGGACAGATTTGAATTTTCTTATTTTAATTGCTTCATTGAGCATACTTCCTAATTTCTTGAAGCTAATATTAGTCAGCATTTTTATCAAAGTAATTGTACTTAACTCAGATAAGAGATTGGTGACAAAGGGCCAAAACAACTTTGTGAGATGTAACACTTCAATGGGAAGATAATGTCTAGAAGCTCAATGATTATATTCACATACATGGAAAACCCTGTTGTGATACAGGACTGGACAAGAAGTCAGGAAGATCTGAGTTTTTGCCTTGGCCTATTGCTAAACATTTATCACTTTCTCATTAATTTATCTGAATCTCGTGCTTTTTCTATAAAATAGCAAAAGGAAGGCATGGCCCGGATCAGTGGCCTCTGACCACAAATCAACAGATTAAAGCTGGTCTTAAGTAAACTCTACTCATACAACACAAGGGGAAAATGAATAATGTAAATTTTTCATAAACTAAATTTATTTAATAGAAGGGATAGAAGGGATTATCCTATATACTGAGAGTAGATGGTTCTCGAATTTTTGTTGTTAAATATTCTATGAAATGTTCTATGAAATGAGAATGCTAGTATAAATTTTCCTTTTATATTCCTTTTTTCTTTGTTTTTTAGAGAGTGAATGAGGGTTGGAGAGGGGCAGAGAGAGAATTCTAAGTAAGCTCCACACACAGCATGGAGCCCATCTCCATCTCTATACCCTTAGATCATGACCTGAGCCAAAATCAAGAGCTGTACACTTAACCCATTGAGCCACCCAAGTGCCCCTCCTTTTCTTTTCTTAATCAGTAAATTAAAAGTTCTTAATCCTACTAAAGCCATCAAATTTTTAAATGATACAGTATATGAATCTCTGGTTATGGCTATGAAGAAGTAACAGGAACTAGATTTACCCTTCCCACACTAAATAAGTAGAAAACCAGATGAAATACATCAACAATTGCTTTCAGACATTGGACAAAGAAAGTATAGGGCTGTGATCTCTGAAACTATGAAAATGAATAAGATGCACCCTAGCTTCCTGCCTGGAAAATTTCTGTGCCTGAATATATGGAGAGGAAGCACAAATAGAACACTGAGTCATCTCACTGAGTTGAGGAAATAGAGATCAGAATATGGGAAGGTGAAAGCATCTAGAATCAAAGTAGAATATCTGAGAGGAGAGAGAATTCCTCTTGAATCTTTTGCTCAATTTTGATCTGAGCTTGCAAGGGTCATACTCCATAAGGTGGTAATCTTAAGAGCCACCAAATAGCACTGTGTCAAACAAACAATTCAGAGTTCACTCAGCACTAAGAATAGTTTCTGCCCCACAAGCCAGATTTAAAAGATCTCATAATATAGAAGACAGTAGGTAGAGTCCTCAAAAGTATACTTTCCTAGCCTTAATCTAAAGACTACTCCAAACAAAGCTTAAAAGCAAGCCTCAATGGGGTCAAACAAATTCTGAGTAACTTACCTGGCTGCCAGAACAAAGCCCAAAGATATTTAAAGGAATACAACAAAATCCAGCAACAAACAACATAAAATTGACAATTTCTGGCATCAAAACAAAAACTACCACGCACAAAGAGAAACAGGAAAATATGACCCATAAGTAAGAAAAACACCAACCAATGTAAACACATCCAGAAATAACAAAGTTAATGGAATCAGGAGACAGGGGCATTAGAGCCAGGATGTGGCTGTTCCACAATACCAGGCTGCCACACACTGGCCCCTTACAGGTTTCCTAGTGAGTAAAATCAACAAGTACATAAATATGGGTAATATCAGCATAAAACTAAGAACTACAATGATACAGAATAAGAAATGGCAGTAGGTAAAATGTCCAGTTTTGCTAGACCAGTCATAGAGGAGGAAACTATGGTCATTTGATTTTGTTACTTTGCCAATATTTTTTGAGCACTTAATAATTGCTCTGCTAATGAGGAAATATTAGCTCCTAAGCATATCCCTTATTTATAATCATATTATGAGTAATAGCTTTCCTTATTATTAGATAAATGTTAAACATAAAACAAATCCTACTCCTAATAGAACATTTAATGCAAATTCCATGATAAATATAGACCCATTCATTCTATAAGCATTTATTTAACACCTACTTTAAGGTACTATCTAGATGGACTAGACAGATATCATGACATATGGTTCTTTTTTATTAAGATTTTTTTATTTATTTGAGAGAGAGAGAGAGCACACAAGAGCATGCATGAGCAGGGGAGAGGCAGAGAAAGAATCCTGAAGCAGAATTTTCACTGAGCACAAAGTCCGCCTACAGGGAGCTCAGTCCCAGGACACTGAGATCATGACCTGAGCTGAAATCAAGAGGTGGCCACTTACCCGACTGAGCTACTCAGGTGCCCCTGATGAGCTATGGTTCTTACCCAAAATAAACTTAAAGTTCATCATATGCCAACTCTGATAAGTTTGCTGGAACCTATAATCATTCTGAAACTCACACATTGTTCTCCTTAAGCTGGGAGTTTATTTTCAATTCAGTTCACTTAGGAAAGTATTTCTGTAACTATCTTTTTTCTTAGCATGCTATTGAAATCATGCCACACAGATTTTAACTCCACTCAATTATTTTAGCTCTAAATTGACTTTATATAAGGAAAAGTTAAAAAAAAAAAACTAGCAAAAAGAGAAAAAAAAAATTAGTACACCAATTATAAGCCAGGCACTGGGCCAATAGTTGGCATTATAAAGATGAAAAGATGGAGTTTCCCCTCAAGGGATCACAGTCTGACAGAGGGGATAAAAACGGATGCAGAGAGCTATAATATAGGGTGATGCATGCCGTATCAGAAGGGAGTATGATGTTCCACGGGAGAAGGATAAATGTGCAATTAACTGGTCAGAGAGCTACAAACTACAAAAAAAAAAAAAAAAAAATCCACTTTTTTTCAGATTACATCATTTTATTGCTTATGCTATTTCAAAATAGTTACATGGTGCCTAGCACACAGCTGGTGCTCAAGATATACTTGTTGATGAAAATGTAACCAGAATTATTTTTATGTGTTTTTCATTCTTCAGTTTGACTTGAAAACAAACAGCTTTTTACAATTATCACTTAATGAATAACCCTCCAGACTTCTATGCTTATTTCTATGCATTTATGAATGCATGTGTGAATAATGTGTATATGTGTGCATAAAGGAAAGCTCAAGAGGTTGATGTTTTAAAGTTGTGAGCTGCTTCGAAGTCTCTCAGTGATGATTACCTGTCACCTTGGACAAATCTTCATTCTTGGCTGAATCTTATCAGTGGACTATTTTGATCATATGATGTAAGGAGAAAGGTGGAATTAGAGTTTCTAGGTTTGACCAAGTTATACTCCCTAGTATGCTGAAACTGAGAATACCAGAGAAAAGATGCTTAAATTCACATTAGGAGTTTGAAAGTATCCCTATATGAAAGAGATTGAAACTGATTCCCCATCTCTTAGAATTAAATGTAAATAGAACATCTCTGCAGTATTGAGGAGTCTCAATTTAGGCCAGTTCTCTACAAAGTATACTAAGGGCTGTGAAGAAGTCAGTAAGGTGACAAGATATGGTCAAGGATTAGTGAACTTGGCTCAATGCCAGAACTTCAGTTGTCATGAGGGAGGCAAGGTTTGAGCATGTCAAAAAGCCAAAATTCGAACCCATCCCCCCTATGGGATCGATCACCCTGTCACTCTAGGTTGGGTGAACTTGAAGGAAGGTGACTATACAATTTATCATCCAAATCAAGACATTTTTGAGAGTGAAAGAGAATACTATTAATAATTTTCACTTTGCTAAAAAATGGCTATGTGTACGACTATCAGTTAGAGATTTAACATTGGGAACCCAGAAACACATGGGTGTGTATCACCTTTACTGTTTATAGCACTGACCAAGGGTGAGAGGAATTTTTCCTCCTAACATCTGAAAGAATCACTGAAAGTTTTTTTTCCCTTTCTATTGGCCACTGGGCATGCATTTTATTTATTTTTATTCTTATTAATTTTTTTGGCCCTGGAAGTCTTAAAATAATTTACTCTCTACCTTTTTACAGAACAAGTTAGCAACCCTTGATCTACACCACTCAGGGTATATAGTAATATTCCTTTAGATGAACTTTTAACATTTCTTGCTCTTTTGTCTATGTTCCAGGTTAGCAGAATCATGCAGCTGAATGAAAGGCCTGCGTGAGTACAAATAGAAGATGAAGGCAGAGTCAAGTCCAGGGACATTGCTTCATCAAATGAAAGAGGTAGGACTTCAACACAAGAAGAGACAGCAGCAGTAAGTGACAAATGTATTTGGAATGCTGTGTTTCAGATACCTCATGTTTGGTGGCTGACTTAAAGCAGGGGGAGCATTTGAGAGCTGATTTCCTATAGTAGTCATAAGGACTTCTGGCCCATACTTATCCTAAGTTCTCATACTTATCCTACAGGTCTCGGCACTTGATGTTACTCCTCAAAGCACATCTCCCTAGTCTTTCAATATAAATTAAGTGCCCCACCTAAAATGTCAGCACAAAGGGGGTAGGTTAAACCAGAGAGAACATAATATTGCTTCAATAAGATATGTAAAGTATGATATGGGAGATAGCAACCCTGGAAAACATCAGTGTTTGAAGGGATAAGAGATAGAGAGAAGTTACAGATTGGTGGCTAAAAATGTAATAGCTAAGTGATGGCTATGTGCCAGGGCGTCTATTGTTTCTTCACATGACATACTGTAGCTACTCATGAAATGTGAGGTAAAATGTGAGGTAAAAAATGTGAGGTAAAATGCCACATGCTGTTTATTCAGTTGTTAACGAGACAGACACTTTAGCTGTCCTGGAGCTTATACTCCCTGGGGAGCGAGATACAAAATAACTAGTTATACAATTTTAACTGTGGGAGATACTAAATAACTAGTTATACAATTGTAACTGTGGGAGCCATCTGACAGGGAAATATTGAGCTCTACGAACACTGAAACAAGGGAGACTGACATAGTCTAATAGATAAGGGAAGGACTTCTGGGATATTTGAAAAATCAGGTCCACGTCAGAGTTTGGTGAGGAAAAGGAACACCTGGAATTTCCCTCAAGGCACACAGAGTTTGGGAGCCTGCGACCACACGTAGGTAGATAGATGACTGTGCAACTCAGGGGACAGGCCTAGCTAGAAAAATGAATCTAGGAGTCATCAGTGGATAGATAAGAACTGACCTGTGGACATGGATGAAATCACCCAGGGAAAGGATAAAACATGAGAAGAGGCTTCTCCAGACACTTAAATACGAAATAAAGAAGGATGAGTCAGAAAATATGACTGAAAGTGGAGGAGGGGCAGAGAGATAAAAAAGAGAGTACGGTGTCCAGGAAACCAAGAGAACGAAGTGATATAAAGATAGAGGGGTCAAAATTATTGAATACTGTGAGAGTTCAAGAAGATGAGAATGAACAATGCCTGGGATTTCTGGACACAGGATTGCAAAGTGTACTGAGCAAGTCCTGCAGGGAAGCCTGGGTCTGAAGACTTTAGTGCCCTGAACCAGCGTAAAGAGCTTAGCGTGTACTGTTTTATATTTTATTTGGATCTGCCCTGTGAGGAGGATACTTTTATTACCATTATTGTACAAAAGGTGAAAATGAGGTTTTGAAAGGTTGAGAATCTCATGCAAAGCTTCACAGTGAGTAAGTAGTAAATGCAGAAGGCAAACTTTGGTCTAGTAGATTTCAGAGACTACACTATAGAGCAGTGCCATGAAATCCAAGAAAGAATTTCAAGGCGTTGGTTAATTTTTTAAGTGATGCAGGGAGGAAAATTGAATAACAGATGAAAAAGATTCATTGGATTTTGTAACTAAGAATTCAATGGAGGGCACCTGGGTGGCTCTGTCAGGTAAACATCTGACTCTTGATTTCAGCTCAGGTCATGATCTCTGGGTCATGAGATCAAGTCCTGCATTAGGCTCTACCGTGGGCATGGAGCCTGCTTAAGAATCTTGCTCTCTCTGGTGCCTGGGTGGCTCACTTGGTTAAGTGTCTGCCTTTGGTTCAGGTCATGATCCCAGGGTCCTAGAATCAGGTCCCACATCAGGTTCCCTGCTCAGCAGGGACCTGAGCTTCTCCTTCTGCTGCTCCCCTTGCTTGAGCGCTCTCTCTCTCTCTCTCTCTCTCTCTCTCTCTCTCCCCTTCTTTCTCTCTGTCATATAAATAAATAATATCTTAAAAAAAAAAACCTCTTTCCCCATGCCCCACCCTCTCACTCTCCCTCTTATTCTAAAAAAAAAAAAGATGTAAAGTGGTTACTCTCAGGGTAAAACACTTCCTTCTTTGAAAACTAGAGGAAGGGCGCCTGGGTGGCTCAGTGGGTTAAAGCCTCTGCCTTTGGCTCAGGTCATGATCTCAGAGTCCTGAGAGTTGGGCTCTCTGCTCAGCAGGGAGCCTGCTTCCCCCTCTCTCTCTGCCTGCCTCTCTGCCTGCTTGTGATCTCTCTCTGTCAAATAAATAAATAACATAAAAACCTTAAAAAATAATATTTTTCATCATCATCATAACCATTCCTATCAAATATAACAGTAAACACTTATTGAGGCTTTGCTCTGTCTAGTGTCTATTCTAAAAGATGGTTTCTGTGATTTAATCCTTACACTAATCCTGCTTCCCCCTCTCTCTCTACCTGCCTCTGTGCCTACTTGTGATCTCTCTCTCTGTCAAATAAATAAATAAAATCTTAAAAAAAAAAAAAGAAAGAAAACTAGAGGAAAGACAGGAAGGAGGTTCATGAATTGAGGCAAAGGAAGAGATAGTAGGCTTAATTTTCCTTATGAAGTAGAAGGTTGGATTGTCTTCTGAGACTGAAAGGTACCAGGGTCAGGTTTCAGAGATTTAGGATATTGGTTAAAGGGGGAACATGATAGTGGTGAGGGGCAATGTGCTATTTAAACCAGATGGAGTTTGGGATGCCTCAGGTGGTTAAGCGACTGACTCTTGATCTCAGCTCAGGTCGCTATCTCAGGGTTGTGGGATTGAGCCCTGTGTTGGGCTCCTCACTCAGTACAGAGTCTGCTTGAATTCTCTCTCTGCCTTCCCTCCACTGTGCTCACTCTATGTCTAAAATAAATAAATAAATCTTTAAAAAAAAAAAAACAAAACAGATGGGATTTTGAAGGAACAACAAATACTCCCTCCTTTCTCCACATACGTTTGAAAATAACTGAGAGAGTGAACATAAAAGTCAAATAAACTGAGATCAGAATGTTCCCTTTATTGCTTTGGGAGCTATGTGAGAACATACCTTACATAAGCAGAGTAAAAAAAAAAAAAATGTGAGGGGGGAGAACCTGCCCCTCAAGACTAATGTCCTAGAAATGTGCAGAACATGCATTCCCTCCAGGTGGGCAAACGACAAGACTCAGGAGCAGGAAGGATATGGGCTTCATGTGCCCAGTCTCTTGTCCTAGATTCACCAAAGGACAGAACAAAGGGACAAAAAGAGGCCAAATGTGTTACCTAAATGAATGTCCCTCTGCCTGGAAAAAAAGAAACCTGGGGGATAAGTATACTACATTAACCATACACTCACTGTAGCCCTCTACCTTCCTGAGGAAGAGGAGGCCATACCCAAGAATGTGAGCGGGCCTAAGATGAAGGAAAAGCTGTCTTTGCAAAACCTCTGAGGGGACTTCATGCTGCTAACAGAGCACAGAGGCTTTGTTTAGCAAGCTTTTTGATTCTTTTGAGTACCCAAAAGTAGGTCTGGGCTTAAGTTTGCAGTCATGGCTGCAGAAAGTGGAATTGCTCTGAATAATAGAATAGGATGAATTTTTGATTTGGGGAGAGTCAGCAAAGGATGGAGTGGAGAGGAGCACAATGCAGAACAGACAGGGCTCAGGAGAGGCATAGGCAGGCATTCAGAGCCAGAGAGGAAGTCAGGGAAATCATATTCCATACCTCCCAACCCTGGCACTCAAAAAAAAGCAAGTAAGAAAAGAGATTTTGCCCAAAATATTGAGACCAGTCTTGAGTTTCCACAAATATGTGATGCAAGATTCCATAAAGTGAGTTGCATCAATTTCAGTTAAATCTGACAGGTAAAATAATCCCAGAAAGCTGGAGTACTTGGAGAGGATCCAAGCCTGGGACCCTGCAGCCCCTTCCTTCTGCTGACATCACACGTGTGCAGTGGGATGGCAGAAAGAGCGAGTTCATCAGGGATGGTACAGAGTTCTGGGACAAGGTGTGGCTGCAAGATCATGGGGGTGGAGGGGGTGCAGAGATGGCACCAAAGTTTGATAACTAAAAAATTGTTCTTACATTTGGACCTTGAACATCCTTGGGGACCTTGGAAATCTTGTTTTCCCGGGTGCTGTCAGAAATGGAATAAAACACGGAGGCCACTCTAGCTGAAATTTCTGCAACTGCCCCTTCCCATCTGTTCCTCTAGGCACGCAGCCGGTTTCACTTAATTTACACATAACGACTTTCTAATTACTGATTTAAGTGCCTTGCCTGAGAGGTTTCCTTAGAAACTGCTTCAGACACAGTTTAATGTTACAAAAATCTAAACTTAGAACAGAAAATTGAGTGGAAGATAAAAGAAAATAAGTTGGTGTCATTATTAGAATAAATGGTATAATTGGACCTATCAACATTCATCGGCATCACATCTGAGCCCCTGCCTCACGTTGCTGAGATTTTCTTCACATGTATTCAAAAGGCTTTTCACGGGAGAATAAAGATTTCTAAGATTTTTTTTTCCTCTTCTCCCATTTGGAAATATTTGCTTTAAAAAAAAAAAAAAAAGTCTCCTGCCCAAAGCAGAAACTCAGAGCCCTCCTACATCCATTTAAAATCTTTCAGGTACATTCCAGGCAAAAATCACTGCACTGGGACAGCAAAACCACTGGGTCTCAAGAGCATGCTAACTGCAAATCTTGAACTTCTTCCTTCCTTCTAAAAAGTCCAGTTATTCAGAATTCTGTGGCAAAAGCACATTAGTACAGCAGGAAGTTAAAGAATTTGCCCTCGGAGGGGGGCAAGATGGTGGAGGAGTAGGAGATCCTGTTGCAACCTGTCCCCTAAAGTGAGCTGGGTATCTACCAGAACACGCTGAACACCCATGAAATCAACCTAAGGAGCAAGATTTTTCACTTCTGGATCTCTATGGGAGCAGAAGACAGCAGTGTGGAGGTAAAGCAAAGTGAGAACGCTCGAACCGATATTGGAGGATAAACAAAAGGAGGGAGCCACCAGAAGCGGTGCAAGGACAGTAATATCCCAAAGGAAAGTGCCTGGTGGTTGGGGACCAGCATTAACTTAGAGTCCAGTTAAAAACACTTAAAAAGAGCAAAAGGTGCTGAGGAGCAACTAGTGGAAGGGGGTGGTCACGGGCACGGGCCTGGGCCCACGCTTCCAGGAAGGTCATCACTCGCCTCAAAGAGAGACTGGTGGGGGGGTCCAGTCCATGGTTCCTGAACCTGCAGCTTTCCACTCCTTGCACCATTTTGTGGGCAGGGCACGTGCACTCCTGCAAGGGCCTTAGAGAGTCTGCTGTGGTCCAGGAGCCGGCAGCTTTTAGGTACATGCCCTACTTTCTGGACTGAGTGCAACCCTGACTGAAAAGACATTTGTGGTCTGCGGCAGGGTCTGGGTGCTCCCAGCCGGCCCTGAGAGAACGCGGGCAGGTGGCCTAATCTGTGGCAGGAATCTGAGCACACCCTGGAGCACAGAGCCCAGATAGCCCGGATCCTGGAGAGCAGGGGAGCACTTGAGAGTCGCCGAACTGTGGTGGGGAGTGAGCACCAACCGTGACAGGCTGTGCTGTGAGCAGAATTTTGCGGAGGGGAGTGTGTGTTCTGGACCACCCAGAGGGGAGCATACTGAGGCTTCTCTGTGATGCGGAGGTCTGGGTACATATAGGCAGATTCCTTGCTTGGACTCTCCAAAAAGGTGAAAAAGCTACAAAAGGCCAAAAACCTTCAGAGAGCAAAAGACTGAGAAACCAGTTTCCATAGAGCTCAGCCCCTTGA
>CM053604.1:48301838-48326114 GCA_028646535.1 Procyon lotor
TTCTGTAGTTCTTCGAGTACAGATCCTTTACCTCTTTGGTTAGGTTTATTCCCAGGTATCTTATGGTTTTTGGTGCTATCGTAACAACCAGACTCTTTAATGGAACACTTAAAAATTTCAGGTAATGATAATAATCCCACAGATGACTGCTAATTGTGTTTATGTGCTAGAAGTTTTCAGAATATACATTTGAATAATGTTATGATTATATAAAGGGGTATACTTAAAAGAGTATCAAAATTAAAGTATAAGTAATGAAGAGGCATTGATAGGGCTTATCTGAGAACTGAGAGTTCTCTCTAAATGTTGGGAACTCTGTATCTTTACATTTGAAAAAATAAAAATAACTGGTATCCTATGAATTTTTTTCCTGTTTAGTTAATGAATATTTTAAAAACACATACCTCATTTGCTCTGAAGCTCTGTCTAAAGGGACAATTCAAAGTACAGAGTATATTCTGGGTGGCACTAAAAAGAAAGATTTTGAGACCTGTTCTGTTTTGGCCCTTTCACCCCCCAGCCTCACCCCACCCATCATTAAATGCTTAACTGGAAAAATTTCAAAACTGACAAAATGTGCTGTTACCATCCCTGAAATAAAAACACTAAAACTGTTCTCAAAAGAAGGCAACGTGCCCTACAAACTCAGGGTTTCACTATAATATAATTAAGAATAGTAACTCGTTTCTCCTCATTGCAGACAGAAAATCACTAGCAGCACAAGCACCAGCTTCAGATTTATTTAAAGATAACACATGAATGAGGTATCTGAAAGCGTTTGGCTCCTTTAATGATTAACACATTTTATGACATTCCTTCGAATGAAGGAGAAATACTACCCAGCATCTTATTGCCTTTTGTAGTTCCTGCACATAAAATACCCCTTTCCCTGACACAGAATTTCTTTCTGTGTCTCTTTTTTCCCCTGCTCCTTTGCCAACTGTATTTTTATGCGTGTTCCTAATCACATTTATCTTTCAACGCTTTGAGGAGTGCTCTGCATGAGTAGGCAAAGAAAAGAATCCCTAAGAGGGATAAAATTTGAGTATGTGAAGGGAGAACTTTTGAGAGAAGAAAAGAGCATTCAGAACCCATACATGTAGAACTATATGTATAGTGGGTACAATGAGAATACATATACACAGAATGTAACAATTTTTGTCCACAGCGAACAGTAAGCTCAAGTTCTTGTTGTTTGGTAATAAATTTTAAACAAAGAAAAATTATCATTCTGTTTTTAAACATCAAAAGAATGAATGCTTAAGAAGCTAAAAGCCTGTGTGTGAAACAAAATCACAAGGTTTAAAGGAAATGGCCCAGATATTCACAAATCCTCCCATCTGTCTCTTTCTAGTACCATCTATCCTACTAGTGTTGCATTAAATACCATCTATTCTGTTATAATATGATCCTTATGTTCCTAAGAAACCCTAGTTATATAAAATAATGCTATAAAAACAATTGTTTCGGGGGGGGGGAGCGGTGAGAGATTGGGAGCTAGAGACTTCCAGAGTCTTAACAACGAATTTAGTTTTCCTGCAGGACTTTTAGTAATAAAGTTGACATTTTAATGGCTCTAAACTATAGATATAGCTATAAATGGAACTTCAAATTCTTGATAATTACTAACTCAAGAAAAATACTGTGCTTTTAGAATGTTGCACTGATTAACAGGGTATTTCTTAGATTTTTATATTTGCTTTGCCTATTGTTATTAAGAGCAAATCCCAAAGTCAGTCAAGTGAGCTGCTGCAAGTGAAGAGGTTTGTGGGTTTTTTTTTTATCTCTACATTCATTTTCATTATGATTTATTGCATTGAGTCATAGTCCTTTATTAATCATTACTTTTAATTTGGGAAAACTGGCATGTTTTTCCTCTGCAAAAGAAAGTATAATAACCACCAAGTCACTAATGAAGTCTCTAATTTCTCCATAATGCCCACAGAAATTTAAGGATATGACAGGTATCTGTGTTCATGGGTGTTTTAAGTGTAACTCTGCTTTGAACTAGGAGATAGATCATATGATATCTACTCTCTCAAGGTAATCATCACCACTAGAAATCTGGAGAGGTGTTAAGATATTCATAATTTACTTAATAATTCAGCCGAGATGCTATGGAATTATGGAAGTGCCAGTTAGTTTAAGCTTCAACTCTAAGGCAAGCAATTACTCTAAAATTCAGACTACAGCTGCACTCCTGTGGATAACATAACACTCAGGCTGGATCCTTAAATGTCCTCCTCTGAGCCCTTGGATTAGGAGGAATTCAGTTGCCTTAATCCTGTCTCTGTACTGATGGATGTGTGCCTTGAGCAAACTTGTAATGAGGCAGCCAAAGCTTCTAAAAGGACACAGAGCTGGGACTGCATCAAGCTTCCCGAGCAAAGAATATAAACTGCTTTGTGCCTATTATTTTTGCTTTTCTTTTATAAGATATATTTATTTGGAAGGGGGAGAGAACAGAGGGTGAGGGAGAGTCTTTTCTTTTTTAAGATTTTATTTATTTATTTATTTGACAGAGAGAATGAGATCACAAGAGAGAGAGGGAAGAAGAGAGAGGGGGAAGCAGGCTCCCCCCTGAGCAGAGAGCCTGGGGCTCAACCCCAGGACCCTAAGATCATGACCTGAGCGTGAGTTTAAGTTGAGCAGACACTTAACTGATGGCACCATCTAGATGTGCCATGTTTTGTACCTATTTTCTAAAGAACATTTATCTAAGAAGTACCTGGATGTACAGCATTTTTGCTCTGCAAATTGCTTTCACTCTAACCTAGTAGTCAGGTTATATAGGTATTAACTTAGACCAGGTCTCAATAAGAAGTGGCTATATGTAGCCTAAAAGTTTATGTCCTGGCTTCCAAGCAAAAGTTTCTATGTGATATTGAATAAAATATTATTAAAATAAGAAACAATATTTATTCCCTTGATTTAGGTGAGGGTGGTTTAGGAGAAAAGGATGAGCAAAGTTAGAAAAAGTAGATGATCTATAATTACTTTGTTGCAGTCATCACTGGACTAAAAATTTTTGAAAACTTGCCCCAGAGTAATCTTCTGGGTTTTTTTTTTTAAATTTGGATTACAGTGATATTCTCAGGAATAACAATTTAACCCATGTGTTAAGCAATGAAATGGTGAGCAAAGTAGCATGGAAAAAACAACTTGAGGAGACACATGAGCAATTCAGTAGGTGAAAGAATGATCTTTTTTTTATTCCAAATCTTCAACAAATCTCTTACTTTCCAAACTATCTATAATTTAATGTTTATAAGAGATGAACAAGGGGGGCGCCTGGGTGGCTCAGTGGGTTAAAGCCTCTGTCTTTGGCTCAGGTCATGATCTCAGGGTCCTGGGATCGAGCCCCGCATTGGGCTCTCTGCTCAGCATGAAGCCTGCTTCCCCCCCCACACCCTCACCTGTCTCTCTGACTGCTTGTGTTCTCTCTCTCTCTGTCAAATAAATAAATAAAATCTTTAAAAAAAAAAGTATGAACAAAGGCTGGAATTAAGTGAAACTAATTGGGTATAATATTGAAGAACTATGGTAGACTAGAAAGAACATGCCTTTTCTAAAGTAAAAATGGCTGCTCAGCTCCCATCAGTGGTAGCCAAGTTGACACATGGGCCAGTTTGTCCGCTTTTTGAAGAAAATCCAAAAAGCCATTTTTAATGTGATATTTCCTAAATCTCATAGGTTTGCTATTAATACTATGCGGCCCAGGATTCATTCAGCTGGTTTGGGTTGACTACACTCTGCACATCACAAAGAAAGGTTTGGCCTTCATCGGGCTCCTGGAAGGTAACCTGGAAGCCCTTAGAATACTTTGCCTGATAAGGGTGTTTTGTTTACCTAAGGGCCTTAGACCATGTCAGAGAGTCTATGCCAACAGTGATTTATGGCTTCTGTGATACCAGCCTGACCGCTAGACAGAATGATCACCTATGGGACCAGCCAGAAAAACACTGGATACCAAGGTTCAGGTGAATATCCCTGGTTGGCAATATTCCATGCACGCTGTCACACATCATTGCTGGGAGAATTAAGCGCCTCTCCCCATGACTACTGGGATAGGGCAACCGAAACTTCTGCCAGGAATCTCCTAGACATTGCCCTATGTACCTTTTCCACTGCTAATTCTCTAGCAGTTTTATTCTTTGGATAAAAGGATGGACATTCTATATTCAATCCTGAAATCTGCCTCTAAGTCTTATTTTGTAAGTTGATTCATAAAAACAAATGATTCATAAAAACAATGTTACTATTATGTTACTGTTACTTAGTTGCTTCTACTGGGCCTTAAAAGAATATCAGAAGTTGCTGCCACATCTTGAACTACCTCAGCTGCTCAAGAAACCAGGTCACACCTGCTGTGTTAGGCACTATGGTCCTGGCTCCCAGATTCACGCCTGCACTACAGGGGTTCAGTAAGTTAAATAAGCGAATAAGTAAGAATGAATCCTGCGATTGTAGAACTGATGCTTATTGCATATTAGAAGCTTCACGCTTAACTTCTGCATAACTTTATCTCTTGAAGTAGCTACTGTTGCCTTGCCCCCAGTGAGCAATCTATTTGTACGGATACACAGGTCGCAACATTTGGGGGGCTGTGATCTGACTTACTTAGAACTAGGCAGGTTTACTGCTTAATCTGAGAGTTTACTTGAAAGTGAATGCGGTCTGCAGAATAATGATGCTTGTGGTTTTAGGAGGCTCTGTATCACATCTGGGTCTGCCAAAAACTTGTCCACTTCCTCAGACCGGCAGATCCACGTCAGGTGCCTGCCTGTCCGCAGAAACCATAGCTGCGTGCACTGTGTCACAGAGCCCGCGGAGGCAATGTCACAGGCGCGGTGTTCTCCGATGACGCCCCAGCTTGGGAACCGCTCTGCGGGTCACAGTCGTGCATTGTGTCTTGTGCCCCTTCTATCAGTTTCGTCTACTCCATGTCCACCTTCCTCAACACTTCGGTCACTCAGTGCTTTCTTGCATTCCAGTCCTTTTTCCTAAGACCATGTCCTTAGGATGCACTGGGGGGCCCCTACAAAAAGGATTTCCTAAGGCGTTTTTTAAAAACGCAGAATCCACAGAGTGGAAAGGGAGGGAAAATAAAATAAGATGAAAACAGAGAGGGAGGCAAAGCATAAGAGATGCTGAACTCTAGGAAGCAAACGGAGGGTCACTGCAGGGGAAGTGGATGGGAGGATGGGGTAACCCGGGTATGGTAACCAGGGAATGGGCATGAAGGAGGGCACTTGATAGAATGAGCGCTGGGTGCTACATGCAATGGAAGAATCACTAAATTCTACCCCTGAAGCTAGTAATACAGTATACGTTAACTAAAGTGAAGTTAAATAAAAATTTTTTAAAAATAATAAAAACACACACACACAAAAAGAATATCAATCACAGTAATTCTAAGATCTCACAATACAGCACAATAAGCAAAAGCTAGAATTAATAGTATATTAATAGTGAGAAATTAGTTAACTTAGCTTAACAAATATTTCTTTAATATGCAGTTGTATCCAAGACCAATGTGAGGTTCCAGAGACACAACAATAAATAAAACGATCCTTGTCCAAATGAAGCTGGGGGAGTAGGACGCAAGACAATGCTCCTGTGGATAGAGAAATGCTAACTATAGGACACTATATTCAAATTTTTAAGATCTGTTCCTCTTTCCTGAACCTCTGGCAATGGATAGATTCTTTTTTCTAGAACAATCTCAAAGAAACTGTGAGCATACCATTCTCATCTCAAAAGTAACCTCAAATCAAGATAATTAACAGGAGATGGTGTCTTTCTCAAAAGCTGGTGATGTTTTGAGTTGACTCCTTGGCCACTTCCTGACAGCTGGTATAGCACTCTTGCTCATCAGACTGTCATCTTCACAGATCACTCTAACCGAGTACTTTTTCCTTGCATTTACTTACTTTGGAAGCATGAAATAGTTGTACTCTCTATTCCAGTTTGATGTCCAATCTTTTCGGTCTTTAAAAAACACTGAAATCTCCTTCATCATATTTTTATCATCTTTTTTTTTTTTTGGAGACAAAATATCAGTCTCTTCCTGAGGCTGCAAAATAAATAAATTAGTTATAACCTTGGTCCAACCTAAGGAAGCAGTGTATAAGCAATGAATCATATTGAAAGAATACAAATGACTTGTTAAGAGGGCCTGAGAAACTTTGTTGTTGCTGCTTTGGGAATTTGGCTATATGGTGTCATTATAAGCAAATATGTCATGCTTGTCATTTTATAATGAAACACCTCTTTTTTTAAGGCATATTTCACATCTGGACAGCACTAGAATTTTCAAGGTGCAGAGAAGAGAATAATTAAATTAGCAAGAAGATATCATTCTGTGGGGGGAAACCTATTTCAAGGGGAGCTACAGCACCACACAAACTATTTTTATTCTATGATATACGTTGCTAAACTATGTAAGTTTCATTTGGCACTCAGAGAAAAAGGAACCTTTATTATTCATTACATTACTAAATTTGAACAAATCCTTCATTTCTTTATTGTTCTGTAAGATGAATGTACCTTGCCCCTTCCTTTTGCCTCAAAGACAATTACCAAATAAGCAAAGATAAAAAAAGATACATACATTTTTATATAGAACAATCTACTAAGAGTGTGTTCATTTATTTCTTGCAAAGTGCCATGATTTATGGAAAAGTTGCTGAAGACAATAGCAACAAATAGAGATGGGAGGAATGACACAGAGAAACAATAAGTAGATATAGGAAGCAGAGGCTTAGAAAGAAACGCAGATGAAGTAGACTGGGACATGATGAATCCATGATCTCTAAAGAACACAGAGATAGTTCTTCAGTGAAAGAAATAGGTATCATTTAGGAGGAGTTATTTCTTTATAACACTATGCCCAACATTTACTCAAAGAGAAATTTTTGTCCAAGCAACTTCACTTAAAAATCCACAGTCATTTTAGCTGCCCCCAATAGCATGCTTTACTTATCCAAATGAAACTTTGATTTTTCTAATTCTGTCATCTTTCACAAAATAAAATGTACTATTTTATCTTTTATTAGTGCATATTCTTGTCTATTGGCAAAAGAGTAATTATATAGCTAAAATGTCCTGTTTCTTTTTTTCCTAGTATATGACAGTTAATTATGTCAACTTGACTAGGCAACAGGGCCTAGAAATTGGTCATTCTCCTGGAAGTTTCTGTGAAGGAGATTTTTGGATCAAATTGACACTTAAATTTGTGGACTTCAGGTAAAGCAGATTACCCTCTGGACTGGGCCTCACCAGTCATTTCAAGGTCTTAAAAGCACAAAGACAGACGCCATTACCAGCACCATCCTGTCCCAACCAAGAGGGAATTCTGTCCTCAGACTGGACTCAAAGTGCAGGCTGTAGCCTACTGGCCTACTCTTGATGATTTTGGACTTATAAACCCTCCTCACTGAGGTGATCCAATTCCTTAAAATGAATGCATCTTGTTGGTTCTGTTTCTATGGTGTATGACTAATACATAGTATAATGTATATTCCTTTCTATCAATGTAGTCAGTTACTGAATTCAGAAAAGAAAATTCAGGTGGAGGAGGGAACTTATATTTAAACCAGGATAAATCTTAGAAATCATCTAATACTCTGGTGTTCATTTTTCAAAAGCTCTACAGCTATTTTTTGAAATGAATATGATATAGAAGCCATTCTATGAAGCAGATAAAAAGAACTCTACCAATTAAACCAGGAGCAGGGATCCAAAAGCCACCCCAATGGCTCCTGACTTATTTCCAGAGCAAACATGGGGACCTCCAAGAAGGGCCCAGGGTTATACAGTGTGGAAACCACTCCTTTGAATTAGAAATGTTAAGGGTCGTCTGGCTGGCTTAGTGGGTAGAGCATGCAACTCTTGATCTTGGGGTCGTGAGTTCAGGCCCCACGTTGGGCATGGATCCTAAAAATAAAGAAAGAAAGAAATGGAGATCTGAATTACAAATGTTAAAAAGTAGAGACTGAGAGAGAAGAGAAGAGATTTGCCAAAGATGGCAACACTACCCAATGGAAGCCTGAAGACTGAACTCAGTTCTCTAGCTTCTAATATAGTACAACGTTCTTTCTGCCATTTCACATTGCCCCTTGAGCTTTGGATAACTTTGAAAGGTCTATGATTTAAGGAGCCATGGGATTAGGTAAGCCCATAACTTGTGTATTAGTTATTTAAGAAATACCATACTCCAGATTCCACATAGAAATAATAATAGGGTTAATTTGCATTTGTAAAAGTTGAAAAGGCTATAAACCATAACACTGAAAACAAAGCTGAAGATGATAAGAGAATGACAGGATGAAAATTTAAATAAAATAGATACTTAAATATAAAAGATGACAGTAATAAAGCATGAGGGGCGCCTGGGTGGCTCAATCATTAGGCGTCTGCCTTCGGCTCAGGTCATGATCCCAGGGTCCTGGGATCAAGTCCTGCATTGGGCTCCCTACTCGGCGGGAAGCCTGCTTCTCCTTCTCCCATTCCCTCTGCTTGTGTTCCCTCTCTCACTGTGCTTCTCTCTGTCAAATAAATAAAATCTTTTTTTTAAAAAAAAGTAATAAAGCATGAGAAAAATCTATTAACAAGGCAACCCTCTGTAAAAAGCATATAACATTTTTCTCTATTAATAATAGGTTTGCAGTGAAAACACTCTGTATAAACTTAGTTAAAGGCCACTTTCCATTTGTAACACTTAATGTTACTAAGTGTCATGCTGAGGGAGAACAGTCAACAAACTAAAGAATAATGTTCTGTATGCATTTTCTAAAGTTCTACATATGCCTCTAGAGACTATATACCACTCTATGGTCTACAGAGGACTTCCGAATATATTGTTTTCTTTATTATTTGTTTCAGTTTAGATATTTTTATCTAATTATTATAAGCTATTTAATTGCTATTAAGTTTAAGCTACGAAGTTGTGTTTAGCCAAAAGCATCAAGACAATGTCATAAAGGTTAAGTATCAGCTAATACTCTCGCAAGCTGAAGTGTTAGTTTTGTACTGCTCCATTTACAAATTATCATAAACTCAGCAGTGTAAAAACAATACCCATGTATTAGCTTGCAGTTCAGTATGTCAGAAGTCTGGGCACCTGGATTCTGTGCGTAGAATTTCACAGGCAGAAATCAAGGTGATGGCCATGGTGGGATCTTATCTGAAAGGTCTGAGGAGAATCTGCTTCCAGGCTCATTCATGTTGTTGGTAGAATCAAGTTTCTTGCCTGTGTAGGACTGAGGTCTTCAGTTTTTTGCTGGCTGTTGGCCAAAGGTTATTCTCAGCAAGTAGAAGCCCCCCTTCAGTTCTTGTGTCTTGGCTCCTTCCATCTTCAAAGCCATCACTGTTGTGGCAAATCCTTCCTGAGCTTTCCATTTATGTGACTTCGCCTTCTGCCATCCGTTGGAGAAAACTTGGCTTTTAAAGTGGTCATGTGATTGGGGGGCCTGGGGGGCTCATTCCGACCCTTGATATTGGTTGGGGTCATGGTCTCAGGGTTGTGGGATGGAGTGCCGCATCAGGCTCTGCGCTGTGCATGGAACCTGCTTAGGATACCCTCTCCCTCTGCCCCTCCCTCCCTAAAAAAAGTGCTCAAGTGATTATATTAGGTCTACCTCGATGTCTCCCTTTTGATTAACTAAAAGCCAACTGATTAGTAACCTTAATTATATTTGCAAAATGTTTTCACCATGTAAGACAACAGAATCACACACACAATATTCGGTCCTAGAGATTAAGGCAAGCGATATCTAAAGTCATCTTCATCAGATGTTATTCAGCCACAGTTGGTATCTGCAATTAAAACAACTGCTTTGCCACTCTTCCCCAATAGAAAAAGAACTTTAGAGTATTTTTAATTTCACCCTCCCAGTCCCCAACACCTGTCATTTCCCTCTCCCCTGTGAGGATTTCATATCGCATTCCTGCTTCCCCACCTTCTCTTAGGCTTTGTGGGCATATTTTAGTATTTATTTTAAAATCCAATACAATGTATTCCTTGTGTTTCAGCCATCCTTAATTAAACATTATTATTTATTCTCAGACAGATTATATTCATTCATTAAGATTTAATTCTTGTTTATCTTAGTCACTGCAGTTTCCCCACTGTCAACAACTATGTTGGTATGTATGAGGCACACAGTAAATACCTGTCCACCGAATGAGTGAATCTGTTCATATGGCAAGGCTTGTTGTTCTTCACTTATCCCTGTCCTCTTCATCTTTCCTCTGGCCTGAGTTCTTAATTTGAGTTCATTTATATCTCGGTTAGACTATCTCAAATATTTTTCTCAGAGGGGTTACTTGGACGACTCTGTTTTGTCACCTACCCTTGAATGTCTATTCAGGTGAGTAATATCTTGGCTGGATATAGCGTTCTTGAGGTATTACTCTCTTTCTCTGTAGTCATTCAATTGTCTTTTAATTCCCTTTGTTTACAGATGGGTATTCTAGTGGCGTTATGATTCTTTTATCTCAGTAGATAATTTAATCTTCCTGGAAGATTGTACAAAGTTTCTCTTTATCCATTAAAGTTGAAGAATTTTACCAGAAAATAATTGCGTATCTTTTCTCAACGGTTCAGCCCGGAACTCTGTGAGTGCTTTAAATCTGCAGACTCCAGACAGCTCAGCTTTGAAAAATGTTCCCCTAGAATTTGACAGTGTCTCCTCCATCTGTTCTCTTTTCCCCTTCTGAATACCTACTACCCATATGTTCAGTTTCCTGGATTTACCCTCCAGTCTTTTATCTTTTCTGTCATAATTTCCATCTAGCTGATTAGAAACCAGACCCTCAGGCAGCAGCTTTTCAAGTATGCAAATATATACAGTCCTGTGGGACAGCAAGCGTAAGCCCCACTGGCCACCAGAGTCAGGCAATGTACAGATGTCCCCTGGTGGCAAGCTGCAGAAATCAGGGCAACAGATGAGAATGTAAATTTGTTTGAGGGAGATACGCTGAGCGGTAGCTGGACAGAGGAAGACTGCGAGCTCCAGGTTCATCAGCCTCCATTCCCTGAGAGCACCTCTGTTGGCCTCTAGTTGTGTGCCAAACCACAAACCTGCCCCTCAGACCAAAGCTCCAGGACAGGCACCAGCAAGCAGTCCTTTTTGACAGAAAGATTGGAGTGTGTCTCCGTCTGCTGTTAGTGCAATGCCCCAGGAGTGGTAGCCTGCTAGGAATTGTCTCTCTGATTGGTACTGTCCCATGGGACTCAGGATCATAAGCACCCCTGGCCTCCAGAGCCAGGTGGTCAAGTGGTGTCCCCTGGGTGGCAGCTACAAAACCAGGAGCACCAGACACATGGAAAAGTTCCCCTTCAGGAAATACTGATGCTCTGGAATGAGGCAGAGGGAGAACGTATAAATGGTACCTGCAGGAAAAAAAAGAGAGAGAGAGAGAGAGAGAGAGAAAAGAAAGGAAAAAAAAAAAGATAGCACCTGCTGGCTAGAGGGAGGCAGAGGGAGAGTGTGAAGAAGGTATCTACCAGCCAGCAGGCCCCTACATGTGGGATGAATTAGATGCTTGCCCCTAGACCAAGGCTTTAAAATTAGCAAATGAGCCTCATGCACACAAAGTCTGGGCATCTCTCTATCAGCTGCCTCTACGCTGAGCCCCAAGGCAGGCAGCCTCCAAACTTTACGAGCTATTTCTCAGAGCCTCACAGCCTTGCAGTTCCCCTGGACATGAGCCCCAGTATTTTTTAAAGCTAGATGTTTTAGGGCTTGTCTTTCAGGTCTTAAAAGTTGGGTGCTTGATGTGCGGTTCAAGCCCATCCTCCTCAGAAGGAAGCTTGGTATTTGGAATTCACTCCCAGTTGTGGGTCACTGCACTGGGGACGGTGTTTATGGCAAGATGGTGTCCTAGCTTCTCCTACCTCCTGCGAAATGAGACTTCTCTTGCTCACCAGATGCACAGGAGTTGCTCAGATAATCTTTAAGGTTTTTTGTTTGTTTGTTTTTCCTGGGACACTTTGTTCTATATGTTACTGCAGACTGGGCTTGTCCATGAGAGGACTTGAGCCGGGGATCGGGAATCCTCCTATGTCGCCATCTTGAGCCAGAATCTCCTCCCCAGTTCTTCTATTTCCATTCTCCTGTGGAATGTTCTGATAGCTCCACTTGTTCCTTCTCTCTTGGGTGGCTCTCGGCTAGGCTGTTTTCTTTGTAGCTTCTTTGGGACTTGGATTTTATTGCTAAGAAAGCATAAAGGGCAGTGAGACCTATGGGCAGTGATAAGCAAAGGGTTCTAAGGATCAGGAGCATGTGATGAAAAATCAGGCTATCAGTTCTGCAGAATTTCCCTGTCATCTCCCACTCTGACTGGCAGGGGAGATACAAATTAGCCTTTCAGCTCTCTCTTGGTCTGTGGACATTTAGGGAGGAGGAGACTTAACACACACACACCTGAAACTGAGGTGGATGATCCCCCAAGATTTTCTGAGGATTAAGTGCCTTGTGCTTGACAAGTGCTTACAAGATGCTCTGTAATCCAAGCAAACTCTGTACCAATTCTCACTAAAAGGACCTAACAGTGCCTAAAGCCTCACCCACACCCCAAGGTCCACAGGTTCAACAGATACCTGGCTCAAGGGAGTCAAGTAATTTCAAACTGGAATTGGAAGAAAACAAGCAGTGTCACCCCATTCCTGGGATCACTCAAACTTATTTAATCACAGAAAGAACATTTTCACTGAAGGAGAACTGTTACCATCTTAATAACCAGGGTTTAGAACGAGAAGTTTGCAGAACATACTTTGGGAAATGCAGGTAAACACCCTGTAGGGAGCATTTTAATGCAAACTGACTTGTTTGGTAAAAGATACTTTCATAATGCAGACTTTGGTTATGATCAATGTTTCAAAAACAGTGCTTTTGATAAACCAGAAAAGAAAATCACTGAAAAGGAAATAAAAGTAAAACAAATGCTCTAACTTTACATGATGTTATCTGCATATTTTGAAAACAATTTCACTATTTAGTGGGAATTTAGATGAAGGCAAACACAAATTTAATACTCAAAAGAGGGGAAAACTGGCATCAGGGCCAGGTAGGAGACCTCTGCTCGCCAAGTTGAAAGAATGTTATTGAAGATTCCTTACATAAATGTTTCTTGACCTTTGAGTGAACCAGCAGGTCTTAAACATTGCATTAGCCAAAGCAAATTCCCATAGCAAATAAAGTTTTTAGATGAATGCGTTAGATTTTCCCCTCTTTAGTCTGAAGAGGAATAACCATCAAGCATCACCAGAGCAGCAAGTTAACATGTTCAGGTTGATTCTCAAAGACCACTGGAAGTCTGATACAGAGTAAACATTGTCTGATTCTAACAGAGAGACAGGGATCAAGTAGCTGATGGAAAAATGACTTAAATCCTTATTATAAGATTATTGCCTGAAGGGGCGCCTGGGTGGCTCAGTCGTTAAGCGTCTGCCTTCGGCTCAGGTCATGATCCCGGAGTCCTGGGATAGAGCCCCGCATCGGGCTCCTTGCTCCGCAGGAAGCCTGCTTCTCCCGCTACCATTCCCTCTGCTTGTGTTCCCTCTCTCGCTGTGTTTCTCTCTGTCAAATAAATAAAATCTTAAAAAAAAAAAAAAAGATTATTGCCTGAAACAATCACTGCTCAAAATGTCCAGTCCCCATATACTATGGTCTTATTACTGTGGATGGCAGTTTTTAGGGCATCAGATAATGTGGGTGTTTTAACATCCATTACAGAAATGGGATGTTTATTTTTGTTTTGTTTTTTTAAAGATTTTATTTATTTATTTAACAGAGATACAGTGAGAGAGGGAACACAAGCAGGGGGAGTGGGAGACGGAGAAGCAGGTTCCCTGCTGAGCAGGAAGCCCAACAAGGGGCTCAATCCCAGGATTCTGGCATCATGACCTGAGCTGAAGGCAGACACCTAACAACTGAGTCACTCAGGTGCCCCAGAAATGGAATGTTTCAAATAATGTTTTATTTGAAAAAAAAGTTTTACATTGCACTGATCATTGAGAGACTTCCTTTTTTTTTTTTTTTAAGATTTTACTTATTTGAGAGAGAGAGACAGCATGAAGGGGGGAGTGGCAGGGGGAGACACAGACTCCCTGCTGATCAAGGAGCCTGATGGGGTGCTGGATCCCAGAACCCTGAGATCATGACCTGAACTGAAGGCAGATGCTTAACCGACTGAGCCACCCAGGTGCCCCCACTGAGACTTCTGTTAAAAATAAAATTGTGAGTCCCGAAGAAGATTAATAATTGATTATTCTGAAATTTAGAGCTTTTTCATTAATGCTTCAGTCATCTGATTAAAAGGTACTTTGGCTTTTTGGGGGTGCCTGGGTAACTCAATGGGTTAAGTGTCCGACCCTTGATTTCAGCTCAGGTCTTGATCTCAGGGTCCTGAGTTCAAGCCCAGGAGCTTACCAAAAAAAAAAAAAAAAAAGCACTTTCTAGACATTTTCTAGATTTTCTCCATACTCCTTCACTCTTCTAGCGTAGCAAAAGAATGCACAGTGCTTAAAATTTTCAAAACCATTTATATGTCTGGTTTCCATTATATACTTATGAAAACATAGGATCCATTTTATATTTCTTATCTATCTAGATTTCAGAACTGTTTGTAGAAAAAACTTGAAGCCACACCAATTAGGCCCAACTTTCTTAAGTATTAAGTGACACATTAATGGCAGACTTTTTTTTTCTTTTTTTTTATCAGACAATTTTTTTTCAAGTAACTGTGTTCTTAAGACAAATGCTAAAGTCCAAAAATATTAAGTAGTTCAAAAACACTAGAAGCATATCAGAAAAGCTAGTTTTGTTTCCTTCCTTAAGCCTTCTACAAAAGAAAAGATCAACTCTGAGGTGGTATAGAAGTATGATAGTGTATATGCGGGCTTGTCCAGGAAATGGTTAACCAATCTAATAGTCACTTACTCTGTGGCACGGGCTTTGCCACTGTTGGTGGCTTAAGTGATTTTTTTAATTTTCTTGTCATCTGTTGGATGCTCTTAGCAGTTACTAAAGATGAATCTGATGAAAAAACAAATACCCCAAATCCAAAATATTTTCTAGAGACTTTGCCAAAGTAAATAACAAAACAAATGACTTTCCACATGATGCTGCTCCTTCAGGTGTCTTTTGATTTTTGCTGCTCCAAATGAGCAGAACTCAGCAAGCGGGCCTCTACCTTCAGTGCTCTCCACTTGGCAGTCACGCCAGTCCAGGGAAGGTGACCTCAACAGCTTCTGCCTACTCCACATTTGCTGCTTCTGAGAGAGAAGCAATATGGTATAATGTTTAAGGGCTTTTGAATCAGGTAGCCATCCATGAGTCCAAATCTTACAATTTTCTAGACCTCTTCCAAGCCTCAATGAATTCCCCAGCAAAACAGCTCAGTAGTCCTACCTCGCAGGCTTACCATGAGGATGAAATGGGATAAGGTTTGGAAAGGACACACTAGCATAGTGTCTGGCACATTATAATCAGTAATGAATGTACCTGAAAATACACAGCCTCTGTCCGGAGCCTCGTCCCTCTCTTTTCTCCTTGCACTGGAGACATGCAGAAAGGAAGTGTTGGGACAAGGCATCGCACTTGCATTTTCTGGGGCATGAAGCCCTTCCCAGTCCTGTCATCTATTCTACCATTGAAAGAGAAAAAACTTTTCATAATCAGACCTTTCACATTCTCTCAGCCTGATCTCTTGCTTCTTCTCCACCCCACATGAGCTTTTCTCCAACTTGTCCACGCAAACACTCCATGCAGCTTCAAACTCTATGCAGGTGCAGGTTGCTCTTCTTGCCTATGTCTCAACTTGAGTCCACCGAAGTCCTATTTGTCTTTTAGCACAAACAGAATTCCTTTGTGAATTTGAAGTACATCCCCCTCAGCCTGTTGAGCTTCTCTCTCATCTGTACTCCCATAGTACTTTGTTCTCAGCTCTTTAAGTCTTGGATCATCTTGGAATTTAATGATGAATTGCTGCGATTGTCTTTCCTAGAAGAGTGTGAATCTGTCCAGGACAGCAGCCATCTCTTACACCAGTAGGATTTAGACCAGTTCCTGGCACTTAATAAGATGTGTGTAATTAGAGCAAATGGACACTCATCTTCTCAGTTCCCCCCATAAATCCCAGACTTTCCCATTCACATCAAATCTCTCATAATCTCGATTTTGATGTTCACTGCTCTGAAAACATGAAAGACACAATATACATGTGTATCAAATGAACACTTTATACACCTTAAACTTACACAATTATGTATCCATTGCATCTCAATAAAGCTGGAAAACACAAATCAACAAATCATGAAAGACGGCCACTGACACCCTGCCTCAGTCTGGCTCCCATCAAAGCAGATTCTGAAACAGAGATTTTTAATGCAAGCAATTTATTTGAGAGGTAATCCCCAAAACACCAAAAGGAAAGTGGGAGAAGTGAGAGAAGAAAGAAGAGGCAGAAAATAAAAGTGAATCCCATGTGGGTGCCCGGGGTGGAGTCCTGTGAGAAAACAGCATAAATAAGGATAGTTTCACCTGAGGAGTAAAGGAACTCAAGAATTCATCCACCAACTCTGATAGTCACTGGGGAGACTGCTCTTGGAGAATGTCAAGTCCCTGGCCCGTACCCTGGCAGAGTTACCACCCTTGGCTTTGAAGAAAAGTATCAGGCAGATTTGGCCTGTCTTACTGAAGTGTGAGGCTTATCTGAGAAAGAAGAGCAGGGCACCAAGAGCAGTTTGCCTCTTGAGCACTGGTTCCCACTGGGACCTTTGGTATAGCCCCATCAGCAGCAAGGCCCCGATTCCAACCCACATTCAGGGTGAAAAACATGGAATTTAAATAGCAAAAATTTTCTTCCCAGAGATAGTAAGCCAACATGAAAGAGTAAAAAGGATTTTTACAACAGCTGTTCCTTATTTATAGTTTGCTGCTAGGATTGTGAGCTAGAAAAATACATAAATGGATCATCTGGAGAAGAATGTTGCTTGCAGACAGACAGGACCCCCTCACGGTCTCACAGCTCCCAAGGGAAGAATCCATTCCTTTGAAGATCTAGTCCAATATTTAAATGTCCTTGACTTTGAACAACAGAAATAGTTTAGTGGACATTTATGGTGCATCAGGGTGCAAAGTTGAGCTCATTTAATCCTCAACCATCTTATCAGGTAATTATTGTTCTATATCTATTTTTCATATCTGAAAGTCAAAGTCAGATAAGTTAAGGAATCTGCCCGAAGTTATAGACTGCAAATAAGTATTTGGAGATGGGACTGTAACTTGTCTCTTCTAATCCAGTATTCATTTTCCTAACTTATATTGATTAAGTTCATTATCCCATGTGCTCAATAAAGAGGAAGATCCAATTGGTCAGCATTTTCCATATAATTCTTCTTCAAGCACCTCTTCTTTAAGCTAAATTATATTCATTGCTTTAGCCATTCCTCATACAACTTATTTTCTTGTCTTTTACTCACGTGTGTTTCTTTCTCCCAACCTCTTGATTTTCTCTCTTCTTTAATAAAATATGTCAAACTGCTGGGTGTACAGACCTCATCTAATTCCCGGCAAGTCCATACATCACAAAACTATTATTGAAAATTATGCATAAGCACTTATGTTCAAATCTTGAATTATGTTAGCCAGATAAAAGTATCATGAAATAATTCCTAGATTAAAAAAATGATAGCATGTGGGACATAAAGTAATTCTGAAGCAGAGTAAATTCATTATAATCTTGAGAATAACTAAATGGTGCTTTGGGTGGTGAAAGTATTCTGATTATGCTCATAAATAGGCTAACAAAATGCATTCTTCAACTACCACATTCCAGGAAAATTTGGTCTTAAAGTTGATTTATGTTTGCAAATGTGTGGTGAGCTCTTTCAGCAAGGATCCCTTCCCAGACTCCTTAAACTGGCACAGTTTCTAGCAAGTTTATTTTGCTTCTTTGCAATCAGATCTAGGGCATATGATATATATAGTGTGGCAAGTTTCAATTTTTCTTAAAATTTAGCATCGTTACTATCACTCCATGGGTCTTAAATTTCAGCAGTTTCCAAAACTGTAACTGTATACTAATCAAAATCATTAGTTGTTATGTATTACTTTTTTGGCCCCCTGTATTATAATCAGAATGTAATATTAATGGAGGAAAGCACAAGCCTGGGTGTATGTGTATGGTACTCATCACTCATTCTCCTATGGCCCTGAATGAGATAAGAGATGTAGCTACTTGCCCCTTTCTGACCTGAGTGACTTGTGCATATGATAGCTTTCTTAGTTTGCCCCTCCAGACCCACCTTTCTCCCTACTGCTCTGTGCCCTTATAGCTGACCTGCACAGACTCTATCAATGAGCTCCCTCACCCTCTGCCTTTTAGTTGGCTTTGTGCAATGGAGAGCACTGATTCTACCTAAAAATCAGTTTTTAACATCATACTAAACACCATGTTACAGTTTATAACATTATATTGCATGCATGCAGTAAACATCTATTGAGTACCTCCTGTGTGCCACATTCTATGCCAGTCATTAGAGATCCAATGGTTGGCTAGGTAAATGTAGCATTTGTTTCATGATCATAATATTTTTCTTTTTGAATCCCATGTTGAAACATTTTCCTACTGGGCTGTATTTATTAAGTAATTTTCTACTTTTAAAAATTAATGAAAGACCATCAACAGATGAGCAGATAAAATACTGCCTACACAAACAATGGACTACTACTCAGCCGTGAGTACTGACACATGCTACAATGCAGATGAACCTCAAAAATATTAGGCTTAGTGACAGAAGCTAGACATAAAAAGTCACATATTGTAGGACCCTATCTACATGAAATATCCAAAATAAATGAATCCCCAAAGACAGAACATAGATTGGTGGTTGCCTGGGTTGGGGGGGGTGGGAAATGGAGAGGGGCTACTTAATGGGTATGAGGTTTTGTTTGGAGTGATAAAAATGTTTTGTAATTACTATGAGGAAGTGTTTGCACATTATGAATATAGTAAATGGCAATAAATTATACACTCTAAAATGGTTAATTTTATATTATGTAAATTTTAGCTCAATAAAAAGAATTAATCAACAGTAAATATAGTGGCCAATCAGCTTTTTACCAGCAGAGATAACCAGAGATTACTATATTAAAATGAGTTAATATCAGCTAAAACCAAAAAATGAAACAAAACAAAAAATCAAACCAAGCCTTAATTTGTCCATAAATGAATCTTTTTTTAAAGATTTCGTTTGGGGGCGCCTGGGTGGCTCAGCGTGTTAAGCCTCTGCCTTCAGCTCAGGTCATGATCCCAGGGTCCTGGGATAGAGCGGATGGAGCCCCGCATTGGGCTCTCTGCTCAGCAGGGAGCCTGCTTCCCCCTCTCTCTCTGCCTGCCTTTCTGCCTGCTTGTGATCTCTCTCTCTGTCAAATAAATAAATAAAATCCTTAAAGAAAATAAAGATTTTGTTTGTTTTTTATTTAAATTCAATTTAGCTAACCTATAGTGTATTATTAGTTTCAGGGGTAGAATTTAGTGATTCATTGGTTGCTTATAACACCCAGTGCTCATTATATCAAGTGTCCTCCTTAGTGCCCATCACTCACTTAACCCTTCCCTCCACCCACCTCCCCTCCAACAACCCTCAGGTTTTTTTCCTATAGTTAAGAGTCTCTTATGGTTTGCCTCCCTGTCTGTTTTTATCTTATTTTATTTTCCTTCCCTTCCCCTATGTTCACTTGTTCTGACCTCATTAATCAGACAGAACTGATATACCAGAACTACCAGTTCTATATCTAAATTATCCTTAAACCAAGAAATGAAGTACTATTGAGAAGCTTCCCAAGCATTCCAGGTACTAAACTATGTTTTATCATACATTTATATATTAACTTTCTGCTTTACATAATAAAAATAGTCATGATAATAACAAAGTGATGAGAATCCCCAATATAAATAATTGTCACCATCTAACATCTACTGAGCCATTAGTATTGCCAGGAATGGGCTAAGTGCTTGAGAAGCATCACTTCATTCACACTTCACATTTTATTCACACTATTTCACTACAATAGTAACATATGAAGTACTTTATTACCCTACCTTTTCCAGATGATGACACTGAAACTCAGAGGTCAGATAATATGACCAAGGTCAAAATCCAGTAAAAAGCAAAGTCAGGGTTTAATCAGTCTATCTGCAGCAACCTGCGTGGTTATCTCCCTGCTACACTGCTATACACAACACTTTGGTGGATTTGCTACGGTCTTTTTTCTGATGACAGGCAATTCAAGTATTAACAAAACTGAGTGAGTACTCAGGTCAAAAGGTGAGGGCCATGGGTGCCTGGGTGGCTCAGTGGGTTAAAGCCTCTGCCTTCGGCTCAGGTCATGATCCCAGGGTCCTGGGATTGAGCCCCGCATTGGGCTCTCTGCTCAGCAGGAAGCCTGCTTCTCCTGCTACCATTCCCTCTGCTTGTGTTCCCTCTCTTGCTGTGTTTCTCTCTGTCAAATAAATAAAGTCTTTAAAAAAAAGGTGAGGGCCAGACCACATTTGGTGGTAATCCAGAGTCCTAGAAAAGTCCAGACTTGGTATGTTGACTTCTTGATATAACCCCAGACAAGGTTTATATTTTTTTAAATTGAATGATAGTTGACACACAATTCTTTATTAGTTTCAGTTATATAACATAATGATTCAACAAGTATATACCTTATGCTATGCTCACCATAAATGTAGCTACCATCTATTACCATACAATGCTATTACAATACGATTGACTATATCTTCTCCAATGCTGTACCTTTTATTCCCATGACATTCATTCCATAACTGGAAGCCTGCACCTTCCAGTCCTCTCCACCCATTTTGTCCATCCTTCTATCCTCCTCCCCTCTGGCAACCATCAGTTTGTTTTCTGTAGTTATGGGTCTGTTCTGCTTTGTTTTTTTAAGTGAAATTACATGGTATTATCTTTCTCTGCCTTATTTCACTTAACATAATACCCTCTAGATCCACCCATGTTATCACAAATGGCAAGCTTTCATTCTTTTATATGGCTGAGTAATATTCTCCATTGTGTATATATCCACATCTTTATGCATTCATCTATTGATAGGCACTTAGGTTGTTTCCGTATCTTGGCTATTGTAATTGTAAATTGTAAATTTATTGTAATGCCGCAATAAAAATGGGAGTGCATGTATCTTCTCAAAGTAGTGTTTTGTTTTCTTTGGGTAAATACCCAGTAGTAGAATTAGTGGATCATATGGTATTTCTATTTATAATATTTTGAGGAACTTCCATACTATTTTCCACAGTGGCTGCATCAATTTATATTTCCACCAATACCGCATGAGGTTTTCCTTTACTCCACACCCTTGCCAACACTTATCTTTTGTCTTTTCTATTCCAGCCATTCTGACAGATGTAAGATGATATCTCATCATGGTTTTGATTTGCATTTCCCTGATGATTAATGACATTAAGTATCTTTTCATGTGTCTGTTGACCATCTATATGTCTTCTTTGGAAAAATACCTGTTCAGGTCCTCTGCGCATGTTTTTTAATTGAAGTATAGTTGAACTCTGCCCATTTTTTAATTGGATTTTTATGTGTGTTAAGTTGTTTAAGTTCTTTATATAAGTTCTTTATCTCATTATATATCATTTCCAAATATCTTCTCCCAAACTAGGAAACCTATTAAAAATCAGTCCTTTAATAAATATTCTTTTATTTAATAATTTATTCAGTGAATCACTAACACATTGGAGTATAATATCTATAAATAGGTTCTTCAATTTTAGACACATAAAAGTGTGTCTATTACAATAGATTTGATTTTATAATAAAGCAACAGCAATGTGAGCCTGAAATGTTGTGTTACTCTGGACAACTCTTCTGATCCACTTTGCCTATAGGTATCGTTTGGTCAAGAGATAAATTGTTTACATATTCTATCCAGTAGATTTAATAGCAAAGTTCTACTATACCTATATCAGCAATTCTATACGATATATGGTATTTTTAAACCTTTTGTTTATTTGACAGAGAGAGAAACAGCAAGAGAGGGAACACAAGCAAAGGGAAGGAGAAGCAGGCTTCCTGCTGAGCAGGCAATCCGAGACTCAATCCTAGGACCCTGGGATCATTACCTGAGCTGAAGGCTGATGCTTAATAACTGAGCCATCCAGGTACCCCGATATATGCTATTTTAAATGTAGGTGCAAAATTAAACTTCCAGTTATTTAATCCTTAAAAGAAATGTCAGTATTATTATCAAACATTAGTTTATTGAACCTTTTTAAGAAGATTTATTTATTTTTATTTTGGGGGGGAGAGAGAAAGGAGGCATACAGCAGGAGGGGCAGAGGGGGGAAATTTCAAGCTGACTCACCACTGAGTGCAGAGACCAATGGGGGCCTTGATCAATGAGACTCTGGGATCATGACCTAAGCCAAAATCAAGAGTTGGATGCTTAACTGACTGAGCCACCCAGGTGCCCCAATTTATTGAAACTTCAAATTGCCAGACATGTGCAGGTGTTTTTAGGACTTGCTATAGAAAACAATAACATAGAAATATTATCCCTCAATTCATGAGAATTAGAGTACACCATCCCCACTTGGAATTTATTATGATCATTCTGTGACTATTTAAATGCATATTTCTTATGTACATCACGCATAATGTTAAAGATTCAGAATAAAGTGTATTGAACAACCCAGATGTGTCATAGTGCAAATGATAGGAAAATATTGATTACTCAGAATGCCTGGAAAGTGAGAGTTCTGATTAATTAAACATTCTGATTTATAAGAAATATTTCTACATTTCTATAGTGATTGAGAGACTCCTTAGCTAGTGTTTGTGTTGACTATTGTATTTGTGAACACAGTAAAGAGACGATCTCTAAGAGTTAAGTATTTTTCTAATTTCTAAAATTTATTAATATTCTCACCACAATTAGCACAAAGTAGACACTTAAAACAATACATCAATGGTCACTAAGATATACAAAGATATCCCATGCTTATGGATTGAAAGAATAAATACTGTTAAAATGCCTATATTACCCAAAGCAATCTACAGATTTAATGCAATCTCTATCAAAATACCAATAGCATTTTTGACAGAACTAGAACAAACAATCCTAAAATTTGTATGGAACTACAAAAGACCCTGAATAGCCAAAGCAATTTTGAAAAAGAAAAACAAACTGGAAGTATCACAGTTTCAGACTTCAAGTTATATTACAAAGCAGTAGTGATCCAAACAGTATGGTACTGGCATAAAAACAGACACATAGATCAATATAACAGAATAGAAAACCCAGAAATAAACCCACAATTATATGGTTAATTAATCTTCAACAAAGGAGGAAATAAAATGCAATGGGAAGAAGGAAGTCTCTTCAACTAATGATGTTGGGAAAATTGGACAGCTATATGCAAAAGAATAAAACTGGACCAGTTTCTTCCATCATACACAAAAATAAACTCAAAATGGATTAAATATCTAAATATGAGACGTGAAACCATAAAAATCCTGTAAGAGAGCACAGGCAGTAATTTCTCTGACATCAGCCATAGCAACATCTTTCTAGATATGTCTCCTGAGGCGAAGGAAATAAAAGCAAAAGTAAGCTATTGGGACTACATCAAAATAAGAGGCTTCTGCAAAGCAAAGGAAGCCACCAACAAAACTAAAAGATAACCTTCTGAATGGGAGAAGATATTTGCAAATGACATATCTAATAAAGGGTTAGTATCCAAAATATATAAAGAATGTATACAACTCAACACCAAAAAGTTAAGTAATCCAATTAAAAAACAGGCAGAAGACATGTATAGGTATTTCTCCAAGGAAGACATATGGCAAACAGACATGTGAAAAAATACTCAGCATCACTCATCATCAAGGAAATGCAAATCAAAACTACAATAAAACTACCTTACATCTCACAGACATGTACCCTGGGGCAAATAATACATTATATGTTAATAAAAATTAAAAAACAAAAAACAAAAAAACTACCTTACATTTGGAGGAAGCGGGCAAGATGGTGGAGGTTTAGAAGGCACAGAGGGCACTGGATCCCAGAAGTTCAGCTAGAAAGGCACCAAACCATTCTAAAAGCCAGCAAACACAATAAGAGAGAGAAGAGAATGAGAACAGCAATTCTAGGAACAGAAAATCGACCACTTTCCAAAAGGTAGGATGTGTGGAAAAAGTGAATCCAAAGCGACAGGAAGAGAGACCCC